>OY740765.1:44252573-44852573 GCA_963513935.1 Aphrophora alni
CATTTTTTTATTGCTTAGAAAAGGTGTTTTTAAGGTGTTATTGTATTATGTAACCAATTAATAAATTTATCGAATGTTCTCCAAACTCAATGTGATTAAACAGCTACCCTACAGCATTTCTATTTATACCTCAGGAGCTGCTATTTTAAAAATAGACTATTGACATTCTTTCTTCATTCACGTATAGAGATGCCACACAATTTGTTGTGCCATACTTTCAAGTGATGGTTGTGTTAAATAAAACAAATATTAAAGGACTAGTGTTTTTTTTAAAATTTCAGGCATTTTGTTTTTGTAAATTATTAATTCTCGTGGAGTTCCAAATGAAATTTCCAATTTAGTTACTAGGTTAAATTATTTAAAATTTCATTTTTGTTTAACTGAACATAATTTATTACTTTAAAGTTGTAAGTTTTAAACTTTTGGGTAGGTTTATAGAAGCTGAATATATTTAAATGTGAAAGTTAACTTTATTTTTAATAAGTTGTAATGATTTTATAAAACATTTTCAAGATTTACTAACTGAAAAATTGACTGATACAAATTTTAATCTATTAGTAATTATATGTAAATCAATACACTTTTGTTAAGAAGTTCCTTCTGAGTTTAAAGTATGAATTATTTTTATGACAATAAACAGTGCGTTTCAGAAAACATATATCAAATATATAGTGAGCAAACGGTTTGAGTCAGAAACTTGGTATAAAGTTTTACCTTACTAATTTCAATATAGCCTATATAGAATTTAGATAGAATTTTTTTTTAAATTTTATGGCCCAAAGTGGCATATATTGGGGGGGGGGGGAGTAGTGTTCTGTTTCTAGAGTTTTCAAATGTAAACATATGTCAAGTTTTATTTATTTATCAAAAATCAGAATTTCTTTAAATACAGTAGATGTGTGACTATCTAGCCTAATATAATGGACCGAACCAGATAGCATGAATGAGGATAGGACTGATGTTGAACGGTTATCACTTCTTGTGTAATCAACAACAAACATTTGTAAAAATTATTCATCAGTAGAATTTATGAGTATATATAAACTTGTTAGGATTTAGAACAAAGAATTAATATTAATTTGTCCTAATGAAAGGAAAGTTTAAAGAAAATAATTACAAAACAATTCTTTATGTAAAGAATGTAACAAAGATTACATATAGGATGATAATTTAAAATAAAGATAAAATCGAATACACAATCCAAAAACTAAACAATACAAAATTGATATATAGTGCAAATACAAAACTGTAGAAAATGTTTGAGTCTATTTGAAATTAAAATGTAATTAGAATGATACTGTTCATAATGAAAACAAATAAACAACAACAAAACTAAACAAATACAGTAAATTACGAAACTAAACTGTGAAAAAATCAATTGTCGTTTAGTTTTATTGCTGTTATTACTTGTGATATGCAAACTATACAGAATGGGTATAGATGTATCTTTCATACTTGTATGCCACTTACGACAAAAAATATTATAAATTAAACGTTTTATTGATTCAACTTGTGGATCCTTATTAATATTATTTATACCACAGCTTGGCCTGGATTAATGGAGGACCAGTTAGATCATGGAGTCTACTGTACAATATAAATAAGGGATATTATAAAAACTATAATCAGATGCTTTTTTTAAGTTGTTTTTTTTCACACAGAAATATGCAATGCCAATCATCGGTGCTTGAACCTCTATTGGTGCTTCACTAGCCCAACTGTGACAAGATAATTTAATGTATAATCCAAACACTGCTCCTGTTCAAGATGTAGATAAACAGAAAATCCATCATTTCAGTAATTTTAGGCCAACATATTGAAATGGTGGAAATACGAAAAAACTTTTATTCCTAAATGTATGGTTTACACAGACCTTTAAAAAAGAGGTTTAACTTTATCTGTTTGTAATCTTTAGAGCAGTAACTTCTAATAATAATTTTTGGAGCCCTTAAAATAAAAAATAAAATTCTCTAAACTCTTCATATATAATTTGTAAGGTGAAACTCAATACCAACTTTCTAGCTCAACTGTTTGCCCACCAGGGGCGGCTCCAGGATTTATTTTTTGGGTAGGCACAGTTTAGGGGTGTCATGACTATGGCGGGGGACCTGGTAAATACCCTCTAGGATAAGGGGGGACTGCTTATTGAAGATAAAAGCATACACCACACTGTTCATTTTAAAACTATGGAGCCAGGTCAATTATGAAAAATTAATTTATTTTTGTTATTTTATGATATGTAATATATTTTATTGCCTATAAGTGTCACAAAAGTAGTTGTTGAGAAATAAAATTTAAATCAAAGTAAACCATACAGCTCGTTAATACACCTTAAATCGGTAAAATATGTACATTTAGGACAGTTCTTCCAATTTATTTCATGACAAACTCTGCAATCTTCTTCCCTTCTGTGGAAACGAATTCTTTCAATGACAGGGTCAGGGTGGCCTGAGAAGTTCATAGCTTGCTTCTTTTTCAATGGATAATACTGCCAAAACTATTTAGTCTCTTCCCAGTCATTGTAGCCCTCAAGTTTTATTTTATCCTGCCACATTGTAGAGAATGTCCTTTCAGCAGTCACTGTAGAGACGGACATTGTCAATAAAATTGTCATAATATGTTGTAACTCTTCAAATGATGGGAAATCGGCTAAATCTTTCAACACATTCATACTACTTTTAGAATCGCTAAACATTGGTTTATCTAAGCCACACTGCACTTTTAGGGTAGAAGTAAAGTCACTATCCTTGCCGTGAAGTTTTGCAAAATGACACAAAACTTCTGAATTTAAGAAATATTTTGACTTCGGGTCACAAGCTGAGATACAAACCATTTGGATGTCATTATCGATAAACCTTTTGTCCATTTCACATAATATGTTATCGAGAACATTAAAATACCCTGCTTTCAATTTCATCTGGTGATCAATTTTACTCTCTAAGTCAGATCTTCCCTTGCCAGTAGTCTCCATGATGAAATAATCATCAAGGCTTGCCGTTGACTTCTGTTTCCGGCGGCCAGTGTCTCTTTTGTCATCAATCTCACAGTTTTTGCATATTTGTTCTCTTTCTTGGACAAATTCTTCATTCGTTCTTAACTGACCTAATTGATCTATTGTTGCTCTTACAAGCTTAAGACATTTGCCTACATCTACGGTCGAGGACTGAAGTTGTTTTGATAGGATATTAACAATCTTTAAGATACCCTCTAGGCATACTAGAGTGAAAACCAAGTCAAAAGATTTTAATTGCATCAAAAAGCCTCTAGCCTCAGCAACTTCTCTTGGCTTTGAACTTTGCGTACATTTTTCCAAAGCATTTATTACAGAGGCAATTTGGTTCTTAAAGAAGTGTACCCCTTTATACTTTGCTACCCATCTAGTATCGCTGTGTTGAGGTACTGTGATGACTTTTCTCCCAGTTTTAGTCTCCTTGAAAAAGATGAACAGTTCATGGCGAAGCGTAGAGCAAGATTGGAAAGCATAAATTGCTTCTAAAAGATCTATAGTTTCTCCAAATATTTGTACATTCTTAGCTACGTCAACTAAGACTAAGTTCAGTCTATGCGCATGGCAATGCACGTACGAGCAAGGATTATTAGCCATTACTCTGATTAATGATTGCAACCCATTAAATCTTCCCGACATAACAGACGCACTATCATATGACTGGCTAACACAATTTTCAATTTTTAGACCAATTGATTCCAAAAAATGCTTTATCTTGATAGCTAGAGATTCAGCGGTGAGTTCTTGCAATTCAACAAACCCAAGAAACCTTTTTATTTTTATTTTATTTTAGACTGATGAATGTAACGGCAACATATACTCATTTACTCCTTGCACCCTTCATCTCGAGTTTCATCAACTATAAGGCTGTATATATTGCTAGTTTTTATTTCATTAACTATACCACGAGTGAGTAAGTTTGAAGCTGCATCTTGTATACTTGGCATTTACAGGCATGTTGTTGAGATTGGTATTAAACTGGTAGTTTTCTAAACAAAGTAAATTCGCCGATTCTTGAAAATTTCCACGATTACTACCTTCTGGGTATAGCTCCTTTACATCATCTGAGTCATCACTATCATCTAAATTGTCATCTCGATCTTCGTTATGAAATTGAACCTCCCTGTGTCCTCTCAAAGCAATGTCTTGATGGTCACAAAATAGCACGCTTCTTATAAGTGTTGTCAATGTTTTTCTATTTTTTTCTATTGTTTGAGCCATATGTTCATTGATTTTAGTTGAAACAGCCCCAGTTTTCTGTGAATCCAACCATCCCTTGTACTTCGATAGGCAAAGTTTGTGAGAGTTGGAATTTTCGTGTTTGTCTGCCATTTTACTTATGTTTTTCCAGCCATTAAATCCGACAGTAGTGAGGGTTTCCTTTCCTGTGACAGTAAAATGCCGGCAGAAGAAACAAAATATGGCGTCATTTCCACACGAGTATTCTATCCAAGAATATTTATCATACCAGTTACTTTGGAAAGACCGTTGTTTTCCTCCTATATTTCGTCTAGGAAAATTTAGCTTAGGTTGTTTTTGACTGCTACTTCGCTCTAGCGGCATAAATAACAACTTTTTCAATTCCGTCGAAATATTAAAACGGCTGCCAAACGTAGAATATTTATTTTCTGATATTGTGCATCGTGCCATTGTTCTGTTTATAAACTTCCGTATATAAACTACCTACCTACTTTTCCCAATACCTACCAAGTACTATGAGCTGCACTAAATCAGTGTACAAGATAGTATGAATATGATAATTACAATTATAACCGATAACTAGTATTAGATATCACCGAACAAAATAACAATAAAAGATAACTAACTAAAGAGTGCTCAAGGTCAGAGCAGAGCACTGCGGCCGGGCGGCGGGCGGCTAGCTGTCACCGGCCGGCGTAAATTGGGTGAAAAACCAAATAAGTTAAGTAGGCCCGGGCCTACCCGGCCTACCCGCTGGAGCCGCCACTGTTGCCCACACTACATTTGATATAGGTAATTTGAAACATCTGACAGGTGTATATTTAAAAATTATCAATCAATTTTAATTAGAATAACAACTCTTAAAATACAATTTAATAATAAATTCAAATACATGATGACACTATAACTAATGTATAAACAAAATATTTCTTTAAGTTATTATTGGAAAATGTTCAGGGCATCCAAGGGCCTATATGGAAGAAAGACACTGTTACTTAATAATAGGAAAACTTAACTCAATTAAACAAATAATACTGTATATATGTGGGCTGTTTTTTAAGTAAGAACCGATTGTGCATCATGTTGGATAGAGCCAAAGCAAGGTCAGCCACTCTCAGCCGACTCCACACTACTCTGCCAATATGTTACAACTCTTTGTCCATGATGGTTGTTTGGTTATGCTGCATTATTTTCCGACATGTTAATTATTACTCCCGCTGACTGCGAAGTGTGTTCCGTTATCCTACTGAAAAAAGTCTGTCTTTCTGAAATTTATCGACAAATTGTTAAGTGTATGGGGAAGGTGTAATGAATGATGGAAATGTGCATAAGTTGTGTAGACTGTTCAATAAAGGAAGGACTAAAGTTTATGATGAGGATCGATCTGGATGTCCTACTGTCATCAGCGAAGAGTTGACACAAAAAGTTAATGAGATGATTTGTCAAAACAGCGGCTTTACTATTGACAAACTTCATCAAAATTTTCCTCAAGTTTCAAGATCAGTAGGCCTACTTTATGAAATTGTTACAAATAAATTTTAATTAAAAATATATATATGTGAAAGATGGGTCCCAAAATTGTTGAAAAACAAAGCGTTTGGCACATTTTTTGTCATTTTTGGAGCACTGTGACGAGGATGGTGATGAGTACTTGAGTCTGTGACTGGTTATGAAACTTGGATTGGTAACTATGCTCCAGATACTAAACGACAATCCAGTGAGTAGCATAATTCAAATTCTCTGACAAAATCACAAAAATTCAAACAACAACACGTAAAATCATGGCCACAGATTTCTGGGACCTAAAAGGTGTTCTTTTGATAGACATTCTGCCAAGAAGAATGACAATAAATACTGAGAGGTATTATGAAACCTTATTAAAGTTTAGGCCCACCATTCAAAACTGCCAGTGGGAACTGCTCTTAAGCGGTGTCATTCTGTTTGATGACACACGTTGCGTCAAGGACTACGACACAACAAGACAAGTTGTGTTGGGAATTACTGAACCATCCAAACTACAGTCCAGATTTAACTCCCTCAGACTTTCGTTTTTTCCAAATCTTAGGGAATTTATTGGTGAAAAGCAACTGGAGGGTGAAGACGTGTTGGAAGATACTGTTCCTGACTGGTTAAATGGCCAGGTGGGAGAGTTCTTTGATGATGGTATCTAAAGCTGAAGTCATGACTTAACAAGTGTTTTGATATTAATGGTGACTACGTAGAAAAATAAAATAATGTTCATATTTTCACTTCTCATAAAAAGTAAGTTCATAAATAAAGTTTTACTCGTTGTATTACAACACAGTTCTTACTTAAAAAATGACCTGCATATATAAAAAAAAGTAACAACTCCCTAGCTTAGAAATTGTTTTTCTTGCTGTTAAAAGCAATAAAGATCATCATAGGCATGTAAAAAAGGAAGAATAGAACTAAAACGAAGACCCCTAGTTCTCGAATACTCTTATTGTTTCAAGGTTGGAAAAGAATAAGAGTTGGTCAAGACAGACCAGATAAGAAGGATTGATAAGCTTGTACTCACTATAATGAGCTCTTATATTTTGAAAAAGGGTATACATATAATATTACATATTCAAATTATAGAAAAAAACTACCTTTGGGAAACTAAATAAAACAAACTATAGCCCTTCTAACATACACATATACAAAGATAAGTATAAATACTCATTTATACATTATGCATAAATATAAATATACACATTCATAAAATCAAATCACATCAGACACATAAACATCCCATTAATAACCAATTCATTATGATTGAATACCTATTTAAAAAAAATCTCCAAAATTTCTAATTTATAACCAAATTCTTAATTTTCTCCAAAAATAAATTGTATCGGTTATAATTTTATTTCTGAATGTACTCTATTGTATATCCTGGGTACTATAAAACCATATGTTTTTGTAAAGTAGGTAGTTGTTGATCTTGGAACTGAAAAACATCAGCGTTTCTTAACTTTGTCCTATACTCAATATTGCTTTTGCAGTTCTTACTTCTATCGTAAAATAATTTTAAGACTTTATAAATAAATAAGTATGCTAAAAGAAAATGTTGTTCACGAGATATGATGGACTTTCTCTCTTTAATTATATTTTATGAAATAAAATACAGACGTTTAGTGCGCAGCTTCTGTGACAACTAACTTGCCCATCACAATTAATTTCTACTTTTAAGGAAAATATTAATTTGTTAAAGTTCTTTGTTTTAGATTATTTTGCAATATTTATGCTAGGCAAAAGTAAAAAACTTTTAGATGTTGAAAATATTTATTTAAAAAAATTATAATATTTAACATTTTTCAGATATAAACTTAATTTTTGTAAATCTACTATGTGAATTATTGTTATAATTACAAATGAATAAAATAATAAATAAAAAAGAAAAAATGAACAAATAAAATTGGGGTTTAGTTGCATGTTACATTAATCTTAGACTCACATCAGTTTATGAAAGTAATTACAACAGGTCAACTCCCATAATACTATTTAGTGAGAACTAGTGTGTCTGCAAAATAATGCACTTAAAACATTTGAGGGATATTGCAGACAGCAGATTAGCAAGGAAACACAATTTTGACCGTGGTATGACTAGATTCACAAAATGATTACTAATCTCCACCTACATACCATTACTGTGTTGTGCTACCGGGCTATTTACAAACTATATTTATTGCTATGTTTTTAAACAAGTGCCATTAGAATATTCTGTATTTAGCATTTTTGACAGAGTAAAGCTGGTGGAATTTTCTATACACTGCATTTAAAGAGTTAACATTATAAAATACATTAGTTACATACACTGAATTAAAGAAAACATTAAAAAAATTAAATAATTAGAGACCCCTTTAGGCAGATACCTGTTTTGAGATTTCCATCCAAATATTTTTTTTTTTAAACTAAGAAATCAATAACATTTTAGGCCCCTCGCCATCTTCATAGTCAGTAACAATAATACAATAACAAATTGTTACTTGTATAAAAAACAAATATAAAATTTTAACTTTTCAAAACTACTTTAAAAAGATATTACATTAAAAAAAGCAATACAAATCCTAGACTGTTATTATAACTATTCACCCACCCTAAAAACCTTATAACATAACACACTTGCCCAGATCCACCTACCACGTAAATCAACATATTCATAAATACACTTGCACAAGCACGTATTCATTCATTTATACTCATCATATCAAAAACCTTCTCACTAATCCTTACTCATAGATGATATAACACACTCACATCCACACATATATACAATCACTCTAACCAACCTTTAGCCAGCACTTAAACTCAGCTACTCTTATTTTATTATTACACCAAAATCAAATTCCAAAAAAAAACTTCAATTTTTTTTAGAGAAAAGCCAAATTTAGTTTCCCCAGAAAACTTGCCATAGTCTTTTTAGCTGCAAAGAGTTATTATTTAACTGTATAAATGGGACGTATTATACATATAGTATCGTGAAACATAGTCAAATTTGGTTGTGGAATCAGAATGGCTAATTTATTGCAAAATTGGTATTTTATTAAAATTTCCAAAGTTAGTTAAGCTCATTTAATATAATGAACGTAGTACTTTAAAAATAATAAAATCACTAGTAAAAAAGTGTATGGTGTATTCTGTCTCTGTAAGTTTTATAATAATATTTGCTATTATACTTTTGGTAATCTTTGTGTCACAACTTATATTAAAAAAAAAAGGTTCTTTCCATTTCAAAATAAACCTTGGGTGAAAGGATTATTACAAAAATAATCCTTTCTTGTAAATTAAAAAAAATTTCCTCTAAGATACTTGTATGTTTTTAAGGTATTGTTAGTTTTTTAAAGGAGTGGTAATGATGGTGATAGCTTTGAGGTTCTAACCAGTAAATATAAAACTAGGTTTGCCAAAATTTTTATGAAACTCCCAAACCCAACAATGGTTTATTTATGAAAACATGGTTATTTTTAGGCTCCAAATTCTTTAATGTGACAATGTATGATATTAAGCTTAAAGTTCCATTAGAATCAGTAAAGTATAGTAACTTTAAAAAATGCTTCTTGCTCTTAAAACGGAAGATATTGAAAATTTATTTAGAGTAATTGAATGACTTTATTTAAATTGTTGATACTTTGTATGTGTGTGTGAGAGAGAGAGAGTGTGTGTGTGTGTGAGAGAGAGAGAGAGTGTGTGTGTATCAGTGAAGATTCCTTTTTTTCATTAGTGAAAATGTGAGAAGCAAGGGAATATGAACATTTTGTTTTCTATTATATAAATATGTTAATAAGGAGTAATTTTGATTGGTTTTTATTTCCCAGTTTTCTTATGTATTGTTAACTTTTTTATTATTTTGTTTATTCTTATTGTCCTATGTTTGTGAGGGAAAGGGTAATACAAAAGTATTTGATTTGACAATTTGCTTGTATGAATATTATCCTACTATTTTATCTTTTTTCTCTCATATTCAAGAACCTTTTACATTCACATTTTTGGTAAAAAAACTAGTCAAACTATTTCTTTCTTTTGGAAATAGTTGTTAGTTCTATTTGTAACTAGTTAAGTATATTAGCCAACCCTATATTTGTCTAGCATATTTAAATTCTTATGGTTAAATGTGCACAGTTTTAAAGCTGGCTAAGTTAACTAAGGATGGCTAATTTTGGAGTGGTGAAACAATTAATTCTTTTTTTAATAACAGAAGTACATAGCATGAAGCTATATAGTCTGACAAGTCCTCATCACATGTCAAATTATTAAACTCACCTTTGTAAAGTTGACAGTTTATGAAGTAATTTCACTTTTTAACATATACATAGTATAGAGAAAGTTATGTGATAGGTCAAAAAGCGATGTAAAGTTTTTTACAGATATATTCATTTTAAGGTTCAATGAGTCCAAATATGTGTTTTTTTTGGAGTTATATAAATCTGTCGTATGTGTAGTGCTCTATAGTCTAAACGTGTGGAATGATATTAATCAAATTGCTGTCGGCATATTTTGGCCATATCTTGAAGGTTTTTCCTTTTTTTTTTTTTTTTTTTTTTTTGATAACTCATAATTGTAACTCATAACTGTAAGAAAAAACACAAAATTATGATTTTCTCAGGGCTGTTAAAAATATATAAATCTCAAAATCAATTTCGTTCAATTTTAGTGAAATGTGACAATAATTAAAACAAACCTGTTGCAATATCGCAAGTAAAAAATATTACAGTTCAGAAATAATTGGCAAACATAAACCTTTACTGCCGTCATTAAAAGCTTGATAAAAAAATATATATATGATTTACACTGAAGAGTATTTATGGCAAAGCAAAGCAAGTTTAGACACAGTCTATTTAAATACATAAATACTCCATTTTCACTTTTTGATTGAAAACCACCAAACTGACATTTTTGACAACGATTAGTTTTGGTTCGTTTTTATTCAGTTTTGGTAATGGGAGAGTGAGGAAGTTTTTGCACCATTTATTTTTAATGGGAAAACTTCAAGTTAGATTATTTTTGAACAAACCTTGTCATCTGTTACCCCCAGGTTTTACTGCATTCATTTCAACTTCTATTACTTATCCTAAACAGTATGAAGTATACCTACAATTTTTTGTGGTTTTATAAAAATATATTTTTACTCTACTGTTTATTACAAGTGTAGTAACTTAATCTTGAACACGTAAAATGAAGATCATCGATATTTAGAAGTTCATCTACAACGATGCGTAAATGAGAACTTCAAGGGCAGGTTTTAGTAAGTACTTCTAATCTTTATTAAAAAGATGTATTCAAATTATAAACAACAAATTTTACTTTATGAAATAAGTTCTTATAAAATTATCATTAAACTCTAAATCGAGGAAAATATATATTTTTTGAACACACATTAAAGTAAACATCAATTACTGAGAATTATATATATGATATGAACTTGTCAACAAAAATTATTAATTATGTAAACAGTTAAAATACATTTTAGATTTCTTGAAGCATCTAAATTATTAATAGTAATAAAAATGACAAATGCAAACACCGAAAATGATATAGGCTACAGGATCATTGAAAATGTTGCCCCAATTTCAAAAAATCAACTCTCAAAACGTAGTTGAGTTACAATAAAATTTGTTTGGGTTTTTTGTCAAAATGTTCAGAAAATCATAAATTTTACCTACCCATAACTACTATATGAAGTTCACCTATAAGGTGAATTGTGTAATCATCAAAAATTTCAACCTCTGTTTTTTACCGATCTTCACATTTTAAGCCTCAGGAAACCAAAGAGTGATTTTTGACACTCATTATAGTTCATCTTTGTTATCACTGTTATATCGTCTGTACAATAATGGCCACAAAATTAAGATAGGAGCATGAAATTAGGTATACAGGACTATAGTGTCCTCATACAACCCTACTGAAATTCAGAAAAATTATAATTAAATGTCAAATTGGTAGCCAAATTAAACAGTTTATTGTTTATATCTCTTATGTTATTCAACTTATAACACACTAAATTAATTAAAAATTTCCAAATTTCAATTCTACATGTAACGGTACCAATATTACCTCACTAAGATGAAAATAGCAAAGTTAATGTAAAAAAATTAATTCCGAACTCTGACCTGCCAATATAATGTGATAATTTTATAGTTACATCGGGCAGGGCTGAGTCATCAACTCGAGTGTAGCAAGTGGAAGCTTCTTCACACATATATTGGTTTGAGGCCTACAAGGTCTAAGACACTGACTAGAGCAAAGAGGGTGATGACTTTTTAATATATACACATCTTACGAGGCTCTTCAGGGCCTAGCCAACATCAACACAGTAGTTATATACACAATTACAGGGTTTAGAAAACCAGCTTAACAACTGTTTTAAACAATATTATCTTGCTGGATGAGTTCTCTTGATCTACCAATATAATTTAAAATTTCCTACAAGGCCCAAGAGAACAATTATTTTTAGACATTACATTTAGAGGATCAGTTTGTATTACATTGTATGGTGTGGCTGGGTAAGTATCATGATGGTTCGATCAGCTGGTTTTTTTATTAGTCTCAATATACACTTTATTGATCACTCTGCACACATCAATTCAGTAGTCGATTTCTACCCATGTAAAGTGTATTGCATCAGGTGTGTTTTTTAAGTATCCCAACAAATAGAAGTACAGTAGGGTCAATTCAGAACTTCTCAGATAACTCTTCATTGGACCTTCCCTACCAATTCACAGGTTAGAGAACTTTTCATTGAGGGTGTATCGAACTGCTAGGCTGTAAAGTTGGTGCCTGGGTACTTGTTGAAAAATTGCACTAATATTATTTTCCTACTTTAGCTGAATTTTATAATGTAAATGTTTGTGAAGGATATTTTGCTTTTGAGCATTGTCTGGAGGTCTTGGTTAACACACAGTCATGTTAAAAGACACTTGGACATTTTCCAAATATTTCCTAGCAAGAAATGTTCATTTTGTTCAAATACTTTGCAAGTTTTTTTTTTTAATTGGAGCAACATTTTTCAATTATCCTGATCATTTATTAATAAAATCGTTCAAAGATAGTCATTGGTTTCATCCAAATATATATGAAAAGCAACAATTACCTATGTAAATTGCAGACTTTGATCATTATAGAAAGAAAAAATACCAAGCAGCCCTATATTATAATAAATTTAAAAATTAATAATAGGGTTCAAATGAGCTAAGACTATTTCTATGGTTCAATTTCCATATATTATAGAAATATTTATTATAAAAAATTTCTGATACAATCTGATGCCCTAATATAAAACTTCCATAATCTTCAATTCAATGTACATACATATTTCAACATTATATTCTATTATTTCAACAAATACTATTTAATATTTAACTGAATATAACTCAATAATATAACTTATTTATTTGTTCCCAAAACAGTACAATTCCGAGCAAGCTAAGTATTATTGCAAAAGGAAAAAAATAACTCTACTATTTATATTTGAAACATCCAGAGTGAAATACACATTTCGTTTGCTCATCCTTTAAAACAATGATGGTGTAAATCAACAAAGTCCAATCCCTGGAATTTCTTGAAGATGGGGTATCTCTGGTAAAAGGTGACTGGTCACACTGTCGCCATTGTCTGACCAGTGGTGTGGTCTTGTCAGTCTCTTCAATATCAATTGATTAACCCCATCGGTCCCTTCAACATAAATTGACCCTGTTTTGGCTTTTATAGTTTCCTTTTCTCTGTGTTAAGCAGAATCACACTTTTTGAGTTCTTTCGCAATGATGCTCTACTTTCTGTGCATTGTTGTGGGACTTAGAATAAAAACTAAATTATCAAACCTTTGCGGATACTAAACACTAAACATAGCTAAAAACTTGATTATATCACATTGATTACAAATGGACAAATGTAGGATTTTATGCCTTAAATCATACATATTGGTCACTACTAATCAAACAATATCAAATGGCGGAATATAATAACAGATGAAATGAAAATATATCTCCAAATATTGGAAGTTTATATATTTCCTAAAATAGTTTTCCCTATTTGATATAAAATTGTAGATAAAGAAGATTAACTTGAATCTAAATGTTAATTAATGTTAGGAAGATATAACAATAAGTATTACTAATTCCAATTATCTAAACCCCAAATTAAAATGAATGTCAAATTTGTAAAGTAATCATATTTTATAACATGTTTCAGTTCTTCTACTTGCTACACTTCCTTGGTCTATTGCAGACTTGTGTTTTCCTAGTGAGTAAAGAGTACACTGTTAGGAAGTAAGGTATATATATAGGAATAATAGTCTAAGTTCTTATTAAGAAGCCAGAATAATAAATAACAAGTATTGTGACAGACTTGAAGAAGTTTTGTAATTGCTTTCCTTACAAGCAAGGAGAGACATCATTGAGCAAGAACTGCATATAAGCTCTAGAGAGAGGAATGAGGGGGGGGGGGGTCAGTTGATCAAAGAAGGACTGCTGGAGGTTTTTCTGATAACCAGGGGTATTTGGCGAGGAATAGTCTCCAAGGTGCAGACAGAATCTCTGAAGAAGAAAGGTGAGCAAACCTAATATAGAGGCCAACTTGTAATTAGCTGGGGAAACACTCATTAGAGACATTAAAATAAAATCAAGTCTGAAAGTTATGATAGAGTTATTCTGGATTCTTGATAAGGAATTTGTATATAAGAATATTATATTAAAGTGGAGAAGGAAAACAATGTATTTTCAGTAAAAAGATAAAATGAATAGTGTATTAAAGTGTAGAAGAGAACACATTGTATTTTAGGTAAAAATATTATAATTGATAGTAATTGTTTAATAAAGTTTAATTGAACCACTGATTATTTTGAAAATAAAGAACCCAGGCAGTTTTAAGGACTAAATCCTATCACCATCCTCAACACTTTGAGTGCGGCCGCGACACCGGCGGGGCAGACAGTAGCAACGATTTCCATTGCTCAGTGTGGCCCAGCCACTTGTGATAGAAGAGTTGGGTTTGCGCACATTTTAAGGTTATCCCTTGTGTTTGTTTACGACTTGCTTCGTTTGTGGATCGCGGGCTCGGCGTTCGTTTATGGTGACCGATACCTTTACGTCACGCTTACAGCATTCGCGGTCGGTGACGTGTGTGTGTGAGTTGGTGAGTGTGTTTTATTGATATTTATTTAGTTTTTTACTTTATAATAACTTTAGCGGAACATGTCCCGATAAACCAGGGTTTTGCCTCGGTGCGTGTTTTGACAAAATAAATATCACGACTCATTGTAAGATGTGAACTCACGAGTGGAGGGGGGGTTGTATATAGTTGTAAATATGTGAAATATGTATACTAGTAATGTGAAACTTAGATGATCAGTCAATCGATCATTAAATATAAATGTATAGTGCGGCGCAGCAAACTCAGTGAATCTGACCGTGGCGGGGCGCGGCCAAGACTTCGGTGACAGGCAATGGCGGACGCGGTAGGATGCGACCAGGACGCCGGTGGGTCATAACTTCAACATCCTGGATTTGAAGGAAGTCGAGCTGGAATCGAGTTTTAAACCCTAAATATGAACTTCTACATTATAAAGTTAAGGTTTGGTGATAAATTAAAATTTTAGTATTATCCAACCCTAATGGTCATTTTTACCGCAGTAAATGTGTTAATAAGTGTAATTAGAGTGATGTAGTGTAGTTTATTAAGAGAATACGGAGTAAATCCCTTGTTAGTGTAGTTAGAAGTGTGTAGTTTATTAAGTAAATTTTGCACACCACTGGTAAGTGTTGTTAGAGTAGTGTAGTTGTGCAGCTTACCATAGAAATACAGAATAATCCCCTCATTAATGCAGTTTACCAACTAAATACAGTGCAAACCCCTCGTTAGTATAGTTAGAAAAGTGTACTTTACCAACTGAATACAGAGTAAACCCCTTATTAGTGTAGTTAGGGTTGTGTAGTATAAGAGTAGTTTACTGAGTAAATACAGAATATACACCTCATGGGTGTAATGTAATTACCAAGTATATAGTGTAAACCATTGGTAAGTGATGTTAGAGTAGTGTAGGGTGAGTGTAATTTACTAAGTAAATACAGAGTAAACCCTTAGTAAGTGTTATTAGCATAGCGTAGTGTAAGTGTAGTTTACCCAGTTAATGCATAAACACTGCTAGAGCAGTGTAGTTGACTAAATAAATACAGAATAAACCTCTGGTAAGTGAAATTAGAGTGGTGTATTGTATGTGTAGTCCATCAAGTGAATACAGAGTAAACCCTTAGTTAGTGTTGGTAGAGTTGTGTTGTGTAAGGGTAGATTACCAAGTGAATACAGAATGAACTTCTGGTAAGAACTATTAGAGTAGTGTCCTGGTAAGTGCGGTTAGAGTAATATGATGTAAGTGTGATTTACCAAGTGAATACAGAGTCAACTGTCGTAAGTGTAGTGAAAATGTAGATTATTTAGTAAACACAGTCTACAAAAATAAGAAAGTAGACCTCAGTTAAGAAAGCACAGTTAAAATAGTGTGTAGTGTAAATATAGTTCATTTGTGAAAATGGAGTACATGCCTTGTGAGTAAACATAGTTTTCCTAATTTATACAAAGTACACACCTAGTATGTAAGTGTAGTTTGAGTAGTCTAGGGTAGTTTCCCTTATTAATACAGGGTACACACATTGTAAGTCATTCTAGTACAAGTGTAGTTTCTCAAGTAAATACAGACAACACGCCTAGTAAGTAAGCATATTTATAGTAGTGTAGCTCCTCTAGTAAATATAGAGAATATACATATATTAAGTAAAGATAGTTTGAGTAAGTGAAGAGTGTACCTTCTCAAATGAGTAGCAAGAACATTTCTAATAAGTAAGTGTAGTTAGTGTAGTGTAGTATACTTATTGAATACAGACCCCTCCCCCCACTAAGTAAGATGAGTTTGAGTATTGTAGTATAAGTGTAGTTAGAGTAGTATAGTAACCCTATTGAATACAGAGTATAACTATGGTAAGTGTAGTTAGAGTAGTGTCGTGTACGTGTGTTTTCTCTAGTTAATACAACATACAAATCTAATAGTTTTGTTTGCCTAGTGAATACATACTACACCTATAGTATGTACATATAGTTTCCCTAGTGTATGAGAGTTCATCCCTGATAAGTAAGTATAGTACCGGTAGTGTAATTTTCCTAGTCCACCCCTTGGTGACAAAGTGCAGTTAGAGTACTATAGTATAAGACTAGGTTCCATATAACAAAAATGTCGATGTCCGCCCGTTAGGTGTCACCAAAAACCGTCTGCTTTTCGGAGGAAAACTTGGGTGACAGTACTCTCGTTGATACCCATATTTTTCCTTCATTCTTCATCCGATTTCGTTGATTTTTTTTTTATTGGAGAGAACAAACTGCTTTATGTTAACTGCGAGAAAAGTCTTTCGTATCTTTAAAGGTACTTTCTAAAAAATTGCTAAAGTAAAAAAATGTTGTTTTGGTTTTCATGTAAAACAGAAAAAGATATTTTAAATTTGGTTCAACAAAACCCATTCAGCTGTACAATACCTTTCTATTGATACCTCATTTATATTTATATCTTTAAAAACAAGGAATTTATGAGTATTATTTTATTGCATTAGTCTTATGGGCGACAGACGGCACCGGCTGGCTAGTGGAGCCTCCTCTTAAGTGTAGGTTTCCTAGTGAATCAGAGTACTGTTCTAGTATGTAAGTGTAGTATAGTTTCCCTAGTAAATCAGAGTACACCCTTAGTAAGTAAGGAGTTACTAAATGTAATACATATGTTATGAAAACCTCATAAATTCAGTAATATAACAATTATTTGGCACACTCCTTATCCAATACTTGCTTTAAAGGAATTGATTTTGAAGTCATTTTTTATATGATTATCATTTTTAATACAAATCAATTGACAAATTTGGGGTCCAGAGAATGATCATGCAACTTATCAACTTGTTAGTCAGCAACTTCAACATTTTGGTCTCCTAATTTTCAAAAGTCATCACGCCCCTTGACATCCAGATTTTTTCCTCTGCATATCAAAAATTTTCTACTTCAACTTTATTTAATCGTAACATGTTTGCTTTACTATATCCGAGAAATAACTGTCAACCTCTTATCAGTCAGTTGTTTGCCGTTCTTTGTGTAGTGTAGTGTTTGCCGTTCTGTGATGTGTGGTTTTTTTCTGACCACCTCTGTATTTAGTGTTAGACCTAATTTTAGTCCCCGAGTTCCTTTCTTAGTTTAAAACAAGGTTCTTGGCTACTAGTCTATGATGGTGTTTTTTTCTTATTTCATGTTCTTGGTTTATCACTTAATAACAATACCTAGTTGATTTATACTCTTAAATGTTTTGTATTAGTTTTTATATACACTATTTTTTTATTTATTTTTATAGTTTTATATGCTATTTAACCATATCAATAATATGAACAATTTATCATTATAAAATACCATTAAAACTAGAAGAATAATTAGATAAATAAATGAAATTGGAATTTTAAACCAAAACTGTAATTTTATTTTATCAAAATTACATAGCATCATACTTTAATGATAGGCTAGCTTGTACGTAAACAGCATTTTTCGTACTTGGAGTTTTTTCATTCTTGTATAGAGATTCAACAAAATTTGTTTTAATTAATTATTGAATATATTTTATTTTTATCAATTTATTTCTTTATACATTTTTTTTTGCTACAATATTTACATTTATAAATTTAAGGAATTCATCCCCACATGGGCATAATAACCCTGTGCTTGGGAATAGTTAAATACCTGTGCATTTGAATACCTTTGAATATTAAAAAAAAAAAAAAAGAATCAATGCATTTTAACAACATAAACTGAACAGTCTGTCATTTTTAATACTTGAAATAGTAGTTCCTCTACATTTTGTTCATAGGGAAGGTTTTTCTGTATTTATTGTTTTTGTGGTGGTATTATATTTATTGCAGTGGTAAATACAGACTGGGCAAGTAAGTTAACATTACTTATATTAAATGAAAAGACTCTGAACTTTTATATAATTAAAGAAAGATAATTTAATTTCAAAAAAGATGTTTGCCTTTAGATCGATCGATTCGCTGTTATCAGTGTGATAGTGTAGATGACATTCGCTGTAAGGATCCCTTTAACTATACTGCCTTACCTAGAGATCAACCTGTCCTTATGGAATGTAATGGGTGTTGTGTTAAAATGGTCCGCAACCTCAAAACTGGTAAGTGACCTGAGCTGAAGCTTTCATGGGATATTTGAACACTATCAAATATATATTATATAATGGGATGGATTTAAATACAATAACATGTATATTAATTAGTGATACAGTATAACATGGATAATTCGAACATCTTTAATTCAAAATTGCCATTAATTCAAAATTTTGGATTGGTCCATTGAACTTTAGATGATATCAATGTAAAAAAATTATCGATAATTCGAAGTCAGCTTCTTTAATTTGAAGTTTTTGTATCAACACTAAAATAAAATCTTGTACTGTAAAAGGGATCACCTTCCAAGAATTATATTGTAGACTGAATAGGACACTGCACGGGGATACAAGCCTAGCTGCTATTGTTTAAACGCATGATCTAATATCAGGTACGCTATTGCCTTTCGAGAATTCTCTAGGTAGTCTATTCATCGATGGTCTGCTCAGTCTCGGTCTGTTGTTACAGTATTTTGCCTCTGTTTGTCACATCATTTGTGTTTTTAAAGGGATTGTTTGTGCAAGTGATCACAATGTCTTTGAGTAAACCATGTGTTCAGTACAAAACATTAACATTTTGTGTTAGTTAAGGCAATTGCATGAGTTTCGGCGGTATATTGAAGACAAACCAATGTAAGCGAAGCTGTTTTTCATTCTCTAAACGTACTTGAGGATTTTGCAAACCTTGAAAGAATTAATTTTGAAAGACAATCGGACATTTCATAATACTTTGTCAAACTTTAATTTAGTTTATACCAGAGGATGAACAAGGAGATATGATGGAAGATCCAGACCTAATGTAAAGTTCAAGATTAAATTATTCCAGTGTCAGTTATATTTTGGACATTCATATTATGATAAAAAGAAAATTATAATTATGATAACATCAATTATTTTTTATTAGTGGTTTGTTTAACTGATTTATTAAATTTAAATGGCTTTAAAACTGTATTAATATACGAGTATACACTTTAAATCTCTCAATTTAATTTTTGGTTTAGATAATATTATATATCATAAAATAATGTTTTATAATCATTATTGTTAATATAACTTTCATTCTATTATAATAAAAACTTAAAATAATCAATAAAGAACAATATAAAAATTTAATCATTTTGAAACAAATGGCCTCTTGTCCAAAGACAATCCAAAACGTCTCTTGTCCAACTAATTTTCTAAATTTTCTTGAAAAATCTAGTAGTTAACATAGTAGTTATACAAACATGACTAAAAACATCACAATAATTATTATTGAGTTATTCATTCTGAAAATGTTTATTGTTATTTGTCCTCTTGTATAAAAATTTGGTAGTGCTTGGACAATACGTTTACGAATTATGAATTTTTTAAACTTGTCTGAAAAGTTGAAAAAAATGGTACTTTTTTATTCCAACAGTAATAAAAATAATATAGTATTAAAATAAAAAATATATTTTGACAGCAATCAACGCATAATTAGACAAGGAAAATTATAGTATAATCGTATTTGATTTAGGTGACTTGGTTAATTTTATATTAACATCCAAACTTGAGTGTCCATACTTATCCTTATCCAGATGTGTATATTTTCTTGTCAGCAGTGATATATAAAGTTTATTTTAAATTTTAATAAAACAATGTTAATTTTAATACATATCTATTAATATAAATTTGTGTTGCATTTTGTATTGTCTGCAGAAGAAAAAACATATAATAAAAATTAAAGATTAATTTGTTCACAATGAAATTTAACTGTAATGCATAATTCAAATTATTATACATTGTTTTGTTTTGAATAGCAAAGGAGATCATACGTCGAACTTGTACATCAGAATTAGAGATCAACTTATTCATGGTAGATCATGTCTGTATGAGAGAAGGAACGGGAACAGGTCACATGTGTTTCTGTGAGGAAGATAAGTGTAACATATCAACAACACTTCATTTAGATTACAATGTTATATATATCACAGTTATATTCTTTATATCATACTTTTAATTATTAATGAAACCACACATGTAAAGTGTATTAAAATGTTTGATTTTATTCTGATTGAATATATAAGAATTACTGTAAATAAGAATACTGTAAAAATTAGCCTTTCGTGATAATCCACAAAAATGTTTAGCATATCTAACATTCCTACATTTTGTGTGTGTATTGATTGAGCTGTATCGATTTTGAAATAACTTTAGTTGATAAAAGAAATGTATTATTGTGTGTTATTATATAGTTAGAATTATTTATGTAATAAGCAGAAAATATAACTCAATATAAATGTGTAAAGAGATCAATTATTATTAAGATCAAATAAATGTATAGCATTTTTTAAATAAAATATAATTAATTTATATTCTTATGATTTATTTTAATAATATTATTCTAATTATTTATGGTGAAGTCGAAATAATTATATTTCAAACATAAAAAGACAAATAATAATAACTTGAAGACTGACACAAAACATGTGATTAGACAAAGCCATAACAGGAGACTTCAATGCCCATTAAGAAAATGGGAGTACCAAGGTGTGAATGAAGCAGGAAAGGATATCAAAGACCTGATAGACTCAAACATGCTGGATTTGTTTCATGACCCTTTATCTACTATTTTTCAGGAGCATCAACAAACCCAGACCTGCTAATGGTTTCAGCCGATATCCACTCAAAACTAAAGGAATTATGACTGATGATAAAGGCAGTGGATATAGAGTAGTGAATACAAGGACTGATATAGACAAGAGTATGAAAAAGTGGACACATCAATACAACTCTAGGAATTTCAGTAAAGCAAATTGGACACTCTTTTAAATTATCACGGATCTTGGTGTTAGTGAAATAGATATAGGAAATAGTGCAGAACTTCAGTTAGAAAAACTCAATAAACTTTTACACTAAGCTGCAAAGTAGAGTATCCTAAGAGGAAGAGTAAAGATATATGCCCTTTTTGAATGGTGAATTGCAAAATCTAAAGATGGAAAAAACTGTCCGAGGCTTGAGAAGTAAAATCGAGAAATCTGGGAAAGCACAGGATGTATAGGAATAGCGGAGAAGGTATGCAAACTATACCAGAGAATTGTGAAAAGGAAAAAAGAAAACCTTTAACAAATTCATCTCAAATCTTAATTACAGAGACGATAGCATTAAGATACATAAGTACTCTAAGTGATGATCACAACTTAAAAATCACTAAATCTAATGAAAACAGTTTCCAAAACGTTAACATCAGATCAATAAATTGGTAATAAATTTAATGCCAATTGGACAAAGGAATATACACAAGAGGCTGAAAATAAATAAAATAGACAAAAATCTTTAAAAGTATCTAAAATCAACTGTCAACAAGATGGCTTAGAACAATGTTTTTTATCAGATTTACAGAATGGTGGAACTAGAAATTGTAATTAGAAGACTGAAAAATCTAAAATCCACCTAGAAACAAAAGCAAAATTATTTTACTAAATATGTAATCAAAATGTAATCAGGGAATCCAGCATGCCATCAATATGGAGAAAGGCTCTATTAATCTCAATAAAAAAGTAAAAAAAAAACAAAAAAAAACTGGAAATGAAATGTCTAGCTACAGACCGATTTCTTTGACACCAGTTGTTGCAGTCAAGTACTAAGCTCCAGTACTTTGTAGAAAACCAAAACATACTAGAACGATTCAAAGCTATCTTCACAACTATGCATCAAGTGACTGGACTTGTCCAAAGTGTACTAGATTCTTTCAATTGGTTTTTATTTTTTTTCAATGACTTCAGAGGGGCATTTGGTAATGTGTGGAGACAAAAATTACTGATCGAACTAAAGTACTTAGTTGTGTTTTTAGCAATTATACTCAACTGGCTTCTTAAATTAATGCTGGGTATGGAAAAAATGGAAAACCTCCTTTTCATATTTTAAGCAAACAAGGGTTGGCCTTTTTCAGGGATCCGTGTTGAGTGCATTACTTTTTAATATTTTTGTTAATGACTTACCTAGATTACTATTTCCCCTTGAAGTTAACTGTACCTTATATGGAGATGACGTCATAACATAAACCGCAAAGAAAAAATTGAATAAAATTATGTATAATACTATGGTGAATTCATTATTTCACCTATATAGGTTTCTAATTCTGCACTCGTGGGTTACTGGTTACAATAGTCATGAGTGAATTACTGCTTATGTGCACGAAACGAATTGCGTCAACACGAGCCTAAAATCACACAGTATGACTGCAATAATCGAATTAGGTTGATGTGTTTAACCGTTGTACTTGAATTTTATTATTTTGACAGTTTTCCTTTATATTGTTTGTAAGTTCATTTGAAGGTCGAGTCTATGACCCCGGCAAGAACTAATAAAGCACCACACATGGGAATTGGCATAAATCGTGTGTAGTTTGACTTTGGCGTATTAAGGCTCAGATTTTTCATCTCTAAACTACAACTGACTGATCGTTATTAATTGTAAGTATAGATTTAATTTGAAGTATCATTTCTAAGATTAAAAATATTTAGTTTATAAAAGATGGCTAATGTTAAGTTTGATTGGGTTTAAGCTCACAGCTGTGATTATAGAGTATCAAAGGGCATGATCCCCGGAACTCTGGTTTAAGCACATTCCACTCTTTGAGACAAAATTTCTAGTTTTTATCATCTCACAGACATGTTGCTACAGTAAAGCCAAACCTTGTGGTCATAAGTTTTTTCTGTTACTTTAAAGATTTCAAATTGATTTTTTGTACTAACTACTCAATAATTCAATAAGCAGATTACTTTTTTTACTTAAAATTAAATTCAACCATTCAGTTTAACTTGTCTAACAAAATTTCTGTCTAAAATTAAATTCTAAATTCTTATTTATCTTTAACTAAATACATTTTCAATTTATTGTTCTGCATTTTTGGTTTCTTGAAACTATCACTGCTAAATTTCTTTTCATCATTATCGATAATTTTCCAGTTGATATTTTCACCCCTTTTCTGTTTTTGAAATAATTCTGGGTAAGTAGAGTGTTCCTTGAATTTTTCCCCTTTTGGTCAGTCAAGATGGGTGAGTAACAGATTCAATTTTATTTTTCAAATATACTTATGTTAATATTTTCTCAAATTTATTGTTCACTAAATTGTATGTTTTTCTGGGAATGCCACTTTTCCAAGGAATTATCCTCGACATAAAAATTGATTAAGTTAAAACTTTTCATTTCCATTAGGCCTAACCTGATATTATTTATTTTACAATCATAACCTTTTACAATCATTTACAAATTGTCATTTAAACTCTATTATTTTTAGTCTAGCAATTTAATGTTTTAATTTAATTTACTCTATAGCCTAGATCACCAAAATATCAGGAACCTAACTACAATCAATTGACTTTGATTAGTTGTTTTTGTCTATTTTTAGAAATGACTATCCTTATAGCATTTGATAAACATTGCTTTCTTAACCTAGGCCAACTAAATAATTACATTAAACAGATATTCCAAAATCAGTTTTACTCATTCTTAAATATTTAATTTACATACGGTACTTCCTTTATTAATTACTGTATCTATCATTTTTTAATTATCCATACTTTTAAATTAAAATTCTGTCTACAGTATAATTATCCGATTATATATTTTTTCTCTTTTTACTCTCTGACCAGGCATCCTCGACACTAACTGAATAAAAATTTTATTACCTAATAGTCAATAATATTCGTTTAGTACTGGCCCCAAATAAAATTAATCCTGATACTAATATTTTTTATATACCAGGCTATAAACAATTTTGACAGTTTTTTGCCCTTTTTCTTCAATTTAGAAGGTATCAAGTTTCTTAAAAAATATTTCACTAAATTAAATAAAATTTAAAATGAAACTTAAATCCCATCCCCTCCATATTTTGCCCTAACACCCTACTTTAGTTTTTTTCTTCTTTCTACCTTCTAACTTTATAAAATATACCTATGTTGTGTGTTAGGGGTAAATGTACATATTCGGGTAATTCCTCTACACTTAGGGAGGGGGGGGGGGTTGCCTTTCCTCTTGTTAACAGGATTGCAATCGAAATAATAGTATTGCAATAGAAGAGAAAACCGCTTGATATTCAGAATTATAAGCTTACAGAGAGAAGTTGTGTTACAGACTATACACCAGTGGTGATGTGTTGATTTTAAAACTTGTAGAGTGTTGGCTAGTGTCGAAAGAAAAATTATAAAAGTTATAGGGTGTGACTAAAATACATTAATATTATATGATAATACATCTAAATATTGGTGATTTCTTACTAGTCATATAATAATAATTAGCAATGAATTTTACAATTAACTGGAAACTGTTATCTGTGTTTGCTTTACTTGTATTTCAAGTCGGTTAGTCTCTCGTTTTTTTTCTGCAAAGATGTGCGAGAGAATTGTAAAAGTTTTTTTTTTTTTTTTCAATTTTCTGAACTATCTCTCAATACATATTATTCTCTTTTTCTCTTCTTTTTTGGGGGCTTTGTTTAAAGAAAATTTTATTCTATTTTCAGTTTGTGCGAACTGTTGTTATTTCGAAAATTTATCTTTCAAATACCTTATTTTATATTTTTAAATCTAAACATGTGATTTATTAATGCAGGTCTTGTACAATTAATTAGATAACACTTAACAATGGCAAAAACAAACATTAGTTTTATATGAATCTTTGGGCATAAATCACTCAAATGGGGTTTATACCTCAATGCAATACTAATCAAAAACAAAATCATGCTACAACTTAATCTTTTTCTTACAATTTTGTAGCCTAAGCAGACATACAAACAAACATATAAACCTCAAAGTCTAGTATATAGTCAAATATTCACAAAAAAAAGATGTTTATAGAGTTGTCAATTAAATCTTAACAATTATGTATATGTATTATTACAAGTATCAGTAAACCTAGGTATAGATTAGGTTGGATGATGGGATTATGTTATTATAATGATGGAGATATTAACATGTTTTAATTTTTAAGTCAGCATATTATTATCATTAATATTCAGGTATTAATAGTTTTGTAATAATTGTAATAAATGCTATACCCTTAATTAAGGACAACTGCAACTATATAATCGGTTGTATGACAATATCTTGGTCTTTGGATCATCTAGTGCCTTTGTAACTGCTCTTTCCTTACCCCTCTTCTTCTCTGTCCCTTTTCTAAACTTTTTTTATGGCTGAGAAATAATACCCCTTCTTAAAATGTGTCAAACATTTTTCAAAAGTGTAAGGTTGTTTTTAAAACATTCTAAAACATATTTTGTTAAAACATTATAGAAATATTCAATTAGAAATGTTTTAAGAAAACCCTTTTAATCCTTTTCATATGATTCTGAAAAAATATGTTTTTCAGATCCTTTAGAAGAATTTTTTTTCCAAAGGTTTTTAAAATATTCCAATAAAGTGTAGTTGTTCTGAAAAGATTTTAAATATATTTTGTCAAAACATTTTAGAAATATTCTAAGGAAACCTTCTTTAATTTTTTTTTTTTTTTATGACTGAGAGAATGTACTATTCTAAACCTTCTAAAGAAATGTTTTAAAAAATATTCCAAAAATATGAAGTTGTACTGAAAACATTTTGCAATATTTCTAAAAGCTTTTGAAAATATTCATGTTCTATTTGGGTATCACCACTTCTTTTGTAATATATTCGTACCACTTTATAAATATATAAAATAGCTCAAATGTAATATTTTAAATTGTTATTAAACATATGTTTGGTTATGGCTTTCTGTAACATTATATGAACGAAGTGTTTTTGCAAAGTTATTAACAATTTTACCGTTGTATAATAAATTATCTTCCCAAATTAAAAGACCTTATTGTATCTTTGAACTAATGAGAGTATAATACACAACTTTTAATATTTTAAAATTACAAATATAACCAAATGGAATACTCATACATATTTAATCAGTTTCCATTTTACATAGGTTGAATAAGTCTTCAAAGACAGCCTGGAATCAACAAACATACTTAAATACCAAAATATTATATTTTAATTGTCTCTAAGTGTAACGTCTATTTTATTTTAGTTAAAGTCTAACTGTAAGCTTTCAAAATGTAAATAAAAAGATGAATTAAAACAACACACTTCAATAAAAAGAAAGTGTCACTTTTCAAAAACAATATTCAAACACGGCTTCTCAAAAGTATAAATAGGAAATGATGCTATAAATTAGGTATAAACAATTGGTAAGATATTTTACATATGAATAAAAACATTTTGCTTTAAAACTAATTTCTAGTTGTTAGAACTAACAGGTAATAAGAATTGAAAAGGGAAAGGGTTAAATTTATTACTCATTTACTTTGGAACATAAACTTGAGAGAAAAAACTCTGAAGCGCAAAATTAATATTTGCCATAAGGTTCGAAAATAGATCTTTTGTTTTCATAACGCTTTCTCATTACTTAGGAAAGTAAAAAGCAGATAGTAATTATATTGTTCAGCATAAATATTTTACTGTTTTTACCTATCACACATTATTTATATATAATGTATAAGAAATTAAAATGGACAAGGTAGATAAAAGAAATAGAGAGATAAATAATAATCATAATTTTATTAAATAACATACAAAATAACGCATAACTTCATGTAAAATAATAATAAAGGAATAAGCAAATATCACCATTTAATTGAGCGGTAAAAAATATATATAACCTTTGGTATGAATTAAAAATTATAATATAAAATACATTAATTCATTAAACCCTGTATAAATATTTCTATTTAGCTGACTTCATGTAGCAAAATAATATTATGCTATACATATGTAGGCACATTATTTAATATCAAAAATTATTACAATTAATACTAATGTGTTTAAAGAAAATACCCATCAAATGTGTACAGTACATGTTTTTCTGTATGTAATACTAGGATTAAAGCACAAAAGTTGAAATAACTACTCTGAAAAAATATTGATATAAAATTTTATCTCGCTTGTAGATTACTTTTTTGTACAAGATGTTACTTATTATCTATTAGTAAATATTGTAAAAATAATAGTCATTGGAGTAGAATGTATGTGAAGATAATTTATTAAAGTATAAAACAGAAAGAGTTTTTAAGCCTAAATTGGCAATAAAATAAATTGACTTCTTTAAAAATACTCTTATTCTTTAGTAATACAACAATAAAAATATTTTGTGTCAATATTCTCTGATATTAAATATAAACTAAATAATTCTCATAACATTTTTACTGAGTGATTTAAAAACTCCACACTTATGTTTTTACATAAACAAAATAACAACTACACTTTAAATATTGATAGAGGTAATAAGAGTAAATATTCAAATATCATTCTTGCATAATATCAACATTTGTAAATAAAAATGATTCATAATGATCACTGTGGTCCATGTAGCCTTTATGTCCGAGTCATGCCAAATGACCTTGAGAATGTCTACCAAATCGAAAATATTGGTATTTTGGTTCCACTTTGAAACCAAGAAAATTTTATTAATAACATTTTTTTATCTGATGCTTAGTTTTCAAGATAGTTTTGGTGGAATTTCTCAGTATACCAAAATCAAATTTACTAAAATTGAAGAATTATTTTGACTTATTTTGTATTGTTACGTAATTCAAGTTAAGCAGTGTAGCAAAACTAGTTTCAATGCCTACCTTGCTTTCCTTTTGACTTGTGAATCACAATGTTAGATGACCACAAGTAGATTTCAAGGACCCCAGGTAGATTTGTAAGAACCACACAGGTATATTTTCGAGGACCACAGGTACATTTACAAGGATCACAAATAGATTTTCAACGACCAAAGGTACATTTAGGAGGTGGTAAAAGCTTTTTAGTATATAGGTAGATACAACACACGGCTTTTAGCTGCCACAAAGAAAATGACAAATATAAAATTAATTTATATTTATCGACATGATTGCTATTTTATTCATACATTTGAACAAAGGACATTTAACTAAATGTATAGTGTTTAAATTTAATATTTTGATAGTTGTAGTAGCTTTGAATGTTAGTGATGTACTAACATTAATTTATTAATTTTCCCGCTTATACATTTTTACCAAGCTAGTATTATTAAATAAAATAACTATTTCAAGTGAAAAATATATTATCTACACTGAGAGTTGAACCCGGGACCTTTGACTTAATGCACCAATGCTCTACAACTAAGCTATCCTTGGTCGCTTCCCAGCATAGGGCGTACACTTCTCACTTGACTTTGTTTACTGCATATTATTTAGTTATTAGATTAACTACCTCGTTAGTACTATCATCATGTTTTTTTTTTTAAAGAAAGCATCTTCGAATCAACATATTAAACAACTGCTCATGGGTACAAAAAGAATTGACTGTAAAAATAGATGATAGAATTATTAGTGATTTCAGGACGAATTAAATGAAATTAAGTGTAAAATAACTGGTAAATTAAGTAACAAAAATTATAGTAGAAACCAAGAGAGATTTCAGTTGACAGACAGTAAATAGGCACAGCATTGTCATTTATTACTAGTAAACCTGCAGCCTTAAGCATGCACTAAAACATCGCAAAGGAAGCCAAATGTATTCTTGACCGAGTCAACAACAACATGGAAGATTCAAATGTAGTTAATAAGTTTAAAAACAAAATGTTATTACAGTTATTTTAATTTTATTCTAGTATTAATAAAATAAACAGTAAGTTATTATTAACACATCCAATGGAATTCATGTTGGAAACTTGAATTTATGGTACAATATGCAAATTTTGTGATTAAATTGTAAACTGAATGGAAATTAGAATTATTTAATCAATACCGGTACCTAATTATTATTCATAAATCAATATTATTTTCACATTTTTGTTGCATTTTAAATATTGTAGACATTGCAAAAACATCACGTTCGGAATTAAGCTTTGTAAATGATGAAATACCAACAAGTTTGGATTAAGTATAGGGAAAAATTTGCTTTATAGGGAAACATGTCAACATATAATGGAAGGGTGTTAGCATGATAGTATTTCTGTTCACTACTGCTGAATCTCATTTCAGAATTGCTATTAGTATGAAACAATTATAAAATAACATGTATCAAAATAAAATTTGTAATTGATGTATTGTACGTCAATATAGTCTTACAATTCTCTGATGTTTTACAAAAGTCCATCATTTTTTCTATCTTTTCCACTCTAATAGGAATACGAGCGGGATATTATATTTATTGTTACAAAGTGAAAAAATTCATATCAGTTGTAATATCTTTATACCTTTGATAAACAATAATACTAAAACTAACAAACTATAATACTAATATTATTGAGAAAAACATACAATTCAATACTTTCATTTTAAATAATACTGTACTATTATTAGACATCAATGTAATGACAAACTGACAGTTTTTTATGGAAACAAATATTCAACAACCTCAAAATTTGTGATATGACAGAGACAACAATGAAATGATAAACATTATATCATGTATAATATTGAGCTCAAAGAATGTTTCTTACAAAATTAGTGATGCAATTATTCTTATAAAAAGAAACAAAAGCTAGAAGTAAAATATTGTTAGACAATGTAGATAAAGGAATGGACTTTATTCTCCACCCACCATTTTGCACAATAGGTTTTAAGAAGTTGTGGTGCTGGTAGTCACAATCCCAACAACTTCAGTTTCTAAATCTAATCGTATGAACAATGATCGAATGACTAGATGAGCGAATCTCCATAACATTTTGCCTAAAACTTTAAAATTCATCTGTGGAAACTATAAGATGTGTGTCAGGATGATTAATGAGTCAAGTCCGGATAAAATTGTGCTACAAACTAGAATCTGGATGGTAATGTATTCATGTCCTCTCAACTTTTCAATTTGTAAATTGTTTTTTATTGTAGATTGGATATTCAATGATATTCTACAAAAGAAATTACTGTCGATCTCTATTAAAAAGCATTTTGTTAAGAATTTTTTTGGATTACCCGTAGTCATCCTTCATAACTTACACAAATGAAAAAGTATATCATTACCAAAGATAAATAACTAAAGTTTATTGCATAGATGATCTGTGCCCTCTACAGTACATTAATTATGTGGAACTGACTGGAGGCACTCAAGTGGCTAATTTAGTACTCAAGTAGATTTCAAAGATGGAGGAACTCGGAAACGAGTCTACAAATATAGATAAGAAAATGCTAGGATTGGCAGAAGATTGTACTCAAACTAATTATGTAGATCCTAACTGACTAACTAATGTAAAGTTTTCTAATATTGTCTTTATTGTATTTACTGCTTCAAAAGTTAGAGGGCGGAGGGCAGAGGGCAGAACTTTTGGAACACCTGGTATATACACGTACACATAAAAAAAAATTAAAAAATACAGTGTATATAGCTTATGACAACATTCAAGGGACTATGCAATTTCAGTCGTTATAACCAATAATCCCGTATAGTAGGTCTATTTTCATAAACAACTGCATGATATGCAGGCATTCATTTTAAAATAAACACTGTAGTACATATTATGTAATCTAATTTCCATTTATGTGAGCCTTCTAAAAACTTTCTTCTCTGAGACATTTTGAAGACATGCAAAAAATTAACTACTGTACTTTACTTAGAAGACAAGTAACAGAGTTAGAAAATAGACAAAGTTACAGGTTAGGCCTACAATGTGACAGTGTGAAAAGTCAGATTTTAATATAGACTCATTTAAAAGACGCGGTTAAGCCAAAGAGATAAGAGATTCAAATAATAATTTAAATTTAGTAACGTCATTAATAAAAGAAAAATGGATTTTCAGGACAACAGTATGAATTATTATGTTTAATTTTAATGTAATTTAGTTTGATTGTTATGTTATATAAATTATTTGTGTTTTACGGAAGTGTGGTAAAATGTGCGAACAGTAACCGGAAGGAACGCTTTTGTAAGTGAGAATTGCCTCATGGCAACAGGTCAGTTGAAGTCCAGAGCTTGAAGAGACTAGATGTGTTTTATAGAGTTAGAGTTCACCGCTTAAAATGGACAGGTTGTGTTTTTCAAAGTCGAAGTCTAGTGTTTGGAGAGATAAGATCGTAGAAAGAGTTTCTAGGTTCTATTAGAACAATGTACATTTGATTTTTTGTCTCAAATAGAGATCGAAAGTGTTTAAAAAATCCATAAAGAGCGTGTTTCAATGACAATAACGCGGGAACATAAAAGACAATGGTCTCTATACGCGAGTTATGAACATTCTTAATAACTTGAGAAAACAACTTCTGAACGAGGGAGAATCCACTAGGAGCTGTAAAAATTCAACTTGTAGGACATCAGTCTTCTATTCCGGATACAGACAATGTTTTTTATTTAGATCGGCGTTTTGGTATAGACGCTATATATTACCTGTTTGATTAATAACCTGTATCATGTTTTAAATTAATTCTTTTGTAAATGTTTATCTATTTAAAGAAAATTTTAATGGATTATTACTAGAAGAGATAATAGCAAAAGAAATTTTTAAATAATAAAAATAGAATCTTTTCATTTTTCTTTTAGAGCTACAAAATTACTAAATAATTTCATAGATTAAATTCCTGTTGCAACAATTTTATTTGTAGAAGCATTTTGAAGATAAAGTTGATTAATTTGAAAATAATAAAATAAAGGAGATATAAATCCATGACTAGTTATTAAATTTAAATGATAACTAGTACGAATAAATATGATTTTTTTGTTAATGATATTAGTAGGATGTTTCTTTGAATGTTTAATAAATGTTTTTTTTGTAACATTTCAGCCAAAGTGTTTTCATTTGAAACCAAAATCCACTGTAAGTACACTGTAAAAAGAGCCTGCGACCCTAGAGATCTTTTCTTGTTAATAACGAAAATTAACTTCTTTTCTTTTTTTTCAAAATTGATGTTAACACATCTGGCGCCCTAGTCGAGCAAATCAACAAAGTAATAAATTAATAACAAATAAATAATTAACTTCACCTTCTTTTTTGAATTGTTACAAATGGCGCCCAACGTGGGGCGTTTATGGTCGAAAAATACAGTGATTTTGGTAATGGGAACACTTAAAATCAAGGTAAGGACTCTACCATTAATAATAAGAAAGATTCTCTTAAAATTTTGTGTTGATTAAGTAAAAGATTCTGTTGTGTTAAGTAAAATAAATTTAAATGGGTTTAGAAATAATAAATGATAATAATAATGAACAGGTTAGGGTAATGATGATTTTGGTAACTAAAATTTAAATTTAAAACTAAAGATAAATAATAATAATAATTAAAATGGAGGGAGAAGATAATAAAAAGTTAATAACGGAAAAAGATAGGATAACAAAAGAGGCTGATGCAATGCTGCTTGAAGCCAATAAGTATTTTAAAGGTGTAGAAAAAAGTATTCATAGGATGAAAGAATTCCAAATAGATCATTTGAATAGGAAAATTGAAGTATATATTATAAAAATAGAACAGGGTGAATTGAATAAACAGTGGAATGTAAGGTTAGGACAGAATGAAGTTGATAGGGAAAATGAGATAGAAAAAGAAAGGTTAGAAATGTTAGATGCAGTATTTAAAAGAAGAAATGAGATTTATAGCAAAATAAGTAATAATTTGTTAGAAGAAGGACCCGATATTACTCGATTGGATGTGTACATTAGGCCTAATGGTAGTGGATCAAAGTTTGTATTGCATAAATATAAAGAATCAAAAAATATAAGGAATAATTGTATGAATGATTATGTTTTTAAAAAAGTAAATAATGAGGTAGATAATAATGAAAATTTAAAAGTTAAGAAAAATGGTGGGGTTAATGATTTTGATGGAAAAGATAAAGTTTTAAATGATTCAGTAAATAAAAATAGTAATTTGATAAATGAAAATCAAAAAAGTAATGATGGGGTTAACAATAGTCAGATTGATGAGAGTGATAAATATTTGAAAATGAGTAATATTATGGATAATAAGCAAATAAGTTGTGAGGAGAGAGCTAAGCAAATAACAGAATTATTTTCGGATGAAATAAAACGATGGAAATTAAGTTTAAGTAATGAAAAAAAACAGTCATTAATACAGTTTATTAAGAAGTTGGAACAAGAAAATCTAGAATGGGAAAAGAACAGATTAAAAAATGAGACAATAGTTAAGCCTAATGTAAGTCAAAACGAATCTTTTGAAAACAATGATTTAAAACAGTTAACAGGTAATGTTGAAATTAAGAAAATTGATGGGGTTACCAAGTGTGGTGGGGTTGAAATAGGTATAATTAATTCAAAAAACAAAGTAAAGGTAAATAATCTAATAAGAAAGGAATCAGCTGTTTATCTTAAAAAACGAGTTTACCATAGGACTGTAGATTTTGAAAAATACACGATGTTAGAATTTAGAAATGTTTTTAGAATACAAGAACAAGAAATTAAAAGTTTTTTTGAAAAAAGTAACTTTAAATATAATTTTGAAAATAAAAATGTAGAGATAGTAAAGGAAGGCTTTGTGATGATATATAAAAATGGTGGGGTTAGAATTCCTAAACTAACAGATGTTGAAATTAGGTCAGTAGATTCTAAGATGTTTGAGAGAAAGAGAAATGTAGTTATGTTTGTAAGGGAGAAAGAGAAAGGTATTTTGTCAATACTCCGAGACAATAACAAAGGGAGATCTTTTGTTAGGAAAGGGTCTGTTGTGATGACTAGGCTAGACAAACTGTCCATATGGACAGAAGTATTTGACGTTGTAATTATGTTAAGAATGCAGGCTATATTTTACAAAATGTTTCACCAATCGGGAAATCATCGCAAAAAACAGATAATTCATAATTGTTGTAATCAATTGAAATTTGGAACGACTAATAATAATGTAAAGACATTTTTATAAACACACGGACTTGATTTTGAAAAATAATTAATAGAATAAGAATTTTGTTAATAAATAAGTTTAAGTTTAATAATGAATAATTAAGAGTTATGAATATTAATAATTTGTGTGTACTAATAAATTTTGTAAGCTAAGACAGAATCAGAATAAATAATAATATAAGCCAAGCTAGTATGATTAAGAAGTTTTAGTTTTAGAAAACGTGTAGGTATTTGCAAAGTAAAGACGCTAGGTTTATATCAGTAAATAACCGAGTGTTGTTTACTCCAAGATAAATATTGACTTTACGTGTTAAGATAAAACAGATTAGTTAGAAGCAAAGATTCAGTGTAGTGTTGAAGAAATAAGATTCAATATTAAGTAGGTAGATTCAATGTTGAATATTCAATAATATGACGAGAGAGTTGAGATTCATCTGCAGACCGTATTGGAACTAAAAGGTTTTCATGTCTTATCAGTAGACAGATAAGGATTGTCTCATACCGAGGGGAGTTGTTTGCTTCAAATAAGCAAGACTAAAGTTCCTTTGCATGACGTTGAGATGAAATACAGGGTGTTACGAATATGCTGTTCTGAAAATAAAAAAACTTTTGACTTATAATTCAAAATTAACTTACGTTTTCAAATAAAAATTACTTAAATAAAGGATAATTGGTTTTAAATAAGGTAAATAGAGTAAAGGTAGATCACTTGAAGAACTTTAATAGTATTAAATGTAAAATTTCTAAGTAAAGAACTTAGAATAAATTTTAAAAATAAAATTTTCCTTTTGAATTTGAATAATAACATCTAGAAAGGATTACATAAACAGAAAATCGACGATGCTAGTAATAAGATTGGAAAAAATAAACATTATTTCAACTTCGGATGATACGATTTGAATGAAATTTTTTATGAATTTTAAAATTTTCTTCGTGTAAATGCATTTAAGGAATACATGAACATTTTGGGAGGAGGCAGGAGTTTGTGTTAGTCAAAATGGAATGTTTTATTCGTCAGGATAAGGCATTCTGAGACTGCATGGAGGGCGTGTTGTGGAATAGGGATGTGTTCTGGGCTTTATCTTGAATTTAGTAGAGATATTGCATTCAACCATTGCACATTTCAACGTCACAACATGTTACTCTGTGTAAGAGTCTAAAGAGCAATTAGAAGTATGCACGGTATAAAGTAGACGGTTAGAAGAACCTTTGTTGTAGGAGAGGTTAGGAAGAAAAATGCATAAATAAGTGTGACATTATTACATGAAAAAACTTCATGTAATAAATTTTAGACAGATGTTGAAGGCAAATAAATTGTAGGATATATATATAGAAGTGATCGATCTATATATACGAGAATAAACCGGACGTGACAAAAGGAGAGTTTTTATGAAATGAAGCGAAAAGTTTTATAAAATTGTAAAAATGTTGATTAGCTGATTAGAATATGTAATTAGATATTAAGTTATAAAATGATAATTTGTATGTTTGACATTGATAAGTATTAAGGATTATTAGATGATAAGATGAAAAATAGTTAGTTTTAAGTGATTTATGATTTGAGAATGTGAAGAATAGTTGATTAAAGTTTGAGAATTTATGTGAGTTTTGCCAAGACAGATAATAATAAAGTTTTTTAAGTTTTTTGATGTTAAATAATGGATAAAGGAGGTTAAGTTCTTGTTTTTTAAAGGAAGGAGTAATAAATTAATAATGATAAGAGAGATTTTAATGAAATTTATAAATAAAATAAATAATTAATGATTTTTTGATAAATAATGTTTGAATTTAAAACAATAGATGATTGTGAGAAGTTATTTGATAAAGGTGTCTAAAGATTTTGATGAAATACGGTGTTAGCTGGGAAAGCAATGTAAATTTTTTATTTTTTTTTGAAGTTTTTTGTATACAAGTAATAGATGACTAAGGAGATTTTAATAGGAAGTAGTTTAAATGAGAGATTTTTTGAGTTTTATATGAAGATGATGACTTTACAGAATTGTTGAGTAAAGTGGTATTTAAAATGAAGTTGTTCTGTTAAGAAACTTTTATAAAAAGAGTAGTTAAGTTGCATTGATGGTTAATTTTTAGTTTTTAAGAGGTTTTTTGAGTACTACGATGAAATAAAGGAAATATGCGACGATTTTAATGAAATAAAGGGAGATTTGAGGAATTCTACGAATAAACGACGACTATTATGATTTTTAAAGGAAGCTACGTTGAGATAAAGAGATTATTTATATAAAGGATGTAGGTAACCTGCTTGGGCTACACAAATATGAATGATAAAGAGTTTTTTGGGGATTAATGCAACTTTGATTATTAAAATATGAAAGATAAGATGGAAATAACTGTTAAGATAGGATACTGAGAGACAATACAATTGTAAAGAGGTAATTTTGAAATAAATAGATGAGTTTTGTAAGTAATTTTATTTTTTGATAATAATGATGTTATATTTTTTTGAATACTAGTAGAGATAAAGAGTTTTTTAGTAATTGTAAAATCAGTAGTTTAAATGTAATCCCAGCTAAGCAAAGAGTAATTAGGAGTTTAGGTTGAAGTAAAAAATAATGTAAAGTCTGAATTGAAAATTTTTAAGGTGAATTGAAGTAATTTTGAGTAATAAGTAAATAATTTTGTAATAATGTTAATTAAAAATGAGAGGTTTTAAAAAATTTAAATTGTGTTAAGTTAAAAAATGATTTAGATGAATAGTGTGAGATGGATGTAGATTTTTATAAAAGATGTAGAAGTTTCGTCTTGGCAGAAAAGAAAAGTGTGGGAAAGGAAATGCTAGATGGCAGGAAAATATACAGACGGCTGTCTGGGAGATAAGCTTTGAGTGACAGGATCCGGTCAACAAAAAATGTTGATGGGAAAGTTTCAATCAACTGCTGTTAAAAAAGAAACTGATGATGGGGTTTATTGTATCAATAGAGATAAGGTTTAGCGCTAATGAAATTATATATAGTTTTGATGAGTTATGATAACGCTAACAAATTAAAATAATGAAATAGGATTTTAGCAAATAGATTTTTATTTTTTATGTAAAAAGAGAATCTTTCTTAAATGAATACTCTAGAGGTATTTATTTTTTTATGAAGTCCTTAGCTTCTGAAATGAAATGTCTTGAACATCCATTAAAATTTTTTTCGATTTGAAATATATATATATATATATAAGCTTTGTATTACAATACCTGTATTGAAATACAAACCTTGTGGGGTTTTGTGACAGTGTGAAAAGTCAGATTTTAATATAGACTCATTTAAAAGACGCGGTTAAGCCAAAGAGATAAGAGATTCAAATAATAATTTAAATTTAGTAACGTCATTAATAAAAGAAAAATGGATTTTCAGGACAACAGTATGAATTATTATGTTTAATTTTAATGTAATTTAGTTTGATTGTTATGTTATATAAATTATTTGTGTTTTACGGAAGTGTGGTAAAATGTGCGAACAGTAACCGGAAGGAACGCTTTTGTAAGTGAGAATTGCCTCATGGCAACAGGTCAGTTGAAGTCCAGAGCTTGAAGAGACTAGATGTGTTTTATAGAGTTAGAGTTCACCGCTTAAAATGGACAGGTTGTGTTTTTCAAAGTCGAAGTCTAGTGTTTGGAGAGATAAGATCGTAGAAAGAGTTTCTAGGTTCTATTAGAACAATGTACATTTGATTTTTTGTCTCAAATAGAGATCGAAAGTGTTTAAAAAATCCATAAAGAGCGTGTTTCAATGACAATAACGCGGGAACATAAAAGACAATGGTCTCTATACGCGAGTTATGAACATTCTTAATAACTTGAGAAAACAACTTCTGAACGAGGGAGAATCCACTAGGAGCTGTAAAAATTCAACTTGTAGGACATCAGTCTTCTATTCCGGATACAGACAATGTTTTTTATTTAGATCGGCGTTTTGGTATAGACGCTATATATTACCTGTTTGATTAATAACCTGTATCATGTTTTAAATTAATTCTTTTGTAAATGTTTATCTATTTAAAGAAAATTTTAATGGATTATTACTAGAAGAGATAATAGCAAAAGAAATTTTTAAATAATAAAAATAGAATCTTTTCATTTTTCTTTTAGAGCTACAAAATTACTAAATAATTTCATAGATTAAATTCCTGTTGCAACAATTTTATTTGTAGAAGCATTTTGAAGATAAAGTTGATTAATTTGAAAATAATAAAATAAAGGAGATATAAATCCATGACTAGTTATTAAATTTAAATGATAACTAGTACGAATAAATATGATTTTTTTGTTAATGATATTAGTAGGATGTTTCTTTGAATGTTTAATAAATGTTTTTTTTGTAACATTTCAGCCAAAGTGTTTTCATTTGAAACCAAAATCCACTGTAAGTACACTGTAAAAAGAGCCTGCGACCCTAGAGATCTTTTCTTGTTAATAACGAAAATTAACTTCTTTTCTTTTTTTTCAAAATTGATGTTAACACATCTGGCGCCCTAGTCGAGCAAATCAACAAAGTAATAAATTAATAACAAATAAATAATTAACTTCACCTTCTTTTTTGAATTGTTACAACAATGAAAAAAAAAAAAAAAAAAAAAGACTGGGATTGGGTGTAAGAAAGGAAGAAATGAGTGTATCACAGAAACACATTAATAAACAAAGTGTCATTTTACATCCTGTCATTATATCCGGACCAATTTTATAACAAATCAATAAAAACATATCGTAAGTGGGTTTTTAAGTACAGGTGTTTTTATATGGAATTTGGCCGGGACTTTCAGGTTTAATCGTAGAACCGATACGTCATAATAAGCGATTTATACTGTAAATGTTAATATTGCTGTTCTCAATACAAAAAATCAAATATTTAAAGTAGTTCTCTCATGGAGAAAATTAATATAGTTTATTTAATTACTAAAATTATGTAAAACACAAATTTTGTTGTAAATAAAATATAAAGTACCTAACTTACCAATATTGCAGTAACTGAGTATAATATTAGCAATAAATATGAGGTTTACAAGGAAGTAGAATTCAACTATGGATAATCTTCTTTAGGAATAAGTTGAAAACTTACTCTACAATACACATTATAGAGAGTGGTTCAAAATTGCACAGTAATACTTCAGGAACAGATTCTATATGAATGAAAATTTTAATAAAACCTTCATATAAACATATCTCCAAAATCACTTCGTTTTCGAGTTATGATTAGTGAAATAATTCACTCTGATTTCTGCTCCAAGAGTGAAATGAAATGAAACCAAACTGTAATTCTTAAGACCCAAATAGTTATATGTTTTGATCTGGAAAATTGAATATAATAGGTCCCAGAACTGTATCTCCAATAATTTACGAGAAAAGTGATGATAAATAATAAAAAATGGAGTTGAAAACACTTGTTCTAAGTTTGGCATAAAATAACTTTATTAAATCGCTAATACACAAAACTTTTAAGCAAAATTTGTACAGAATTTAATTCTGAGAAAATTGATGTAAATAAAATCAATCCTTATCAAATAAGTGTCCAGAAAGCAGGAATTACTGGAAAAGTGGGAATTATGAATATTTTAGTTGTCCTTGAAAAAATAGTTGTATTGTATTACACTTTTCCCTTTTGTCAAATTATTTAAAACAATACTATTTTTAAATTAAGCCATATAATTTTACCACTTTATATTATGAAATCTCTAAAGAATCATGTTACAATTACATAATCGTAAACCATCACGAAACTAATAATGCTGCCAATCTTGCTATCAACTGTCTCAGTTTTAGTGTTCTGATCATGTCATTATTAATCAGTAAGTACCGACACTACCAATGTGGTTTTCTAGTGTTATAGCACAGATTGAGACCTTCCTGTGTTTATTTTTCTGTTTGATTGAAAGAGAGAAATATGATAGTCTCATATTGGTTCATAGCCAACAGAAAACAATAGAAGTAGTATTGCTGGACCAAAAATTTGTATTTAATAAGTCAATTCTTAATTAAAGAACAAATTTTTCTACTAAAAGACTAGCATATTCGACCTTAAAAACATAGAAAATGACTATAAATATATATATATAGTGTTGCAGCGTACATATAAAAAAATAACTATATACATAATTAAGTAATTATTTTACATCACCAAAAAAACTTTCTCCCTTTAAATTTTTTTAAAGAGTTCCTCGAAAAAAAAATAGTCCAATTTAAATGAAAAGTAAGTATGTATGATGAAAGTATCCGAGATAATGCGATTTTTTTCTATTCATAAGAACTGAAAGTCCATATGGCAAAACTCCAAGCTCTTATATCCTCTCCCTAATTTTTTGCTATTTTCTCCTTGATGTTTAAAGGGAAAAAACCTCATGGCCACCATACTCTTATAAAAAAAAGGAAGACAAGACTATACAATAAAGAACCTCTCAATTATTCTAATAGTGTCAGGGTCGGAAGAGAACAAGAATTGGTCTAGACAGAGTTGATAGGAAAGATGAAGGACAGTAAATCCCAATATCACACATACTACTTATGACTTTTTACCTGTTCCCCTTCTACTTGGTATTTTTGGAGAAAAAAATTATTTATTGCTACAAACACTTAATTTAAAAAAAATCCCATTTTCATTCCTATTGGTCGACAACTTATTTCATTTTAAATTAGTCTTTTCAAAATGAATGTGACTATATCAAAAATATTTTTAAATGAAACTGTTTAAAATATAATTTTAAAAAAATATTCCTTTAATGTTGCTTTTGAATGTAAGGGCCACTAGAATCCGTTTACTAATGGTAAAATGGTGACTGTTAATTTAAACTTTAAATTGAACTATATAATTAGTTTTGATAATACAGTATATACAGTTGATAATACAGTAAAGTTGATTACAACTATATAATATTTTTTAGATAACTAATCTCATATGATATATTGTTATCTATTTATTTTTTTGAAAGGGAAATTGTTTTTAAGCAACACATGTAAAGAAAAATCATGTATAAGGAACTGGAGAATACACAGGAATAACCTTATCTTTCTCACAGGAATGAAAAGTTATGGTGAGGGGGAGGATTTGGAAGGCTACATATTGACAGATGACAACACTCTAACAACACCAAATATAAATATTTATTTCTTGTTTATAAACACAATTTAGTGAGTACAGGCCTGGGGAATCCCGAGGAAACCTAGCCGGGTTGACAATTTTTTTTTCATATAGTTTTGGGTTAGATCACTCTCTTTCATCTTTCAAACCAAATCTTTTTTGACCAACTTTTGTTCTTTTCCGATGCTGATGCTATTAGAGTATTCGAGGGCTAGGGGTCTTTATTCTATATATATATATATATATATATATATATATATATATATATATATATATCACCAAATACAAATGATATAATTCATTTAACGGTTTTACACTTTTCTATTGAGATTGGAACAATTTTTTAATTACTATACCTAAGAACAAAATTACCTTGGGTAATTTTTTACATTGCAAAGTGAAATACCACATCGTTATTGAAAGGCCCTGTTATAAAAGGATTCAAGTTGAAAAATAATAAATTTTGCAACTTTAATTGCAAATTGATGGTAACGGCAAGGTTTTTTTTAAGGTTAGTAATTATAAAAAGCTAAATTTGCTTATTATTACTATTATTTTACACTAAAAATGAACCATGTACTGAGATATGAAAATATAATGTTCAAAATTATGTTTTTCCAGAGTTCCATAGTGAAAAAAACTTTGTAATTTTTAATCTTCTAAGTGTCACGGCTCCGTTACTTTTCAATATAAAAAAAGAAATTTTAGGCAATATAATTTTCTAAAATAATGATGGCTCGACAGAGTATTTTCCGATTTATTACAGGAAACTGCATTTTTAGACATATTTTTTTTCAAACCTCTGTAAATGAAGCTAATTTGTAATAAGAAAAAAAGTAATATACTCCTCTATAGCTCTATAGGCTCCACACCTACCCTGTAAAATATCCCTGCAGTTTCCAAGCTATTATAGTTAGTAAAGTTACACAAAAATTTATTTAATTTTTGACTCTTTATAAGAGTATTAATTTAGGTAAGTAAAAAAAGTGCAATAGTAAGTAAAAATCTGTATACTATGCAAAATGATTTATTGATCATTTTTAATAGATTTGATTTTTCGCTAAGTTAATGGAATATCAATAAAGTTCTCATTAAAGTAAAAACATATCATAGAAAAAATATAGAAAACAAATTGTAGATAATATTATGTGACTAGAGGAGGACTCTGCTTAAAAAAATCAACACTAATGATTGTTAGTACAAAATAATACAATCTGCCAAAAATTTAAAAAAATAATCATTAAACTTTGTAAAGGAGTAACGATATGATTATGATTATTTTAATTTCAATAAATTTTAATTTATAATGAAGTAGGCCTACTTAACATTACCATCTTACTGACAACTGAAAGAATACGGTAATTAATGTTATAATATATCAATGAAAATGAAAAACTATTTTTATATTTCTTGTATCTTGATACTTTTCTCCAGTGATCTATTAATAGCCTTAATATTACTGAATGCCTGAAGGAATCTATATTATAGTAAGTAGAATTAATACGAACTAACGCTTTTTTCATTCTTTATTATTTTGAAGAACTGTAACAGATTATTAAAATTGAGAGTTATTTTGTGAAGTGCGTTCTCCATTGTTTTTATCACACGTGGATATGGTATAATTCAACATAAATCATATTAATACAACAATGTAATCAAATAACATTAATTTATTAAAATTAATAAATACTATAAAATTATTATTTTTGTAATATTATATTTTTGGAAGGTAAAAACAAATTTTTGTGTAAGCATTCCCCCCCCCCCCTCAGTTCACAGGACTATGCTTACGGGAGATTATCAAGATGTGCGGGGAAATGTACTGAATTTTTTTAATTCCAATAGGTTGGACAACCTGAAGGTTTTGTTCTGTTTAAAATTGTAAATTATTTCTACTACATATTTTGGTTAGTTTTGTTTTTATACAAGTTAAATTTTTGTCATCTTCGAAGTATTGAATTGACTTTATTATTTAAATCAGGCCAAAATATTTCGCTAGCCATAACATAAAAACTAAGCGTTTTCGGACATATATTGGATATGTAGGTGTTTTCTTATATCTACCCACATTTCCCGAAGAATTGCTGTGCAATTTTGAATCACTCTATATATGTTAGTGGAGAAATCAGATTTTAGATGAAACTAGTCTTTCCCAGATCAAAATAGTTTAGATTTTTAGTTCCCATGACACTGCAAGTGAATTAAGTTACACAGTAAAAGTCCATTAATCTGGCATCCAATGGTTCGGCATGCCTGATAGTCCAGCACAGCTGTTTATATACAGTACTAGTGTGTGAAAAGGTCCTGCTAGAGTGTATCACTCATTGACATGCTGTGCCATTACTGAGTTTAGTGTACAGTAACTCAGTAGCGGCTTTTAGTTCATTGTGGATGTGTTGTATACTGTATATAGTAATGTAATTTAATTAGTTTGTCAGTAAGTATACTTTTTTATTATCAACATGTTGTGATACATTTGTACTGTAGATTAATTCTTTTGTTTATTGATTCTGATTGTGTTGTAAGTTTGAACGCTTGTTATGGATGGTTGTGTGAATCTTACACTTCACATTTACTGTACTGAACTGTAATATTTCAAATTTGTCAATATTGTAAGTGAACTTTTTCTTTATTATCAGTGTGTTTTAATATACTATGTCTACTAAAGTTCTGTAGTTTTTGTGTTTAGTGTTTCTGATTGTATTGTGATTTTGAAGTGGTAATGGCTTCTAAATGGGACAAATCGTCTTCGAGTGAAAACAAAAGGAAACATATAACCCTAACTCTAATAAAAAAATTGACATTATTAAAAAACATGAACATGGTGTGAATAGGCATGTTATAATGGAAGAATTTTATATTGTTTCTTCAACAGTATACAACATTACAAAAAACAAAGAACAACTAATAAAAGTTTGTGACTCAATCAGATACATAGAAAAATATTGATGACAGATAAACATTAAAAAGCCAAAGTTTGATCTGTTAGATGAAGTTTTATACAAGTGGTTAAATGCAAAATATCAGAAGGGAAACCAATTACCAGACCTATGATTACTGAAAATACAAGACAGTTTGTAATACATGTCTTTTTGAAATATTAATATGGAAACAAATAATATAAAAGTAGCAACGTAATTGGGTGAATGAATATAAATGAGGTAATGTAATGGGTTCTAAAAAATGGAGAAGGGAAACGAACCGGTTTCAGAAGAACCCATTATTCAAAGTGTCATCAATCCAACTACGCCTATAGAGATTGATTCTGATGAAGAGGAGAACAAAACAACCTATGGCACATAGCAACAGGCCAGCGAATCATTAAACATGTTTAAAACCTCCACAGAGGCCAATAACATGTTTAATGATGCAGAAATCATGAATCTGCACATTATTCGGAAGGAATTTTACAAAAGAGGGCTGAGACAAGAAAAACAAGAGAGATATATGACACCTATTTAAAAGGGTTGCCGATAAGTTGTAAAAAAAATCCAATTAAACTCTTTCGTCGATAAGTTCACAACATGTGCCATCAACTTCAACAGAAGTGTCATCTGAAAACTACAACCAATGGCATCTCACTCAGGCTATTATTAAGCGTATCATTGAAGATTTTTAATCTTCTGATGAAGTGTAAATTGGCAATTCACTTTATCGATTTTATCTTAGCACGGTATGTAGTTTTAGATTTTATATTATTCATTTTACAATACAGTAGTTATGTTCCAGTAGTACAGTAGGCCCTACATACATACCTCAGATTTTGTTTACTGTATTAGTTTTTGATTACTGTAGAAGTAATGTTTTTATAAAGTATTTGACATAATATTGGCAATACAATGTATATTAAGATGTAATATAATTACAGTAATAATATATTGCTCATTGAACTGTACTGTACTTTGTTTTAATTAATATGTACCTATTTTTACATAATTTAAATTTGATGTCCGATAATCTGGCAACTTTTTAGTCCCGTATCATCTCAGTCTTGAATGAGCCAGATTAATGGACTTGTACTGTAAATGCTAATGGCGTCTCAATATTCTAAATCTAGTTTAGCCTAAAATCGGATTTTGCTCAAAATATTCATATATATTTATGTTTATTCAGGTTATAACTCTTTAAATTCTGAAGATTGATTTGAAATACTGAAGTATTAACTAGTAACTGTATTATCATTACTAAAAAACTATTAGTTCAATAACTAAAATTTTAAATGTTAGTTATCAACCTTTTCTATGCAAGTAAAAACTATAAAAGAATTGAGTACATAGTATATCTCACTACTGAGATGAACGATGAAGTATGAATGTATTTCTCTGACAACGCTGTTCTCATAAAGATAACCTAAAACAACAGAAAACTTACAATGTTTAAATGTTAAATTCACAAATATAATTTTAAACCAATTCTTACTTTATAGCTTTACATATTGAGCACAGGGTTTACATTTTTCGCAAACTATCATTTGAGGTGAGATACACAAATCTACATCTTTCGACAAGCGGTGCACTATCTATATTTATGAATTCCTGTACTATCCATAATTTTATTGTTGAATTAATTCCTAGAAATAAATGATCTAGAAAAATTCAGGAAATATTTTTATCAAAATATAAATAATCAGCTGTCGCAATTTGTTTGTAAAATTAACTTTGTTTTGGATAATGTTGGGAATAGATCAGATGTTCAGAATATAGTTTTTGATAGTTATGATAGATTCAAATAGTATTTTGGAGTGTTCTGACTCAGAAAATGATTGTGTAATTATGGCCCTTAGGTTAATTTTTTTGCTATTCGGTCAGGCCAACCACCACATTAGACCGGATAGATGCAAAACTATTGTAATTTATTCTGGTAAAATGTCTAACACACCCTGGTACAGGCTATGACTATGAGTATTCCTAAGCTTATTCATGCCGAACGGAACTTGCAGTCAGAATCTGACAACCTGCTTCTGCTGCAAATGTAAATTACTATGTGTACCTGTCTCTTAAAAATTAAATTTCTTTGGCTGGCTCTAACTTTATGTTGTCTCAGAATAATTTTTTGCATTCATTAGTATTTTTAGGTTATCATTCAACAATATGATTAGATGAAAAAAGTATTACAAAAATTTCCTTACCAAAGAAGATACCCTGTTTCCTTCTACAAATCAGTTGAAGAACTTTTTTTATTCTTTTTTGTTAGGTCCATCAAAGCAGTATGTATTTGAAAGTGTAAACGGGACTCAAGTGAATAACCAGTATAATTTTTTCTGAAACATCATACATTAAATCAAAATAATAATACTACAGATAATTTATTTCAAACATATTTAACAAATATATGTATATGGCAAATCATTACTGAATTAAAATTAAATAAATGATGTACAAATATAAAATGTTACACAAACATTAAATAGTGCATGGACAGAGAACAATAATTATTTTCAAGGAAAACGATAGATTTATATCAAATTGGGATTACATATATGGTGTAACACAAGGCTCCATACAAGGCCTTTTCTTGTTCTAAGTTCATATAAATGGTGTCTTGCTGAATACAAATTTGGATTCGATACAATTTGCAAATGATATGACTCCAGTTATTAAACCGAAATGTATAAAGCATTTGTCAAATGCAGTAATTGTAATGTTTCACATGTTTGTACTTATTATTTTCAAAGTCTAAGTCAAAGTATAGTGAAATCATCTGATAATTGCCGATTGTGGTGTCAGTAATCCCGGTTGCCAGTAGATAATCCCGGTTGCAATCGAGAAATGTTAGCGATTTATCTGCTGTTACATCGGCTTATCGGTGAAATATTGGACTTTGGATTGACGACTTAATACGGAACATGATGTGTGATATTCAAAGCGAGATATATTAACCACATAATAGATTATTTCCATATAAAATGGTCAGGAACATTATAGGGTTAAGAGCATAAATGATAAAACGAATAATATATTTCATCTGACAACCTTGTTACTTCAAATCATAGAAAAAAGAATTGACAACAGTGTTCGGACCAAACCCATTACATTTTTTTCCTCTCTACTAAGGTAAAAAGCTTCTAAAAGTTTCCAAATTCAAATGGTGTCATGCTAAGACATTGTTGATATTAAAAGTAAGTAATTCACACCTTGAAGAGAGTCGAGACCAAAACTCTAACCAATGCAGTCTGTCAGAGTTAAGGCAGGTTATCACATGGTTGAGAGACAATTATTTCGAAATTTTAGAATAATAACACAAGTTATTATTCAAGAGAATATCCAAGTACAGAATTCAAGTTAAAGTAACCTCAAACTCAGAGTGTTAAATTATATTAAAGTGATAAATTCTGTGAATGTGTATTTGGTACAGAACACGCTAAGTTTACAATTAACTATATTCTTGCAAATGAAAAATTTATTAGATGAACTAACTATTGGACTCAAGTTTTGATTTAACTATTCAAAAATGAAAAGGTACATGTAAGTTTATTTGATTTGATGAAATTTTAGGATTAATTGTTGCAAATTTTGATTTGGATGAAATTTTTGAACTATTTTATGAACATTTTGATTTGATTAAATTTTAAGACTATTTCATGAACATTTTAATTATTTTTATTTTATGAACATATGTGTTCAAATTGGATTAATGTTGTTAATATTAAGTTTTTTTCTATTTTTTCCATAAATTTAATCATAAATATATTATGACTGTGTTTTAGTTTAAGTACATTCTTTCAAAAAATTCATGCCCCGGAATTAACTTATTTAAAAAAAGAATATATCTACTCATCACATGTTGGTGTGCTATATTTGAATTTATAGTTTGAGTAAGGATATACAATACTAATAAAGTAGAGTAAATAATCTTTAAAATCAGTAAATTCATGATCGGGGAGGAGAGAAGATTATATAATTGAAACTATAAACTAAATGGAATTATGGTTTGTAAAAAAATGGGATTATTTTAAATGTTAGAAAGACAGAAATAATTTATTTTAATTTTTTTAAATAGTATTACTGGAAATAGTATTCCAAACTGGGCAAAGTTTCACACCTTTTAGGTATTTATATTAATAACTGACTGAATTAAAAACATCATTTGGAAATCTGCAGAATAAAATACAGCAGATGACTTATTCTCTGTTTGAAGTTATTTGTTAATGATGGAAGTTCAATTTTGTTATTATACATTTTTCGGACATTTGCCATCATTTGTGTGTTAAAAATCAAAACACGACGTTTCGGGAATAAGAATCAATTCTCGTTATCAAGTGACTAAAAACTAAAGAAACATGAAACTAGAAACTAAGCTGTATTTACCAGCATTGAGAGTTTCCGCGGGTAAGATTTTCACCGATTTATCGCGTTTTAATTTAGACATGGCCTTTAATTCTTCATTATTTACGTTTGATTTGGGAATTTTAGTTTTTTTTTAGTAGAATGCTGGCTTCACACCTGAATTGCTCAGCTTGTTCCGGCGATAACCTAGGAACAGCCGATTCAATTCCGGTCATAAACTCCAACAAACCTACTGTTTTAGGCATTATAGAGAAGTTTATGCCTTTAGATAAGATTTCCTTTTCTTGATTATTAAGGGGTCTAGAAGAAAGATTGAGGACAGGATTTAAAGCATCATCAGACTTGTTTTTTGACTTCTCAGTTTCAGCTCTGAGATGCATGCTTAGATATTAAGGTTGGTGGTATTCTTATTTAATTTTACTTCTTACATAGGCTTAGTTTCTAGTTTCATTTTCTTTAGTTTTTAGTCACTTGATAACGGGAATTGATTCTTATTCCCGAAACGTCGTGTTTTGATTTTTAACACACAAATGATGGCAAAAGTCCGAAAAATGTATAATAACAGATGACTTATGTTTTAAAGAAATTATGTTTCAATTGAGACGTGTAAGATATATCATGTAAGATAGAATCTTTGTAAAGGTTTCATAATTATGTGAGAGCAGGTATTGAAAAAATATTTAGAGTACAAACAAAATTTTGAGAACCATGATTAATATTAACAGAAGAACAAGTTGGTAGGCCTTTTAAAAAAAAATTAAAAAATTACAAACATTGATTGTATCAGGTTATTTTCACAAAAAACTAAAGATAAAATTTTTTACCCCTCAATTAACTTTTTTATATAAATGTTAGTAAAAAAAAAAAAAAAAAAAATCCCAACTGTATTTCTGTCTGTCTGTAAGTAGTAGTATAGTATAATGATTAATTTATTGAATTTCATACTACTTTTATACTCATTTACTCTTACATTTTACATTTGGACCCTAAATCCAAAAATTTTCATTTCTCAGAGCTCCTTAAATCCAAAATTTTGAAATTTTTGCCATCTGGTTATCTTAGGTTTATTATACAAATACATTTAGTTAAAAACCCCCAGATAATTTTGATTTCAATTAGATATAGTTTAACTGACAGATAATTCCTTGAGTTTATATATTTTGACAAGAGCGTTTGATACAGTCAATTACTACAAACTGTTTAAGCTATTTTAATGAAGATACATTTCATATTATATAGCAAATATGTTAACTTTAGATAGTATAAATTAGAAAGACTCAAATGTAATCATATAGGCACAGTTCGTATACAAATTATATATCACAAAATGTTCCATACTTTTATTGGTATAAATTTCAATGTCCGTTTAATTTTATGTTCATTCCATTTCATTTTATTTAGTCCTCCTGACCATATACATATTAAATTATATTACACAAGAGATTATAAATAATCCATAAATTTTATTATTTTTTTTTTTAAAGAAAAAATCCAACTATAAAAACAATATAACCTATATAGGTACAAAGTATTTTAACATTAATTTATAAAGCGTCTCAAATTCTTTTCTACTTTTAAATATCAGCAATAAAATATCTAAAACAATCCAAACATTATAAAAACATTAGTAATTAAATACAATTTTACAATACATTATTTAAGAAACAAATATACTAAAAATTACATAAATGACAAGGATACTCAGCAGGAAATCGCACCTATCTACAAAACAGAGAGTCAATGCAGAAACTCCTCCACAGAGTAAAAAGATCCAGACAAGAATAGTTGTCTAAGGCTGTTTTTAAAAGATGTATAATTTTGCAAACTTTTTATTCATGGGGGGGGGGGGGGAGCTTATTCATCAATTTAGCACCTGCTTGTGAAAGAAGTTAATTGTACACATTTAACCTGTGCTGTCTAGCACAATAATTACAAGCTTGTCTGGTGTTGTAGTCACGTATGTCCATATTCTGGAATGATTACACTTAAATTTAAAATATAGCAACACTTTAAGTATGTATATACATGAAAGTGTAAGTACACTGAGCCTCCCAAAAGCACTTTTACATGTTTCAGTTTGCTTCAGTCCTGCTATCAGCAGAATTGACTTCTTTTGCAGGACAACTAGTCTATGTGTATTCTGAACTGATGAGTTTCCCCACAGGAGAATTCCATAGTTCAGATGTGGATAAATAAGCCCATAATAAGCAGTTAAAAGAATAGACAAACCACGGTACAATTTAAAATTTCATAGCACAAATTTTAGCACTAATACTGATAATTTGGTCATTCCAGGTTAACTTATTATCTATAATGAGACCCAAGAACTTGACTGAATTTAGTTCTTCAAGCAAATGTTCACCCAACATGACACTTGGTGTCTGATTTTGGCTTTTCTTAATATTAAAATACATGTACTTTGTCTTGGCTGGATTTACTGTCAAATTATTCTCTTCAAAGTATTGACATGTTCACCCCCCCCCTTATGTTCCAAATTTTCCACTGAATTTCCTTTCATACTCAAAGTTGTGTCATCTGCAAACTGAATTAGGCTATCCACATATACTGATGATGACAAATCATTGATGTAAATTAAAAACAACACTGGACCAAGAACTAATCCCAGAGGGCCACCATATCTCAGTTGGATCTGATTAGACAGCCTTCCTGCAACATTAACAGGCTTTGATCTATTATTAATAAGCGAGTCTACCCACAGTAGCCTCTAATACCAAGCCTTTCACATTTGTTAAGTGATAAATTGAAATTGACACAATTAAAAAGCTTTGGAAAGGTTGAGATAAATACTCATTACTTTTTTCCTTTCAAGACCCTCCACTAAAAAGTCCATTAACTCAACTATACCATCTATTGTTGATTTACTTTTTAAAGCCATACTGGCCACTATAAAGGATATTAGATTTGTTTATAAATTCAAGTAGTTACCTTAAGAAAAGTTTTTCGAAAATTTTATTGAATACTGGCAGTAAAGAAATAGGTCTGTAATTGCTAATATCATCTTTATCACCCATTTTAAACAATGAGAGGACCTTAGCAGATTTTAGTCTGGATGGGAATTTACCTTCAGAAAACGAAGAAATAATTAAGACTCCTCAGAACACTATTTGATGATCCAAGGTGAAACTTCATCAATATCAGCAGTTCTTTTACCCTTCATTATATTTGATCAAATTACATTGTCCAAATTACATATATTTAATTTTCCGAAATATGAAAATTAAAATATCTACAAATTGGAAAACAGCACTGTGTATAGTATATATATATATAAACGTAATTTGGACAATGTAATTTGATCAAGGATAATGAAGGATAAAAGAACTGCTGATATTGTTGCAAAAGGAATTTTATGATTGGTTTAGAGGTAGACGACATAATTCAAGTTGAAGTCTGTGAATAACATTTGAAATAAGGGAAAGAGAAATTAAAATAGATTTCCAAAAAATATATTTGTCAAGATGGTAATGTTTAGTATTAAGTTTGATTCAATATTTATGTAAAATTGTGTTTAAATGAAGAGTAAAACACCTGTTGCCATGCGGACAAGATTACAAGGCTAAAAATCATGTGATAGGTGTATGCTATATCCGGAAAATGCATGTTGCTTAGTTCAGTTGGAAGGGAGCATCCAAAGTGTTTTCTGATACAAGGCAGAAACATGTGCTTTATAGTAGGAGACATTTTTAAAGTGTTAAATAAAATACAATGGTAAATGTTATTTGAATATACAATTTAGAGTCAGTTGTTAAGCAGTGGGAAGGGAGCATCCAAATTAGACAGACGTGCTTTCTCATACAATGTAGAAACATGTGCTCTATTGTAAGAGGCGTTTTTAAAGTGAAAAATAAAAAGTGTTAAATAAAATATAACGGTATACGTTATTTGAGTATTAATTAGAGTCAGTCGTTATGCAGTTAGAAAGTGTATCGGAAACAGACGGACTATATTTCATTGTGAAACGATTGGTTTTTTAGTGTATGAACATTGAAGCAAATGGTGAGAATTGAACTTTGTTTTTTGTATAGACGGTTTAAATGAGTTTTCGTTCTGAATGACTGTGAATAATAAAACAGAAACTTTGCACATAGTGAAGACAAAATGTGCGATGAATAAGAATTGTGCAGATAAACCGGAGACGATCGACTCTGATGCTACGTGGACAATGGCGACCTTTACCTTAAGGACGAGATCTTAACAATACACGAGACGTCTACCCTAGGGATTGCTACAATGTGGTAACATGAACTACAGACAATATCATTTCTTTGTGTACAAAAGTATTAATGATGAAACTTTAATAATAAACAAAATATGTTAAACAAATAAATTTCAATGTAAAAAAGGTATTTTTAAGAAAATTTCTAATTTAATATAATAAATCATAATTTCAAATAAATGAGACAAAGGTACTCATGATAAAAACTAATTAAACAAGTTGCAACTATTTAGGTAGAGTCATTTATAGAAACTCTTGGTCTCTTCAAGACGAAATAATATTTTAATTTTACTTTCAACATGATATAATTATAAATAATGATCTGATGTATATGTGTTAATGATATATGTTCTAATAAACAGTATGTTCAGTTTCAGAAAAATAAAAAAGGACTTCTCATTTACCGTATAACCACTGCAAAGTACACTTTCAAAAGAATCACGACCCTGAGAATTTTAATTACCAAATAATATTTAGAGTTTAACTTTTTCAAAATTGGTAAGCTAACGCTACCTGGCGCCCATAAGCTGAGCAATTTATTTCAAATTTTTTAATTTTTATTTGGTTAGCAAAAGTAGTTTCCCCATATTTTTATATATTTACAATTGTACTCATGTTTTATAGTTCTTAACCTTTGAAATGACTTTGTCATACACTAGTATCTTGCAAGTGGACCATTTATTTCTTTGTGTTGTGTTAATCATGTTGCTTTCCAAAGATGAAGATTATTTAACATCAAGTGTTATTTTCAGTACAAGAAATGTATGAGTTTCATTCTGTAGTTATTAAAAAATCAACTTCCTTTTAATTAACAAATTTTATGACACAGGTTTCATATACAATTTCAAGAGTACAAGCTGCCCATCACAGTTAACTGCCGACATTTTCAATGACATGTTTCAATGTTTAACTCATTCACTGAGAAAATTATCTTTACAGGCAAGACTATACTGTCAATGAGTATTGCAAATGTAACAATGACCATTGCTGGAAATGATTGTTTGATTTTGAAAATTTTGTGGGCCCCAAGTTCGCCGGATCTCACTTCCCCCTGAATTTTATCTTTGGGGATATCTGTGAACTATGTTGTTTTAAAACAATCCCCGAACACTTGAAGATCTGGAGGTGAATATTGAAAGAGAAATTTTAAACATAAATGAACAAACATTATAGGGAAAGGCTAGAAATGTGTACGAGCCTGTAACTTGGTTAATAGAAATGACTTTTAACATCTATCGTAATGAGAAAGGAACTGTTTATATCTTTTATACAGATTATATTCATAAAAAATTCCCAACTGTATTGCGTCTTTTTGAAACATTCTTTTTTTAAATCTTATTCTACTTTTTCCATCCTTGAAGAAGATGAGCTATGTATCGCACTAAAGTAAAAATAGTAAAAAAAAGAAAGGAAAAATTACTTAACCCTAGAAGCGGCACCGACCCTCTCAGCGGGTCGGTTTTTAATGCATGGTCTTGTCTAACGTTCGGAAAACATGTATTTTGCAATTCAACATTACGCCCACTTAAAATCGTCCTATCGTAATAAATAAAATACCGTTAGAAAGCTAATGTTCCTTAGATGCATAATCATGCAAAAAGAATACCACAAAACGTTATAAATAATATTCCAAAAATTGGTGAAGTTCACATATTTTTGATGCGTAAAATCGTAAATTTCAACTCTGCGCCTTTTCGTAAACGTGACGCCATTTTTCCTGATATGATTACAAATCTATATTTCTGTCAAACGGGTTGACCAAAACACAGTTCTATAGATCACATCTTTCTCTTTCAAACCGTAGATTACAAATTTTTCTGCGTCTCACAGATCCAGAGATATTTCTACTTAACCATAGAAGAAACTTGACAGGACGAAATTCATTTGGCATTTGGTGCAGTTAACGAAATGGCATAATCGATTACTGAATTGAATTTTTGTAATCGAACTTTACAGTATGTTGTAGAGGAAATTTCATTCTATAAGTTGGTACCACTTGATATAGGCAAATACTTACTAAGAAGGTTTTGTTTTGATCTCCAAACGTAGCAATTGTGTGACGTAAAAACTGTAACAAATGACATAGCGCATATTGTTTTGGGGTTAGATATTTGTTATTTTGAAGGTTTGTGTATACAAATTGTATATAAATTCTGTATACAAGTTACAATATATGTGTTTTTGATATCTAAAGTTTATGTTTTTGAGTGAATTTCTAGTTTGTAAACAGTTTATATTTGGAATAACCTAAAAGGTAAATTTTATATCTAGGCTATAACCAAATTTTCTTATATTGAGTGTTTTATATGATTATACAAGTGAATATGTGTGTTATTCTTTGTAAAGTATATTGTCTTAGTGAAATATAATGATTTTGTCTTAGGCCTATCTTTAGATTGTTACTAGTGAGGCTAAATTGTGGAGGTTACAAACCTAACCTCAACCGTCAAAGTATCACTTTTTAGGGAAAATCTTTATTTTTATTTTGAAAATGTAACAAATTATTATTTTTTCCCCCTAAATATATTCACAAATATATTACAAATCTTTAGTAATCGTTGAAAAAATTCCGAAAAATCTATTAGTATTTTATTGATTACCATTTCTGTAAAATTTCTGCTCCTTTACTCTTCGATTTTTTTGGTATTTGACCAAAAAACTCCAAATGTGATACATCTAACATTTTTTTTTTCACTACACACCTAGATTCGACGCACCTTTCTGAACATAATGATATATAGCACTTTTGTATAAAATATATATTACTAAGTTTGGTAAATTGTTGAAAATAAAATTATCAATGTCCCAATATTCATAAAATAATTTTTTAAATTTTGAAAATGTAACAAATTTTTATTTTTTTCCCCTAAATATACTCACAAATAATACACAAAAATTGTGTATATCTTAGAAAAAGGTAGTAAGCTATTGATTTTTGATGATACAGGTTTTTCTGAAAAATGATAACATCATTTTTTGACTTGTAACATACTTACTCCAAAACCGTTTCAAAAAACTTTTTTTTTATTACATAGATGAATTCTATGAATCTTTATGAGAAAAATGATGTCTTATAAGTTAGGTTTTGTATATAAATAATTCTTTTATTAATTTTTAAACAAACGAAGAATTGTCAAGAAAATTAACCATGCCGCCCCTAGGGTTAAGGTGAGTGTTTTTTAATATGTTACAAAAACATTCAAAGGAAGAAACAAAGTCTGCCCTGAATACAAAATTTCATAAATAAATCCTAAAGTATTTTAAAGAAATAAATCTACAGTACTTACTTCACATCTTCCAGTATTATTATTGCTTTATGATTATCTCCTCGTTTTTGGTGAATATTGGCAAGTTGGACTAGAGAGTAAGGAATTAGATAATGGTCATCCTTGATCTTTTTTTCTAAGCTAAGTACACTTTTGAAACATTCTTCTGCTTGAAGAGGACTATTCATATGAACGAGACAGGCTCCTTTAAGTAATAACACCAGTGCTTTATTGTCTGCATCATACGCACTGCTCACAACTATTAGGACATAATAAGCCAACAATTTATCTGATACTATAAACTGAAGAAATATTGGGATTGAGGTAGATGCGAGAAATAAATTTGAATTTTGATTAATGAGAAGGAACCGAACATGGCATAAACTTTCTCACTCACCATCCCTAAACCGAATAAAAACTAACCAAAACTAATTGTTACCAAAACTATCAAAAGTCATTACAAAAAATATTTTAAATAGAGCCTAAACGTGCTGTGTCTGTCATAACTGCTTCCTCAGATTAAATCGTATATGATGAAAAATCCTATAGGCCCTATAAGTTTTTTTTTACTTACGGGTTTTGTCACAGGCTTGGGTCATTAATCTTCATAGGACTAAAATCTGAACGAGTCGATTTTGAGATTCTCTATATTTTTAACAGTCCCATAACCTTTTTCTTTCTTTTTCATTTATTTTATTAATTTTTTTTACCGATAACTTACGAACTGACAATGGAGAAATCACAACCAAAATGTTGTTTTTTTGGCTCCTTACAGACTATACTTGAGTAAAACTTTATAAAATCGCTAGGGCTGATTTTTAGTTATGAAAAAAATAGGGGTAAAACATGAGATATGACCAAAATATGCCCACATACGAAATTTGATTCAAATCGGTCCACACATTTGGGCTGTAGGGTACTGTACATATGACAGAGGACAGAGAGACATTATTCCAGAAACCACTGTTTTGGATTCAGAGGACCTCAAAAAGGATATACAATGTACTTCCGATTATCCGTGAAATTGGGTGGTACAGACATCACGGATAATCTTCAAGAATTCTAAAAATAAAGGGAAAATACTGTAATAAAAAATAGGTTTGTAATAAAAAAGACTTTAATATACTGCATATAATACGCAGTACAAACCTATAAATTACATACTGTAAAAACGTTTTAATGTACATTTTACATGAAATAAAAAAGTGTAATAAATGGGAAATTCTTGTAGTAAAACAAAAGAACAATATAGGAAACACATTATGCTACACTAGAACAGTACTGCAATTTTAATTAGCCGACTGTTTTTTCAATAAATCAAACTTTGTTTTTTGTTTCTTACTGAGAAAACACTGTCTCTTGATTCTTGACTGAACTTTTCTTAGCATCACTTTTTCAGCTAACTGCGTGTCTTTATGTAGTTTCTTTAAATACTGGAGCAGTAAGCAGTCCATTAATGTGTTGCAAGGCCACTTTGTGTGTCAATCGCACATGCACGTTCGATCCTTCTTCCTCTTCACTTACACTTTGTTCTTAGTTCGCCCCTCTTGCTTTGTCTGCTATTTCTTGGTCCGCCAGTCGCTCGAATCTCAGGTCATTAGCGTCACGAAAGAAGGAGCCTGACAGAAAGTTTTCCACAAATAGAAGTGTTTAAGGTTTTTTATTATCTCCTGGCTGTATCTATTGGCTGTATAACATATGTCATATTAAGAGGGGGGAAAATAATATTCATACTTTTCATCAGTGGGATAGAATTATGAACAGTGCATTGTCAATAAACAACAAAGTCTTCCTATATTATTTACAAAATTTCTTGTCACGTTTAACAACCACTCTTCAAACAGTTCTCCCGTCACCCACCCGTTCTTGGTTGCCTTGTATTCGATTGTTTTTGTTTTGATATGTTTAAAAGACCCTGGAGATTGTGATTTTACAATAATTAAATTAAATGGCTAGTTTTCGAGCACCATCCATGTTAGGCTCATTCTTAAATGTTAATGTTTTATCAGGTGTACACTTATAAAACAACCCTGTCTCATCCACATTAAAATGTCTTCAGCAGGCGTTTCCTCAATCATTAGTTGCACATTACTTTTCCACAGACCTGCTGCTTTTTAATCCACACTCTCACTCTTAACACAAAGTTTTAAAAGAAATTTCATTCCTTTATTTTATTCCCATCCAACCAACCTGTGCTACCTTTAAAATCCACTTTGCCTAAATTTATAGCAAATTCCTCATCTTTAGTGAGAACAAGTGATTCACTTAATGGGATTTGTTGTCTCTTGTTTGTTTAAACAATCGAACCCTTTGACTGCCACGAGCCAATATATCGACTTTTTCATTATAATAGTTCTCCACCAAGAGCCGAAATATCGGCTTGTGTACTATGATATGTACACCGCCAAGAGCCGATATATCGACCCGGACACGTATATCACCAGACCACCAAAAGCCGATATTTCGGCCTCCTGCTATATCTTGACATAGGAAATCCTTTTTTTTTTTTTTAATTTTTACAAAATTTGATGATTTTGATCTGGAAAGAATTACCCTACAATTATATATTGACCATTTAATTTAATTTTATTACGTTTCATATAATAATGCTTTTGTTCCATGCAAGTGATGTAGCCTATTTTTGACTAGGTGTTTTCTAAAAATGAAAAATCATAGCTTTTAGGTTTATTTCTAGATATTATTTAAATTTTAATGAATGATTTGATATAACACAATGTATTTTGAATAAAAATTAACTTCATTACAAACAAGTTATATTATATATGTTTATTAGATGTCAAAGTCAATTATATATATATATATATATATATATATATATATATATATATATATACAGGTTTCTTTAAAAAATCAATTTTTCTTTTCAATGTTTCCGATTTTTTTATATACTGGTAATATTTGACACTCTACTGCAAAAAAATAAATAAAAATGATTACTCTAGTTAAAGAATTGTAGAAATTATTAATAGTTTTCTATAACTGTGCAAAAACAGTTATTTTGGCAGGGTTTAGCAACACATGACACAAGAAACGCTGTCAGTCAAGGTCATGGACTCACCACAGGAGCCTGGCGGTGAAGACTAAAACTGTACAGTAGTGCATGCGGTCAAACAGTTAAGCACGCATTTGTCAAAGTCAGAATTTTCCGGTCCTCTGGTTTTTTTTTGGTGCTTTCCACTTTCTTTGACACACAAGTCATAATTTTTCCTTATTTTTTAAATATGTAGATAACATACTTGGTGGTATTCCAAAATCTTTCACTATCTGCGACTTTTTCTTAACACCGTTTTCCAGATAGCAGTGACTTTTTCTGCTAAAGTAAAAGTTTTGTATACTCATTGTTTTGATATAAATATGGCGGGTAACACAGTTGAGCAAAAAGTGTTGAGTTACTCACAACACTAGCATGTAAAAAAAGATAAAATATTCAGCAACAGTGTAGCAAACCAACTGACAAGTCCCTGCGCAGAAGAAAGCGACTCGACAAGTACAGATTAAATGAGCACATTCTTACATCACATCACTTGTTGACTGCAGCGACCTGTGGAGGGGAGAGGATGCGATGGATGTCAGTATTTTTCCACTCTGTCCATTCGCAAACAATTCATCCCATAATAGAAGCAATTTAAAGTAATGCTGATTGTTTAACAATGTTACTCTGGAGATTTACGGGCTGATTTTCTTTATTTTTGTAACAAATTTTGTTGGTTTTAACTTTGAATTATCCAACAAAAGATCAATTTACAGATGATTTTTTACATTATGTATATAGTAATGTCAAGGGACTGTGATAAATGTTTAAATTATTCACTATTTTGAATTACATAAGTTTAAATTAGACAGGTTCGACTGTATAATAAAATTATATTATAATAAAAGTAATGAATAAAATGGACAGTAATACTTACTTCTGCCAGAATCCAATTCTTTCTCCTTTCTTTCAATCACTTTGTAAACATTTTCAGCAGCTTCCCATTTTTTCCCCAATATTTTGAAAAAATTCCACACAAACAACATTTCCAACGTAGGTAGAACTAACTGTTTATCTTGTGCCCAGTAACGATCAGCTTTCTTGATACAAAACTTTTCCATTGGCAAACTTTTCCCAGCTATCTTCTGTTTCCAGTTTGGAATGTTTCTTAAATATAATTAATTTAAAATTGAATTCAATAAATGAAAACTCAAAAGCCACACATATACAGTCATATAAAATAAAAATATAAATTATACACACATAATTAAAAAATTGTATTGTATTTATTGCCCCAATTAGTTATACATTTATTTTGGAATGTCATAATTTAAAATTTTAGAAATCAATTTCATTCGCTGTTTATTAAAAATAAATTTAAATAATGGTGGTTTGCACAGATTTAAATAATAAACACTAAAACAAAATACTTCACTAAGAAAAATAAACAAAAAATATATAATATAACTTAATTTAAATTAAATACTTTACTACATACAAATATATTTTTACAGCTTCAAGTACTTTTAATGGAATAAAATGTCTGTTGAGCCAGGTAATTTTTCAAACCTTTCCTAAACCCACCAATAGATTTGCCTTTTTCAAATATGGAAGAGTATGGTACAAGTTCAAGCCAGAATAGTGCACAGAGTGTTCAAATAGTTTTAGTCTATGAATTGGGTACTGAATTATTTTCTTCCACATGGAATACCTATGTTGGTCCTGAATATTTAAAGAACACCTGGGTTGCACTGTGGTATATTTAAATAATAATAAAAAACATTTATAATGTAAATACTAGGGAGTGTTAAAAAATATTTAATATCTTAAACAAATATTAACATGATTGTTCCAATTTCAAATTACAAGTTATTCTATTTTTGTTTTGTTTTTTAATTTTTATTTTGACAAGACTACAAAATTATCTGAGCTAAATACTCTATATCTGAGGTGTGTATATAGATAGGCATAATATATTTTGTTTTGATAGTGACAAAACTGAAAATATCTGAAACAGCACGAAGTGCAAAACAAGCTGAATTAAGTTTAGCATAAAGAGAATGGATATGTGTATTCCAATTTTAGGTTTTTACCAGTTATGACTCCAAGACACTTTACAGAGTAGCACTTGCAACGGTTTCTGAAAAGGATAAGGACAGACATTTTATTTCTTAGATAATTGGAACTAAAATGATTTACTGTTTTATTTGTATTAAATTATAGACCATTTACCGAAAGCCAATGCTGTAACATTATTAAAGATAAAAGCTGTACATGGAATGTAACATAACCAAAATTTTAAAATATTGTTTTAGTTATTGCATATATATTTTGATTCAAATCAGTCCACATGTTTGAGCTGTAGAGCACTACATGTATGATAGACATTCCAAAAATGACTTTTTTTAAAGTCAGGGGATCCCGAAACGGATATATCCCCAAAAATCTCAACGCAGGTTTTTTACTCATCACATAACTTTCTCTATACTGTATACATAATATGTATATGTGACAAAAGTAAAAGGAAGAAAAAGATTAGTATTAGAACATGACTTACTAATATACATAATATTCCTTTATATGTTTCAATTTTTGTTTGTTTTTCTTAGTTTGTAAACAAATCAACAAATCAAGAAGACATTATTTGAGACTAGATTGGTATAGAGTGATAAACAAAAAACATATATCCCCCTTGCTAAAATTATAAAAATCTTGATTCTGTGGATTTTTTATGAATGTAAAAATTTGGTAATTGAAAAAGAAAAATAGTTATGAAAATAACTTTCTATTATTATATATTTCTAATTTTTTTATAATTGTACAGTTCTTTTGTATATAATGAAATTTTGATTATGATAGTTTATCATTTTGTTATGGTGCAGCAATGTGAAAATTATTTAAATTAAAAATTAAACTTTTCCCCCCATTATAATCATACTACTCTGCCAGCCAAACCAGGTAATTATATCATTTCGATATAGTTAAGTTCTTCTGACTTTTATGAACAAATTGATGTATAAAATGTCATACTTTAGTTAGTCATATAATTTTCAGAAATTTTATAGTAAAAACTTGCACAATGTCCCAAGAAAGCTTAGTGTTTTAAGGAAATATGTGTAGCGGTTCTAGGGTTAAAAATCAAACATGAATCAATGTGTTGCTTTTACCTCATTAATGTCTCAACTTCTTTTTGTTCTTCAGCAGTTAGATCTCTGTCCATCATTAAAAGTACTGAAGCTTTCTGAAAACCATAAATTGTACGAGACCATTTACTTTCCTTCATCAGATTGTTTGCATACATATATGCATCTTCCCAGTTAAGTAGAATACTGTAAACAATACATAGTTGTTAATTACAATACGTATATGATTACCTAACAATATATATATATATATATATATATATATATATATATATATAATAGTAAACTATGATATTATCACATAACCATTAGAACTATCTAGTAGCTACATATACATAATCATACAACCATTATAGATATTCTAGAGCCTACATGCACGTAACATAATAACACACTCATTAGAGCTAGTCTAGTATATTACATACACGTAACATAATAATACATTCATTAGAGATAGTTTAGTGGCCTCGGTACACATTATCAAACAAACATTAGAGCTAGTCTAGTAGCCCAAGTCCATATTATCATTTATAAACAGTGCTTGCAACTGATTAAGAACTTAACCAGTTGAGATGGTACGGTAATTTCAATTAATCAATATTTCTACTAACAATTTCATGTACATTTCATCTAGTTGAGATTTCAAGCAAACAAGCAGTTCAAATGTGTCAATTATCAGAATTGAATATTGTTTTAAATTTACTCTAGAGCTCAAATCAAGTGAGATTAAGAGTTGAATTCTATTTTTAGTATACTTTAGTGAAAAATCAATCAGGCACCAAATTTCTAAATTTAATAGTGATTTTATATACTCTAGAGCTAAAATTGGCCGAGGAATCAAGATTCAGAATTTATTAATGACGTTATTTACTCTAGGGCTTAAATTGACCAAGCAAGATTCAGAATTTAATAATGATTTTTATCTATTAGTTAGATCAAATTGACCAAGGAGTCAACAATCAGAATTTAATAATGATTTTGATCTACTCTAGGACTAAAATCAGCCAAGGAATCTAGATTCGGAATTTAATAATGATTTTTATCTACTCTAGCGCTCAAATCAGCCAAGAAGTCGAAATTCATAATTTAATAATGAGTTTTATCTACTCTAGATCTTAAATCAGCTAAGGAGTCAAATTTCAGAATTTAATATCATATTTAATTCACTCCAGTCTTCAAACCTTGCAAATCTCAAGAATTTAAGATTCAGAATTTAATAATCTTTTTCCTCTAGTATGTTTGGTCGGATTTCCGGGGTCAGCTCCTAAATAACTAATTAAAGTAGGACAAATTTAACATAAGGAAATATGTTTAGTTTTACTTAGAAATTATAAAATTACAATTAGATTTTAGTAATCTATCTGTTGTTTAAAAAGCGGGGAAATTTATTGTTGGACCTATATTTTGACAATTGATCTGGTAAAATCTACGTGGATGATAAATGCAGTAAAAATAATCAATTTGTATATAAGTTTGTCCTTACACACCTAAATATGAACGATGAATACAGAAAAACAATATATCCAGGAACGATAGGTTTAACCAACCTTTTTTGTTTTTAATTCTATGCCTCCTCTAACCGGATTGATGAATCCGTGGTAAGCGACTGAAATCACTTTTTTTAACATTTACCCTAGTAAATATTGTAAATATTTAATAAATGAGGGGTTTAAAAATACTAATCTGTTAATATTAAATTGACACTTTGTAACATTAAGAATTTATGAAACAGTTGCTCAGCTAAGGGCGCCAGGAAGCTTGAAGCTTACCAATTTTGAAAAATAAAAAAATTACTTTAAGTTGAAATGTTATCAGGGGCGTGTTTCTTTTCTAAGTGTACTATCAGTGGTTTACAGTAAATAAGAAATCCTTATTTGTTTTCCTGAAACTAAACATTCTTTATTAAACTCAATTTTTTAAACAATTACACAAATTTATCATCAATTTGTTATATTAAACATTCATATGCAAAATCTTAACTTAGTACATCCTAGCAATTGTTGAATCATTCAAATAATAATAATACAGAAAAGTCAAACTAAATTTAATTACTGAATTTAGATTTTAGTTGCAACTCAAAAAATGAAATGGGCTTTAAATTTATTTAAATGAAATTTATATAGCTAAGAATTATAAGCTTTGAAAATAGATCATGTTTCATTAATTCAGCTATTAGAAAAAGACTTTATTTTAATATTATTTTTTTTAAATAATTTAGAATACAAGACATGGTCTTGTATATTAAAACTTAAATTGTCAAATCAAACTTGTAACTTAACATTGAAATATTTAAATCATTTCAGATACAAACATATTTTTAGAAATAAAAGTCTTGACGTGGATACCAATCTCGTTGTTTTTTACTTAAAAACACATTTCCTCGAAGATGATTCGCTTTGTTCGCCGGAGCTCCTTACAGCCTCGTGGAAGTCGCTTTGTCTCTTGTTCAGATGCAGACGTCTTCAATTCACCCTTTCGTTTTACAAAATTCATTTCCATTGTTCATGTAACAAAATATCTATTAGCGTTTTAACTTAAACTGTTCTCTATCAACACATTACGGTTTTGTCTATATTTCCCGATTCGATCATCTCACTTTTTATCGGACACGTGAAAACATTGTTCTCACCATACTTATAAAAGTTCACTGTTTTGAGACTTAAAATACGTCCAATCATCTCAATCTCCCTCTCCCAACTAATAGACATTAATTAAATTGTTCTCAAGTTCAAAAATCACTCAAACGTAACTACATTGTTCTCAAAATATTTCCTATCAAAAATACGTCTGACCATCTCAGATGTTCCCTTCTAACTTCCAACTGCCAACTAACAACTCTAGACTCTATTAAAACACATCTTAATCCCTTGAACGTTCCTGACCAACTGCGAAACAACTCCTCGCATCACAACTAAGCGTCCTTTTTCAGATCTACTTATTCAGCAAAACTCAATACATTCACATTTCTGGTCCCACGGACACTGTCCAAATCATTTTCTTGACGACAAACATTGTCTATTTTCACAATACAATATCTCACTTTAAAATTTATTATGCCTTATAACTAAACATTTTCTGCCTTAAATTTATATTTTGGAAATCTATTTTAATTTTTTATTCTCCCTTGTCTCAAATATTATTTAGTCATTAATTTGACTTATGTTGTCTTTTCTTTAGACCAATCATAAAATTCCCTATTTATTTTCATGTTTCAAATCTCAAAGCAAATATTTCTTTCATGTCAAAGCTAAAGTTAAAATTTGAGGATTATAATATCATCGTAACGCAATAATGTTTATACTGTTTTAAAGCTAATGTTTCATATATTCATATACATACAACCAAAAGTTAATAAAACGTTAACAATCATATTTAATAAATTGGTAAAATTTGTGTAACGAGTTTCACAGGAAACTAAAACACAAATTATATCATCTATTCGTCTAATTTCCACAAGCTCATTGTAATAGTGTACATTTTTGAATTTGAATAGAGCGCAAGGATATTTGAGCTTATAAGTGATTGGTAGGTTTTAGAGAAAGAAGGGTGTTTTCTAAAGAAGTAACAGCGTAATATAAAATTTGCTTTCTTTGAATAACTTAAAAAGGACTAAATTTGAAAATAAAGTGAGTGATAGTAAATGATCAGAGAAATTTATTCTATGTATTGATATAATTAAAGTGATTATAGACATTGTAATTAAGAAAAATGCAAAACACGTGTTTGACAAAGAAGGGATTGAAGCGGCAATGGACATTGCAGGTAGTCTGGATGGAAATCTTGAGGCGACACCACGTCGGTTTTGGACCGGTATATCTGGTTCTAGACAATAGAAAAGTAATATAATAGTGTTTTTCTTTAGTAATACGTACCAGATATGAACTAAATTGTTACGAGACTATATGTGAACAGAATTTGAGTATTTTTGATGTTTGAAAGTGAATATTTTAACTTGTGGAACTTTTAAGTAATAAATAAAAAATTGACGGTTTTAAAAAATATTACTTTACTAACAAGAAAATGAATTTATGAATTTAGGACAATTGATTTTAAGATTTTGCACAGCATTTATGGGCGCCTTTTGCTAGATCAAGTCTAGCATTTATTTCTAATTTATTTTGTTTTAATTCTTGTTTTAATTCTAAATTATTTTGTTTTAGATCTTGTTTTGTTTCTAATCTATCTTCCTGCATCTTTATCATCATTAACTCTAGCATTCTTTTAACATCCACATTCTGATCCTTATTTTGTTCAATTTCCCTAACATTTTCACCCCTTATTTCTTTGTCTAAATTATTTTTTCCAATTTCTACCCTACCAATTTCTGTTATTTTTTGTTTCATATTTTCACATTGTTTTTCACTATTTCCAATCATGCTACCACTATAACCATGAAGACTTGAACCCATACTACTGTTACTACAAATACTCATATTTAAATCTAGATTATTTGTTTCCCTAATTTCCTCTACAACTTCTACTACCACATCTACAACATCTTGCCCAATCATATTTTCATCCCCATTTAAATTCCCTATCCCGTTATTGTCCCCCATGCTTTCTGATTCTGGTATTAATTTTTGTGCTTGCTGATAATATAATTCTTCATTACTTTGTGTCGATTTTTTGCCCTAATTGATCAAGAGATTTTCCCTTAAACTTTAACCCTACCTCTGAAAGCGCCCTTTCTAATTGTTCACTATTTTCTATATCTAAATCCATTTTGTCTAAAAGAGTTATACTTAATTTTATTAAAAAATTTTGAGAGAATATTTCCTATTTTTAAATTATAAATATTCTTACCTTTTTTAAGAGTTTTCATTTACCCAGAATCACTGTTTTTCGACTTATTCCCTTGTATACGTACAAAGAAATAGCCCCAGAGTTGGACGACAATTGTAATAAATAAAAAATTGACGGTTTTATAAAATATTACTTTACTAACAAGAAAATGAATTTATGAATTTAGGACAATTGATTTTAAGATTTTGCACAGCATTTATGGGCGCCAGATGTATTAACATCAATTTTGAAAAACATGAATTTAAATACTTGGATCTCAGGGCATGAATTCTTTTAAAAGGGTACTCCACAGTGATTCCCACATGTTCTTTGTAAAACAAGGACAAGATATCAAAGGTGTGTTTTTGATCACAAGTGTGAACTATTTTAATAATGAAACAATGCAATAAAATTTCAGTTTATATAAACGTTAGAGTGAAATGGTTAAGTAAGGAACTTTGCATACCTAGCAAATGTGATACAATTTAGAGAACTATTGTTATAAAGACTAAGTTTAATTTTGTGTTTCAATTTAAAAAATAGAACAATTTGAACAATGATGTGTACTATTTTATAATATGAACAATAAATGTGCTTTTGTAAAACATGAAACGTGGGCTTATGATGCAGCGGTTGGAGCGATTGTGATGAATCATCATGCAGACGTAGACAATGGAACGAGTGACTTCAGATGAAAAGTATTGTTAAAAAAGAAAACGTGTCTTGGTATAGCACGTATAAACTTTTACTATGTAAAATAAAATATGTATTTGTAATAATTTAGAAATTTTTCAATATTATAAGTTTGAATTTGTTACTTGATGTTTTTTGATTAATAAGACGCAATGTTTTATATTTTTTAATAAAATTAATATGTAAAAGTCTTCTTTAAAAGACTAACTATTTGAGATTTATTTGTTTGCTATAAAGAAAATACTTTCATAATAATTCAATTTTTATTTTATGAGAAGTAAAATTAAATTCATTTCATTTTTTATTAAGAAGTTGCAACTGAATTTTAAATTCAATAAAACTTAATTTTCTCTCTTTATGTTGAGACTTGAATATAATAGAATAACTGTGTAGGATGCATTAACATAAGATATTTTACAAAAACTTGATTTTTTACATGTACTCTTATTATGTTGGTTTTGTATAAATAAATAACATGTTCATTTCAGTATAAAAAGATTTCTACTATTCTATCCAGTATTCCATTCAGTACACTGTTTCAAAAGAACTTATGACCTTAGAGATTATAGTATTCATTTAAAAAAAAATTTATTTTTATTTTTATTTATTTTTGTAATTATTAAATTACAAATGGTGCCCAACTAGATTAGAACATAGCATTTGAATAAAGATAAAATCAAACCCTCTTTTATTATAATATTACACCATATAACTGTCTCACAACTTTAGAGTAATACTATTTTATAGTATTTTTGTTTTGTTATTCTTTTCTATTTGTGCTTTTGAAATTATTCTAACTGTTATAGTTTTGGATCTATAAAAATAAAACCAAACCAAGAATTTTGTACGCTTTATTCATCTGAAATATAACTTTAAAAAAATTTAACTATTAACCTAGTAAAACACATGCTATCATAATAAATAATATACTGTGGAAATCGATTTCCTTCAAGTTTTCATATTCATTCAACAGATTGTGTCAAAAGCGAAACGAGAAATTATAAATTATTGATGAAGTTGCTCTATTTTCTGTTAGAGAGAACCCCATCACGACAAGTCGTCATATAAGAAAATGAGAACTATTTGTTCATATATTTTTTGTAAATGTATGGATAAATACTAAAAGTTGAAAATAATTCATAGATTTTTTCATCCTCTTTTAAACTATATATTCGAAATTCTTATATCTGTGATAGTTTTTGAGATATATACATTCTACGAAGTCGTGACCAAAATTAACCAGATCAGTTTGTAATGTTCTGTCTTAGTGAATTGTGAAAAACAAAGACATACTTTCATATTTTTATCAGCTGTTTTATATCATCGAAAAGGTGACATTAACTTCTATCTAATCTTACAAAGCAATACGTTATATGCCTAATTTTAGACAAGCTTTCTGAACTTGAAATCTCGTTGCATTGACAAGTTTTGTATCTTAGTCTGAAGTGTCAAATGGCTAAAATACCATAGTATGTGTTCACAGTCCATAGTATTTCAAGAGTGACTCGATTTATTTCTGTTATTGTAAACTTATTTGTTATAAAGAGTGATTTTTTAAATTATAATTTCTCTATACAAATTATAATAGTAGTGTGAAATTGTTTCTAGAGTTTATTTATTTGAGTGAATTTTAAGTTTTTTAGTGATTTTGTTTCAGGAATAACCTAGTACAAAGTTCTAGGTTATGTCAAATTGGGCCTTACTTTCTTCGGAAATTTCCACTCTGTCTAATAAAAATTGTATAAATTGATTTTTTTTTACCAAATTTTATCCACAATTATATTACAAAACTGTTTGTCTGAAAAAATTTTTTTAATTGTACGGTATCAGAAACAAACATTACTTTTTTTCGACCCACCCTATTGTATATACGTATATCGGAAGTCCAAAACCCGTAATAAAAAATAATACTTGAGGAGTGGTTACTTTTGGTTGCGTATATGGTCTAAATGAATATATAAACATGAAATTAATGTTACAAAACTAAGTAAATATATAAAAATTTAAAACATTTCTTTCACCATCTTTTTTATTATAACAAACGGCCAGAAACCGTTTGTAAAACATACACGTAAATTATATAAGATATAATATAATGTAAAATCTAAAATTGAAATGTGGAAACAGTGTTTTGAGTGTGTAAAACAATCTTCTCGGATCTTCTCGGGTGTGGTCTTTTTAGAAATACAGAGAGAAACATTCTTACAAGTTCAGTTACTAACAGGAGGGAGATGAGAATGGACGTAGGTCAGTTCGGAATAGGCAACATAGATGAGTGGACATGACAGTTTGGGAGATGTGTCTCTGCTGTCAAAATATTTTGAAGAGAAATGTTTTTGGACAAATACAATCAAAAGATTGTATATGGGAGTCAGTGAAAAAGGCATCACTTGGTATAGGATGCGATGTATACTTCCATTATAGTCCAAAAAATTAATATATGTTGAATGAATAATAGTGAATTTTTGTTAGAGATATTTAACAGATAAAAACCAACTAAAAACATTTAATTAATCTTGTTGTAGAAATTAATGAACAATGTCGAAATTTGGTTAGAAATAACAAACAGAACTTTATCACAAACATTTAATTATTAGTCAATTAATAATTAATAATTTAACATGTTATTTTATATCAATTTCAGGTTTTTAAAAAATAAAAATGTATTTATTTTCAGAAAAGTAAACTTCTGTATTTGATTTTGAATTTAACACTTTTCAAAGAATTAATGACCCTGTAAATAATTATAGAATATAAGTTGTCTAAAATAACTTATTGGCACTAAACAATAAACTTAAATTTTAACGTAATAATTTGAGAAATTAAACTTAGAATTGGTTTAAAAGAAAGAAGGTAACGCGAAAACTTACAATTGACATACTCAAAAATTGTAACATTTTGTATTAAAGTATTCAATATGTTGTAAAAAGGAAAACAAACATTTATTTTTTTAACATATAGCAATGTAATCTTAAATTTCATACATTGAGCATAATGTTTAAAAGGTTAAGTTTAATTTTACTTACAAATAGTCAATAAGAATAAAAGCAGTATTATGAGTAACACTAATAAAGATTGGAAACAAACAAAACAAAAAATTTAAAAACACTAAGATTTTACATAAATGGTGTATTTGTGAAAAATCATAACTGAAACAACTAATTAATTTGAAAACATTCTTCTGCCACTCCTAATAGTTTCTTAACTTCGGCTAAAATGTTTCGAATTAACTCCATTTTCAAAAGCTATTTATATATATTGCTTCGTCCCATAGTATTATTTGGATTGCCTTATATAATCCAAATAACATCCCCTCTTATCAGCTTACAGGGTCAGCCCTCTTCAGTAATCGGTTGACACCCTGCTGCTATATTATTGGTTATTTTGCCTACTTAGCTGTTTCAGTTAAACATTATAAAACGGAGTTCAATTTTTAACATTAAAGCTAACTCATTATTTATTCTCTCATTTAAAATATATTGTCTGTTTAGTTTTACTTTGAATATTTCCAAATTTTACATTATGTTTAACCATCTACCCTTGATACAGTATTGTAATAATTTCATAAATCTCTCTTTCTTTTGGGATGTGCTCCTCTTCTAACAGACAGAGATTGGTAGCAAATTTTGAATCCTTCCATATGTATATGATCTAATGTGTTCCCTAAATTATATCTAAAGTAAACTTATAAGTAATTTAGGTTATATAATATGATTCCTTTACGGATCAAAGCAGTATATAAACAGCTTTTGAAATGGAGTTCATCCAAAAAGCATTAGCAGAAATTAAAACAATGGTATAAGCAGCAGAAGACTGTACTCTAATTAATTATGTACATCCTAAGAGAAATATATATTAACATAATAATTGTAACTAATAAAAATATTACCTATGTATCCACATTAGCTCCCAGAAACATATGTGATGGAAATGAGGCCAAACCTCTTGTGATTTCCAAGATTTAATATACCATGCACTGCTCTCATTTAAGTTTCCACGCATAAATTCCAAGCGGCCTTTAAAATATAGAAACCAAGCGCCATCCGGATATAACTGAAACAAAATTTAGATATTAACCAACAACCAATTTTAATATTCAAGTAAAAAATACTTTTATTAAAACAAAAATACATGACATAAGTGAAGAGTTTAATAGAATAAATATAACAACATACTAGTATTGTTATTATTTAAAAAAATGTGAAGAAGGTTCATATATAAATAGGAATTTTCATGATCTGTTCTTATAAAAGTTCAAAATAATGACTCATTGGGCAAACACATGCATTTTTGAACATGTCATTAGTTGCAGTAGTTCCTCTTTCTATCATTCCTGTTAGTTGTAATCAACATATCGAAGCAGAGATACACAGTAGTTTGCATGGCACATTATCATTAGATAATGCAGATGTCATTCCTTATCAGAATTATTTGAGACTTAAAAATCAGTTTGGAGATGAGTGTCTCTCTCAGTCCAGATTGTATGATTGGTGCAAGTCATTTAAAGAAGGTTGGGTAAGAGTTGAAAATGAACCACATGTTCATCGGCTCAGAATCTTAATCAGTTAAGACAAGCTGATTGATGTTAAAGTACTAATTCGAGAGAATCAGAAAATCACTGTTGGGTAAACTGCCGAGAAACCTGAAATAAGTGTTGGTAGTGTGGACTAGTTGAAGATTGTCTTAAATTTTGCAAGGCGAGTGCCAGATTAGTCCTCCATCTAAACAAAAAGAAAAAATATTGGTTGCTGTCACACAATTTCTGCAGTGCTATGAAAAGGATGGTGACAAGTTATTAGACCCTATAGTAAACTTTCATGAAACACAGATACACTACTTCACTTCAGAGTTAAAATGAGCAAACATGCAATGGCAACATCCAAACTCACCTCCGCATTGGAAACCAAAATCACTTTTTCATTTAGTAAAATCATGGCCAATTTCTTTGGGATTTACACATTGGATTAATTCTTCACAGAACAGAGAACTATCACTGCTATTTTAAAAAGAGAGAGTGAAGCCAGCGATTCGTTTCAAGCGGAGAGTTGCCCAGTATTCAGTTTGTTTCCTTCAGGATTATGTTCGCTCTCAAACTGTTGTGATGGAAACATTGCAGAAAAGTGTTATGTACTTACTACATTATCCTCCATATAGCACAATCAATCTTTCACCTCTTTGGTCCACTTAAAGAATTTTTAGCAGAAACAAATTCAACTCTAATGAGGAGGTTATTGATGCTGTGGAATAATGGGACAATATTCAATCGAAAGATTTCTATTCAATGTATTGCAGTGGCAAGGGAGTATATAGAAAAATATTTTGTAAGTCAATAAATAATTGTAACAGTACAAATTTAATTAAATTCAATAATTAAACTTTAGCTCATAAATTCCTGTTTATATTTGGACACCCCTCATATATAAAAAAACTTCCTTTTAAAAAAAATAATAAAAGAGAATAAAAATGTAATAAAATTATATAATAAACTTGTGAAAAACTTAAGTATGACTATTTGATTATTGAAAAAGTCATCTTGGTGAAATAAAGTTTTTGTTGTGAAAATAAGAAAGGAAATGAAAGAATCTCCAAACCACAAAAACATTACACAGAGTGAAGTACACTCTTTGAATATATTATTAATTACTTCTTTCTCAACTAATTCTTTTGAAACTTTTACATACTTTTTAATAACGTTATCAAAACTGTAGCGTGAAAATTTCAACTCACTGGTGTTTATAGTAACAAAATGACAGCAACATAAAAACAGACGTTGAAATAAAGTACCGCTTTTGTTATTTTTGAAAAAAAAAACTTTTATTGCTACAAACTTAATTTGATATAAACACAATTTTCTTTTAAAACAAACTAAAAACTAATTATTTGTTTTAAAAATCAATGAAAATAAGATTAAAAAATTTAATAATTTATTCAAACTAAAACCTATCCACAACGACACACTGATAGCAAAACCTAAGAAATAACTTGTATTCCTTTGTAAAGTAATTATGTGGGATCCAAAGAAGTTACTCTTCGATGACATTCTTCAAATCCTCATCATTGTTGAAACTATGTGTGTACACACGGCTCCTTTAAATAGCCCCATAAGAAAAGTCACACACCGTTAAATCAGGAGACCGGGATGGCCGATCTAAAAACTGAATTCCACAACCAATCCAATGCACTTGAACGTTGTATTTTAGAAATTGTTTTACTGATTTGAATAGTGGGGCGAAGCACCATCTTGTTGAAAAATAGCTTGGTCCATTTCCAGAACAATAAAATGGGGCAGTACTTGTTGATTTAAAACTTGTTCATAGCTATTTCCAGCCATGGTGCTGTCTGAAATGTCATAAGACAGCACACCGTTAGCAGTCACTGCCACCCAGACAGTAATTATTTTTTATTTAAAAAGTTTCTGATCAACAACGTGCGTGTTCTAAAAATAAGAGTTATGTCTATTTACAATACCATTGCGGTAGAAAGTAGACTCGTCTGAGAAAAAATACGAGTATGCCAACCAGGATCAGTTCCATGAAATTCAATGATGCGGGAACAGAAATCCACTCTTCCGTCTGGATATCTTCAAGTAGGTTATGGACTGGGTAGCTTTTGTAAAATTTATTTTGTTTTTCTTTATGATTCCCTGTACTGAAAATTAAGCACTCCAGTTCCAAGCTCTACTTTTCTAAGTAATTTTGCTTTACCTAGAAATGGAGTAATAAAGCGCATACCAGTTCTTCTCTTCCTTTAAAAGGAGATTGAGTGTACTTTTACATCTTTTAAATCTATCCACTTAATTATTGAGTGAGTGGTTAGTGAATCAAAACCTGGGAAGACAACCTGAAATTGTCTAATTGATTCTATAACATGATTAAAAACAATGGTCCATGCACAAAACTTTTTGCTCAACTGTAAAAACCATTTTGGAACAGCAAAGGACATTAAAATTGTACTAGAAATAATTAGGTTATAAGTGTCTGTTTTAATATAATTGTTGTTTAATTTGAATCAAACAGCTGTTCAACAATTAAACCTGCAAAAGTAAAAGGCATGAAAGTATACTTAGAAGGCATAGAAGTTGTATTTTTTTGTTTTGTTTTTTTTTTTTAGTTGCCACCATTTTGTTTCTATAAACACCAGTGTGTTGAAATTTGCACACAAGATTTTTGGTAATTTTATTAAAAAGTATGTAAAGTTTCAAAAGAATCGGTTGAGGAATAAGCAATTAATAGAAAATCAAAAGCATGTAACTCTTTGTGGGATACACTGTATATAATTGTGTAAGGATAATAAATTACTTTGAATATAACTAGTTTTAAAATAAATGATGCAAAAATATTACATAAACTTTCTCATTCACCCATCCCCAAAACCCAATAAAAATTAACAAAAACTAATTGTCACCAAATTATGAGTTAGGTAGTTGTGAATCAAAATGAACCATGGATACCATCTTTGAACATTTATGTATTTAAATTAGGGCCTAAATTTACTCTTCACTTGTGCTATAAACACATCTTTAGAGTAAATTATATATGATTAAAATTAAGACAGCAATCATGGTTCTTTTTTGGTTAATTATTCCTGAACCTTTACATCTTTTAACTTGCGATTTTTCACATGGATTTGGGTTATTAATCTTCACATTTCATTAGAATTTGAATGAAATGTGTAGAGCCAATTTTAAGAAATTACATATTTTATAACATCCCCATGGTCAACTTTTTGTTTCTTTTTACTGATAATTTACAAACCGGCATTTTTGGCAAAAAGGGAAACAATGCGTTTTGTTTGGCTAATACGAAAATACATTTTTTTTTATAGTATCAACTATAAATTTTGACTTAAACAACAAAAATTTTAAAAAGGTATATCAAATCTTCAAAGATAACATTATTTATTAACAAGACCTAAAAAATATTTTGAAACTAATCAAGGGAAACAAAAGAAAACTCCAGTAGTGATTTCAATATAGGATGTGAGGTTAGTTTAGGGTCATCAAAACAAACATTTAAACAGTCTGGCCAACACAAATAACCAAATATATGCTTATACAATAAAGTACATATAGAAATGAAACTATATATTAGCGCTATCTCTTAGATTTAACTAAATCTATGTGTATAAAGAAGATGCTACAAAGCTATTTCCTAGTAGATCGTTTGTAAATATTGGCGCTACAACGGAACTCTTCAATAGGTTAATTTGATAAAATTAAAACAAGGGTATGTTATCAGCTTTTCAATAATATGGTGAAGACATGAGAAATACACATTAGAAGTACCTACCAAATTTTCACACATAAAGAAGTAAATGAACATTGAACTGAAATTTTATAATTACTAGTTGAAATAAGTTTATATTAATATTAAACATAGTTCACAATTTGAATAAAACATACAAAAAACACTTTGTAAAAGCCTGTCGATTGATTACACAAATATGTACGTTTTATCAATAAGAAACGACATATTCAGAGTTCTATTTAAATTGTTTTTAAACATAAAAAAAAACTTAAAAGAAATATCTCGCTTGGAGGATCACTTTAATGTTGACTATTAAATGATAATTGAAAGTGGACTGTATAAATTTTCACTGGTTACAAAGTTTACCTGAACTAGGCCTGTAGATAGAGTACAGCAAATTATTTTCTGTATTGAGAAGGAATTGATAAGATTTACATAAAAGTAAATTGAATATAGACAAAAAGATCTGTTCTGAAGATGAAAAAATAAATTCTAGTGAGTGGACGATTTGAATCTTCGCGATAAACGTGACAATCAGTTGAAGCTGAAGAGGATATGTAGACATCAACATCTTGACCACATTCCTACTATTCCTAGGGTATAGTGAACATGGATGCATTATCGGATAATTCGGATATATATATATATATATATATATATATATATATATATACACAGATAGACGATAATATTCTTCTATATTAGTTAGGTTTATTAATTACTTATCATATAGTTATTCATTAAATATTGAGAGTAAAAGATTAGACATATTGAATATTATAAAATTGAACTTAACTTTACCCAACAAATAGACTTAACCTCATTTATAATTAAGATAAATTTAATTATTATAGTGTTAAACTGGCCTACTTCTAGTTGAGATTTAAGAATTTCATCACATAAGTTGAGATCACCATCAGATGAACTAAGTATATGAGTAACAATAAGATGATATGAGAGTAACATCATCACAGAGAGAACATGTCTTATTCCTGTTTTAAGACTGTATCCAATATGCAACTCTTTTAGTCCTAGTTCCTGTACAAACAAAAATATAGTAGAAAAACTTTTCAAATCATACACATGCACAGAAACATAAATAAACGGTGGAGGAACATTGGAAATATCCACTCAACCATCCCCAAAACCAAATAGAAATAAACTAAAAATAGTCGTCATCCTAAATGTCAGTTCAGTAGATGACAAGGAAATAATTAATAATGGTCTTTGAAAAATATGTACATATTTAAGTAAGGGCATAACTAGCTTTGCTTGTGCCATAAACATGTCCATATTGTAAATCATATTTGATTAAAATGGAGATTTTAATAATAGTAAAGATAATTTTTGTTTTTTTATAAATATTCCTGAACCGTACTGTTATTTCACTAGCAATTTTTCACATAGGGTTTGGGTCATTAATCTTTACATTTTACAAGTATGAAGAAAATTAGTACAGCCAATTTGAGACATTCATATTTATAACATCCCCATGGCTGATTTGTTGGTTTTTTACAGATAACTCATGAAATGGAATTTTTTTAAAATTGTAACCAATATGTTTTGTTTGGTTTCTTAGAAGTAACACTTAAGTTTGATCAAAATCGTGAGAGCTGGTTTTTAGAAAATTGTAATTTTGTGCCTTTTATCTCATGGTAGTTACCCATTTTCAGTTATCAAAAAATAATAATAATAAAGTTCAGAGATATGGCAAAAATATGCCTACACTAAATTTGACTAAAATCGGTCCACACATTTGTGTTGTATGACCGACACTCACTGCCCATACAACCAACAGACAGTCGGACATCATTCCAAAAACCACATTACTAGACTCAGGGACCTTAAAATCGATATATTCACAATAAACTAAAAATAGATATTTTGACCAAAACATAACTTTCTATATAACTTATGTATATATATATATATATATAGTTATGACCATTGGCATATATATGTAAGAAAGTAAAAATTAATGTTTCATTCCTGTTTCAGAAAAACAAATCAAGATATTGTTAGGAATTATCATTATTGTAAATTATGTTAATAATAAATTATAAATTCATTGTAATTCCCAAAGCAGTAGAGTAATACAGAGAGCAGAGTATTGTTGCGAAAGAACACAAAAAGTGTTGCAATAGCTGACTGGCAGAGAATATTGGTAATTCAATGACCTTGCCAAAGGTCATAACTATAAAAACCCATGATGACCTAATAATAAGGCCATTCGTAATTGAGGAGACCAGCAAGATAGACAGAGGCTCTATTAATCAATTACACCATTCAAACTGGCAGGGTACCCCAAAGGCTCTATTCGGCAACTAGGTCATTCATGATTGAAGAAACCATGGGAGACTCCAAAAACAGGAACTTGGCTGTATCTGCGATAGTAAGAAGAGGAGACAAATTATGTATTCTTATTGAATATTTAACACATAGTTAAATCATTTTTACCCTTTTCGCACAATATTTAGCTTGTTCTGAATTGAACTGTTTTGGGAACAAACTATAATACATTTTTAATATAGTCATATATGTGCAATAATGGAATTATGTTATTTTTGGGAAATAAATAATTGTAAGAATAAATAAAGTTTTGTTTCACAAGCAGCTTGAAATACTGAACCACTGATTGCTTATTTTAATTTAACCACCAATTTATAATAAATGGTCTGGATTATCTATTTTGAATTCGAACTTAGAATTAGGAAAGCCTAAACCTAACAGATGGTCATCGGCTTTCTTGAACCTAACAACACCATCAATGAAATAAAGTGCTGTTTAATAATCCATTATAATTTAACTTTGCTTCGTGAGATTAGACTTAAACACCAGGTACGATGTTAATAAAACTGATAAAAGAATACATAATTATAATAATTATATCCACTAGGATCTACATAATTAGTTTGAGTACAATCATCTGACAATCCTAGCATTGATTTCTTTTTAAGATTACATCTTACCTTGCTTCCTGAAAATCCAATAAACTCAAGTAGTTTGATCACTCTACTAGGCAGTAATGATATCATCTGCAAATGTAAAATCAAATATTAAAACCAAGTAAACCATTGCCTTACTCTACACTACCTCAGCTTTTATGAGAAACTTGAATGTTTATTTATGTATTTTAATCTTTGCACAGAAAGATATTTGATCTATGAACAATTGTTTATCATACTTTTTTCAACAGGCCTCTGGGGTTTGTTAGTCAGTTTAAAAAAAAGCACCAAATTACATTTCCGCTAATTATAGCTAAATATAAAGTTGCAGTCAACACAACACTTGGAGTTACGTATGATGGCTAATTCAGTTCAAGGCCTTTCATCCTTCAACTGTATTAACATGTGTTCAACCAACTGTTAACTATTAAAACTCTGTAAAATATTTATAAATGCAATCTATTGTTTGCTCTTCACCGATAAGATCCCAGTGCTCCTAAAATTTAGGATTGTTTGTCAAAACCAATCAACAATCCCAAATGACCTATTTTCAAAATTTCAAATTTCAATGTGTTAAACTTCTATTGACTAAATGAAAACACTATTGTACTTTCTACAATATTTACCGAGCCTTGGTTTTATCATTTTCATAGGCAGCTTAAAACAAGTTAAAGAAACAATACACGATCAACAAGGTATAGCAGATATACAGTCCTGTTACTGCTAGTTGGTTAGAAGAGGGAGAGGATTCAAGTACCTGGTTAAGGATTGAAGGAGTGCTGAGTTACTTATTATAATGCTAATATGGAGTTTATAAACTAATGTCTAACATTTCCAGTGAATTTAACTTTTTTACCCTTAGCATTAATATGGAAAATCTTAACAAAGCTAACTTTGAAAACTTAGTCATACAGTCGGTAGTATATTAGAAAAGAAAATCCTTTGAAAATGAGTATCTTATTGTAAAATTAATTTAAGAAAAATGTTAAGTAACTCTAAAGACAAATTACAGAATATGTTAAAAAGTGATATACATATAAATATTTTAACTTGTAACATTCGTAATGCAGCTTATGTATGCCAAACTGGTAACAATTTCAAAATCAAGTGAACATGACATAAGTTGGCGGTTGGGCTACTAAGACTATATAGTTTTTCTAGTTATTTAAAAACCTATAATTTATCAGATTTTAATTCTAATGTAGATTTTTGATTCTCTGTCAATACTAAGAGTAAAAAGTTAAATTCACTAGAAATGTTGCAATTAAAAGATTAGTTTGACTCCAACTTAGTATTAAACGAACAATTAGAATTAAGTAACTCTCTTCTCATTCAACCAATGACCATGTCCTTGAATTCCACTCTTCTAACCAATTATCTGTAACGGGACCGTTGTATCTGTTATACCTTGTTGTATGTATATTGTTTCCGTAGTCTGTTTTAAGCTACCTGAAGTAATTAAAAATTTGAGGGGAACTCTTGCTAACCAATAAAAAAAAAAGAAAATTGAAATAAATTGCTCAGCTTTATGGGCGCCAGGTGGAATTAACTCACCAATTTTGAAAAAGTAAAAAAAAAAATAAAAAATTGTTATTTGTTAATAAAAATTCTCAGGGTCGTGATTCTTTTGAAAGTGTACTTTCCAGTGGTTATTTGGTAAATGAGAAGTCCTTTTTTATTTTTCTGAAACTGAACATGCTATTTATTAGAACATATATCATTAATATGTATACATCAGATTATTATTTATAATTATATCATATTGAAAGTAAAATAAAAATATTATTTTGTCTTGAAGAGACCAAGAGTTTCTATAAATGACTCTAGCTAAATAGTTGCAACTTGTTTAATTAGTTTTTTACATGAGTACCTTTGTCTCATTTATTTAAAATTGTGATTTATAATATCAAATTAGAAACTTTCTTTAAAATATTATTTATATTGAAAATTTACTTATTTAAACAAATTTTTAAACATATTTTGTTTATTATTAAAGTTTCATCATTAGTACATTTGTACACCAAAAAAAAAAGATATTGTCTGTAGTTCATGTTACCACATTGTAGCATTCCTTAGGGTAGACATCTCGTGTATCGGATCTCGTCCTTAAGTTAGAGGTCGCCATTGTCCTCGTAGCATCAGCGTCAATCATCTCCGGTTTAACTGTACGATTCCTATTTATCACACATTTCGTTTTCACTATATTCAAAGTCTCTGTTTTATTATTCACAGTCTTTCAGTACGAAAATTCATTTAAACCGTCTATACAAAAAAAAAACAAAGTTCAACTCTCATCATTTGTTTCAACGTTCATACACTAAAAAACCAATTGTTTCACAATGAAATATAGTCCATCTGTTTCCGATACACTTTCTAACTGCATAACGACTGACTCACTGATACTCAAATAACGTATACCGTTATTTTACTTAACAATCCTTATTCTTCATTCCAAAACGTTTCTTACAATAGGGCACATGTTTCTACAATATATGGGAAAACACGTCTGTCTCTTTTAGATGCTCCATTCCCACTGAACTAAGCAACTCGTATTTTCCGGATATAGCATACACCTATAACGTGATTTTTAGCCTTTTAATCATGTCCGCATGGTAATAGGTGTTTATTTAAATATACTTTCACATAAATATTGAATCAATCTTAATACTAAACATTACCATCTTGACAAATATATTTTTTGGAAATCTATTTTAATTTCTCTTTCCCTTATTTCAAATGTTATTTACAGACTTCAACTTGACTTATGTCGTTTTTCTTTCAATCATAAATATTCCTTTTGCAACAGCTGATATTTTGGTACCAATTCAAAATTTAAAAATTGAGTATTACATACCTATGTGAATGCCCTAACTGGCAAAATATAAGTCGGCAATGCTCAACAAATATTGTGGAAAACATAATCATTCTTAATGATCATTTAAAAGTCAACAACCTAATACAATATGTAGATGACATGACTCTCAGCTCAAAAGGCCGCCAACTACATGAATTGGAATTTAACGCATTTATTCAAAACAATAATGCCAATATAATATTTATAACGGTAATCTTAAGTAAATGCTAGAAACATCAAATGTATACTTTTTAATTTAAAGCTTGAATTAATCCTCTTGTATGGTGCTTAATTATGAAACACTTGAGGCAGTTTCATTGGTAAAATTTCCTGGGGTTGTCATTGGTAATAAATTAACATAGGAAGATTATACTAATGAGCTATGCAAAATAGTGGTCTGCTTGTTATTAAGGACATTATCATGATATTCTCCTCATTAAATTTTCAAATTATCATACTTTAGTTTATTTTAATCTAAACTACCATATGGAATTGCTTTATGGGGAAACTCCACAAAACGAATGAACCAAAGAGTCTTTTGTTTGCATAGGCCATTGTGATTATTGCAGAGATACATTAAAAAACTTGGATTCCTGAATTTGAACATGAACTTCATGTATGTACATTCTAGAAGTTATTATATTAAAATATAGTACAATATAGTATATGTTACAAATTTAAGAGCCTAACCGTTCATAATATTGATGTGTACACATAACATCAAAAATAAATATGACTTCTGAAGACAAATACAAAGATTAGTTTTAAGTAAAAAAGCTCCTTCTGAAGCTGGAGTCATATTCATGAACACATTTCCCAACGAGTTTAATGAAATTTCGGAAGTCAGAATATTTAAAAACAGATTAAGAAAGCTGGTTATTGTCAATGAATTTTTAAAATTAGATTTAGAAGTTTCTTCAAGATATAATAAAATTTTAAAACTTATATTAGATTTCTATTACTGTAACTATCATTTTTATAATTATTAATACTTTTCATTGTTCTTTAATTGATGTTTTTGCTATAACATATGCCATACAAAAAATTTTATTTTGTCCAGTGCAGACATAAATAAATGAAATGAAAAAGTGGTGAATTAGAGAATGCTCTTTGTATATTTTCATGGAGCAGTTATAAGTGCATAAAAATAGTTTTAAAATTTGATGTATGGCTTTTTAATTAACTGACTTTGTATGAACTGTTAATGTCTTGGTAATGTGTTTGATGTATTTTTATTATAAATTTTAATTGCAAGTAAACTATAAAATTTGAAAAATTGTCCACAGCTAAAGTGAAGTATAAATCAAAATATCTCAGGTGCTAAACATCACACAATTGACATGTCGCACACAATAATTTTGAAGATCTAATTACACACAATATGCCAAGTGCTACCACTTGTATTATTTGTTCAGTACTAAATTACAACTAACTAAAAGCATCATAAATATTGATAACATCACTTGCCAAATTAAATGCTCCAATTCCAATCCTTACTCCACTTTCAAAGTGTACTTTGTGCTTCTCATCAGACCAATGACGATGATGTAAAATATTTGCACACTCTCTGTGAACAAAAAAAAACTTCATAAAACAACAAACTTTTTATGTTATCTAAAAACCTTATTAAATAATGAAAACAAAATTAGTAATGAAATATAGAGTCTAATAATAAGTTTAAATAGGTCATATTATGCTCACTAAAACTCATTAAAACTCAAACTAATAAGCATACACATTAATCAGATCGATAATCACTTATGGTGCAGAGACATGGACTCTCCAGAAGAGCGAAGTAAATTACCTTATTAATATTTGAAAGAAAAGAATCTTTGACCCTGTTTGAGTAGGAGAAGGATGGTGCATATTAAATAACAATGAATTTGAAGAATTAATTGACGATAAAGTCATAGTAAGGTTCATAAAGTCATAGGGGTTAGGGTGGCTAGGACATGTAATCTATATGTACAACAACAGAATGCCAAAGAGTGTGCTGAATGGCAAATACAGCCTGTTATTAAAAGAGGTCGATTAATAAAATGGTGGTTGTAGGATGTTGAGGAGGACCTAAGGTGGTTGAGTGTCAGGAATTGCAGTGGATCAGAAGGAGTGGAGATGGATTGCGTCAGTGGACAGGGGTAAATGTGAGCTGTAGCGCCAAAGAGTATGGTATTACAGTACTTTTATTTCAAAGAATTTTTAGTATTTTCATTTCTGCTGTATGTTTTTTGAGTAATTATTTACATTTTGACAGTAAATAGGTACACTACATACGTATGCAAGAGCAAAGTTTGTTGTGTTATACATGGTAAACCTAAAAGATCTATTTCATATTTTATATACAGAGTGTTTCTGAACTCTCATTATAAACTTCGGGGTATGGTTTCTTGGGTAAAAAGAAGCCAAAGACTAATACAACCAGGGGTTTATCTTGTTTCCTTGTCCGTCTATCCATCGGTATATATTTTTTACAAAAAATTTGATTTAAAAACCGCTCTAAAGAATTGAGCCAAATTCGAGTGCATTGTTGTTATTGTTAGTTTCAGTTAGTACATTAATTTTCATTATTCTAACCCAGCTCATTTCAAAATAGCACCCATTTAGAGATTTTAAATTAAAATAACTATAAAACTAGCCATTTTACAACAAAATTGCAAGAACAACTTTTTTTAGTAAATCCATAGTTGCTTTTGTTTTTAAATTGTGTGAATAATAACCCTTTGGGTGCCACGGTGACGATCTATCGTCACCATTTTTTCGTGCGAGAAGTGCCACGGTGACGATCTATCGCCACCATTTTTTCGTGCGAGAAATGCCACGGTGACGATCCATCGTCACTGCGTATTTCGTAGTTTAATTAATTTATTTGTAATCTGATATATAGTATTTCGGTGTTTTAAAATACTTTGTGGTATATCCAGTGATATTCAGTGGTGGAAAAAATTTTGTTTTGGCTAACTAAACTGATGACAACAATCACAGATGCACAAAATCAGCTGTTGTCATTTTCACTCACAGGTTAGAAGTGTACTGATATTATTGTGTGTTGATATTATTTTCTCGCTACAGTCATCAGTTTTTTTTGAAGTTTGTTGTTCGTGTTATTTTATTATTTGTTTGTTGAATGTTGTTATTTTAGTTATTACAAGTTTATAGTAGTATTTTGGATAATATATTGCTTTGGAATGGCGGAAGAAAATCTAAGAGGTAGCGAAGTAGATCGATTACTTTTAGGTTATTCAGACGATGACTCTTTAGCCTCTGAAGACGATTTGGAACATTTATTTGGGGATGACAGTGATGTAGACCCATTATATGAACCGGAAAGTGATAGTGACAATCAGTTTAGTGAGAGTGATTTAAACTTAGATCAACCTAGTACATCAGGTACACAAAATAGGCCTAGGCCTACAACAAATCAAAATGTCAGGCCTACCTTAGGTAGACGTATAAATCGGAATGTGTTAAGTAGTAGTTCTTCTGAGTCTGAAGATGTCACTGATAGGCTTACTGACAATGAAATTTGGCTAAACATAAATGAAGAAAGATCCAATAATTTTGAACCTGATTTTTCTTACCATGAAACCCCCGGACCAAAACATTGTCCACCTATTGAATCTAAGCCTATAGATTATTTCAATTTTTTTTTTACAGAGGCACTTTTGAACATTTTTGTAATAGAAACAAATCGATATGCTAACCAGACTATTACGATATTATCAGACAAAATGTCACCTTCTAGTCGTAAGAAAAACTGGATCCCAGTAGGATTAATTGAGATGAGGGCATTTATCGCAGTGATTCTCAATATGGGTCTTATTAGAAAACCAACAATTTCTTCTTATTGGTCTACTACAGATTGTCAAGCAACATTTTGGTTCGCGAAAATGTTTACTAGAAACCGATTTCAACTCTTACTTAGTTTTTTCCATATAGTTGACAATAGCAAACTTCCAACAGTTAACCAACCAGAATATGATCCTTCTCAAAAATTCAAACCCTTGATTCAACATTGCAATAGGCTATTTAAATTTTTTTATACAGCACACCAACATTTGTCAGTTGATGAATCCTTAATTGGAACAAAAAGTCAAACCGCTTTAACACAATACTTACCTAACAAACACCATCATCGCTGGGGGATTAAACTATGGGTTTTATGCGACTCTATATCTAATTACTGTCTGTCAATGATATGTTACAAAGGGAAAAAATCCAACAATTCTGATGAAATTAATAAAAAATATGGTTTAGGCTATGGAGTTGTTACAGCTCTTTTATGTGCCTGTAATTATTTGAACAAGGGCTTTCACGTGTTTACCGACAATTTTTTTACCAGTCTTCCACTTGTAAATAAACTTTATGAAATGAAAACCTTTTTCACTGGAACTGTTAGGAAAAACAAAAAGGGTTTACCTGATGGAGTTAAACAAAAATTACTAGTGGGACAAAAAAAGTATTACAAACAGGGCAACATAGTAGCACTTGGCTATAGACAAAAACAGTCACAAAAGAAAAATGTAATATTATTGTCTTCTAAAGTAGAAATTAAAGATGTTGTAGATGTTAAAAGAAGACATGGTCGAATTACAAATGAAAAAAAGCCATCCATGATTGTTGACTACAACAAATACATGGGGGGCATAGACACATTTGACATGATGTTGTACTCGTATCTTGACGAGCGACGAACTGTGAAATACTGGAAGAAGGTGGTATTTAATCTCTTTTCAAGAATGGTAATAAATTCATATATAATATATAAAGAAAATTGTACTAGCCATAACAAAAAGCCCCTATCTAGATATCATTTTGTTGTTAATATCATAACATCTATCACTACAGAGTGGAATAATTATCGACAGAATATGGAACTTGGAGGTGGTGATGGCAATCGAAGAACTGGTATAGAAAAACTACCCGGAAAACAGGAAAAAACATGTTTTGTTTGTACCAAGAGAGGGCCTACATTTAAAATAAATAGAAAGAGATCAAGAACTGTGTGTGTTGTTTGTAATGAAGGTTGCCATGGCCCTTGTTTCCCAAAACACAAGTGTAAATAAAGTTCTTTTAAGTTTTCAGTGTATATAGTGTAAATAAGTTGTGTAGGTATATTACAAACTGTAAATAGTTATTTCTACTTCACAGACTTCTCAAATTCATTGTGGTAAGCAAATTGATGTTATATTATTTATACATAGTATTAGGTGTTAATACACTAATTATTTCATTTTTTCGAGCTAAAAGTTCTGAGATAAAAGTTTTTTTTTTGAGTTTGGTTTTCAACCAAATAATTTAAAAATTTGGTCACTTATAGAAAACAGTATATAGATAGAAAATAGCACACTTCCCATATATAAAATATTTTTGGTTTGTGAGCTAAAAAAAAAAAAAATGTAAAATTTTTTTTTCTAAATTATCTAAAGTTTGGTTTTGATTAAATAATTTTTTTTTACAAATAGAATCCAATTTATTTACAAATATAATTGTAGCCTAGGTAACACTGAACATTTTGACACTAAATTTGTTAAGATATCTTGTATACAATTTAATCTGTGTCAACTATAACAAAGTTCTCCAAAAAACCATTTATACCTGTGGCATTTTTGGGTGAGTCTGTGCAATTTAGATGTGTTACCGAATTTTCCAGTTATGAAAATTTTCTTGTGGCACTCAAAGGGTTAAACAAGATTTGGATATTCTTGCCCAGTCAAGCATAGCCAGTCCTTGTGCTCTTCAGAATTGGCTAATTGGGTCAACAATGGAATGAATAAATGAAGTTGTTCTTAAGCATAAATTTGAATTTAAATTTTATTCACATTTCTCTATTTACAGTAACTGTTTATGAACTGAAATTCTAGTAGTTGTACAAAAATGGTCTTTTATGCAAATAAATAATGTGACAATGTGAAAAGTCAGATTTTAATATAGACTCATTTAAAAGACGCGGTTAAGCCAAACAGATAAGAGATTCAAATAATAAATTAAATGTAGTAACTTCATTAATAAAAGAAAAATGGATTTTCAAGACAACAATATGAATTATTATGTTTAATTTTAATGTAATTTAGTTTGTTTGTTATAAAATGTAATTTATTTGTATTTTACGGCAGTGCGGTAAAATGTTGAACAGTAACCGGAAGGAACGCTTTTCGGAAGTGAGAATTTGCCTCATGGTAACAGCAGTCTAAGTCCAGCGTTAGGAGTGACAGGTTGTTTCAAAAAGAGTCTCAGTTCAGTGATTGAAGGGTTCAGACATATTTCGACGTTTGTGCGTTATCAAATAGAACAATAAAAAAACCGATAGAATGTAAGATTTTATAATTTAGAAGGGACAATAGAGTTGATATTGACATAAGGTATAGACAGTGAAAAATGAGTGTACAAAGAATTGTTAGAGACTGACTTTACGAGAGACTTTGTTATATAGTAGAATGAATTACCATGCGGTTTTTCTTTGCAATGGCTTCCATGAGTCAAAGGTTTGAGTTTTGAATATTTTCTGGACAATAGGACTATAAACCCATATTCAAAGTATTGAACGTGATTGTTATAAATAGTGAACTTTTAAACCAATGTATAAACTTGTAGAATGAGACATGAACGTTCAGTGTTTCAGTGTTAATGCTGAGTTGATAATATTTATAGACAAGACTGTTATTTGTGAGAAATATCAAAAGAAATTTTAATTTAAATGAATATTAATTTTCATTTTAATAAACAGAAAATAAATATGAATTCCATAAAACAAAGGGAGAAACGATTCGAGGATGTCATCATAAGGGAGAGAGCATTTCCACGAGGCGGGATCATGGTGTCTTGGACAATAGGAGAAGTCAACCACGGATTCAAAGTGTTTTCAACGAAACAATAACGTGTTTGGTATCCACGTTTCAGAAACTCTTATTTTTAAACTATGTATGAATTTGATAGAATTTGTGTTGTTCAATATTAGATATAGAATATATAGATGATTAGAATTTTAATAAAAAAAGGTAAATCCTTAAACTTAAAACTTTATGAAGAAATCAAATTATAAATTTTCTGATATTCAGTAAAACAATATAACTTGCATTAATTTAAAAGGATGCAATTTTTATTTCAATTAAATTCATTTTTTTTGTATGTTGCAACAAGTAAGATAACGTCAGTAAATAAACTTTATTCAGATCTTTTTCTTATCAATATCATTTTAATAGGAGTAATTTGATAGGATGTGTTAGTGTAAGATGTTGAATATGACTATTCAAACTTTATATCTGTCTAATAGTTTAATAAATCTTTATGTTAACATTTCAGAGACAAGTGTTTTCATTAAATACCAAATATCACTGTAAGTACACTGTGAAAAGAACTTACGATCCCAGATATTTTTTCTTTCTTTTAAATATTTAAATTCATTCTTTTTTCAAAATTGGTATGCTAAAGCAAACCTGGCGCCCTATAGTCGAGCAAATTAACAAATCTAAAAAACAATTAAAAGTAACTTCACCTCATTTTTTAAATTATTACAAATGTCGCCGCAACTGTGGGCCTTTTTAGTCGAAAGTACAGTGATTTTGGTAATGAGAACGCTTAATCAAGGTAAGGACTCTCTAAATAATAATAAGAAAGATTCTCTTAAAATTTTGTGTTGATTAAATAATAAATTCTGTTGTGTTAAATATAATAAAATAAAATGGATTTAGAAACTATAAATATTGATAATAATGAACAGGTTAGGGTAATGATGTTGGTAATTAAAATTTAAACTTAAAACTAAAGGTAAAGAATAATAATAACTAAAAATGGAGGGTACAAATAATAATAATAATCTAGGGGCTAAACAGGTTAGGGTAATTGAACAGGTTAGGATTGGTGAACAGGATGAAGTAGATAGAGATGATAAGGTAATGAGAATGTTAGAAGAAATGATGAAAGAAACAAGGCAAAACAATGTAGTGTTAAACAATAAAATTGATCAGGGTAGTTTAGACAATGATAAAAAATTTGAATGTATAAGTAATGATATTAAACAAAGTAGATTAGAAACAAATAATAAAATTGAACAGAATATTCTAGAATTTAAACGAGATAATGATAAGAAGTTTGAATGTATAAATAATAGGTTTGATCAAAACAATTTGGAATTAAAAGAAATAAGTAACAAGTTTGATCAAAACAAGATAGAAATCAATGCTAAACTGGAGGTTTTTAATATTAAACTTGAACAGAATAATGTTAAACTTGATAAAATAGATAATGACTTGAAACTGAGTAAATTAGAACTAAGACAAGCTAATTTAGATTTAAAAGAAGCAATGTGTAAAAAATTTGAAGAAATGAGGGTTGAATTAAAACCAAATTATGTAAAATTTGAACAGAATCTTAAAATGGAAATTAATGTAATGGAAACTAATAATAAAGTAGAATTTGAATTAAGCTATTGTGAGAAAAAAGTAGAATTTGAACAGATTAATAGTGTAGAAGGTGTTTTGGTAGAAAATATTAATAATTTAGATAACAATTTAAATCAAGCAATAGCTGAAATTGAAATTAACAGTTTTAATGAGATAAATAACATGTCAAATGATTTGATAATAATAGAAGACGATTGTGTGAATGATTGTGTTCAAGAAATTTCTAAAATAATGAATAATGGGTTAGGTAACAAGGTATATCCAGAAACAGCAAATAACGTTGAAATTAATATGTCTAGTGGGGTTGGAATAGGTATAAGTAATTTGAAAAACAAAGTAAAAGTAAATAATCTAATAACGAAGGTATCAGCTGTTTATTTTAAAAAACAAGTGGGTCATAAAAATGTAGAGTTTGAAAATTATGTAATGATAAAATTTAAGAGTATCTTTCAAACCCAAGAACAAGAAATTAAAAGTTTTTGTGAGAAATCTAACTTTAAATATAATCTTGAAAGTAAAAATGTAGAAATAGTAAAAGAAGGCTTTGTACTAGTATATAAGAATGGTGGGGTTAGTATTCCTAAACTAACAGATGTTGAAATTAGGTCATTGGATTCTAAGATGTTTGAGAGAAAGAGAAATGTAGATATGTCTGTAAGGGAGAAAGAGAAAGGTATTTTGTCAACACTCCGAGACAATAACAAAGGGAGATCTTTTGTTAGGAAAGGGTCTGTTGTGATGACTGGGCAAGACAAACTGTCCATGTGGACAGAGGTATTTAACGCTAGAGATATTTACAAAAATCAAATCATGTACTTTAAAATTTTTCACCAATCGGGGAACCATCGAAAGAAATAGATAATTTATAATTGTTGTAATCAATTGAAATTTGGAACGACGGATATAAATGTAAAGACATTTTTATAAACACACGGACTTGATTTTGAAGAATAATTAATAAAAAGTAGTTAAGATTCTGTTAATAAGTAGTTTTAAAATTGAATAATGTATAGTCTATAGTTTGAAATAACAATAGTATGAGTATTAATAAATAATAATATAAGCCAACCTAGTATGATTAAGAGTTTAGTTTTAGAAAACGTTTAGGTATTTGCTAAGTGAAAGACGCTAGGTTTATATCAGTAGATAACTCTGAATGTTGTTTATTCCAAAATAAATAATTATGAAACGTGACATAGATAAGATAGTTAGTTTGAAGCAAGGATTCAGAGTAACGTTGAAGAAATAGTATTCAATATTAAGTAGGTAGATTCAATATTAAATATTCAATAAAATGTGACGAGAGTTGAGATTCATCTATTGGAGCTAAAAGATTCATGTCTTATCAGTAGACAGATAAGGATTGTCTCATATCGAGGGGACTTGTTTATGCTTAAACCAGGCCTAGAATTCCTTTGCATGACATTGAGACGAGATACAGCGTGTGACAGAATTATTGTTCTGAAAATGAAAAACTTTTGACGTATAATCGAAAATTAACTTGCGTTTTCAAATAAAATTTACTTGAATAAAGGATAATTGGTTTTAAATAAAGTAAATAAGAACGAAAGTAGATTACTTAAATGACTTTAATAGAATTAAAGGTAAAATTTCTAAGTAAAGGACTTAGAATAAATTTAAAAAAAAAAAAAAAAAATAAAAATTTTCTTTTTGAATTTGAATAATAACATCTAGAAAGGATTACATAAACAGAAAATCGACGATGCTAGAAGTAAACTTGGTAAAAATAAACATTATTTCAACTTCGGATGAAACAATTTTAATGAAATTTTTTATGAATTTTAAAATTTCTTCGAGTAGATGCATTTAAGGAGTACATGAACATTTTGGGAGGAGGTAGGCGTTTGTGTAGTCAAAATAGAATGTTTTATTCGTAAGAATAAGGCATTCTGAGACTGCATAAGAGGGCGTGTTGTGAAATAGGGATGTGTTTTGGGCTTTATCTTGAATCAAGTAGGGATATTGTATTCAACCACTGCACATTTCAACGTCACAACATGTTACTCTGTGTAAGAGTCTAAAGAGCAATTAGAAGTATGCACGGTATAAAGTAGACGGTTAGAAGAACCTATGTAGGAGAGGTTAGGAAGAAAAATGCATAATAAATAAGTGTGACATTATTACATGAAAAACTCATGTAATAAATTTTAGACAGATGTTGATTGAAAACAAATTGTAGGGTATGCAGACGCGATCAAGCTGCATATACATGGAATAAACCGGACGTGACATTATTAGGGAGTACTTACGTAACTAAATGTATAATTTTTATAAAACTGTAAAAATGTTGATTAGCTGATTAGAATAGGTAATTAGATGTTAAATTGTAAAACGATAAGTTGTATGTTTTGATGTTATAAATATTAAGGATTATTGATTAGATGATAAGATGAAAAATAGTTAGTTTTAAATGATTTGTGGTTTGTGAATATGAAGCATAGTTGTTTAAAGTTTGAGAATTTATGTGAGTTTTGCCAAGACGGATAATAATTAAGTTTTTTAAGTTTTTTTGATGTTAAATAATGAATGAGGGAGGTTAAGTTTTTGTTTTTTAAAGGAAGGAGTAATAAATTAACAATGATAAGAGAGATTTTGATGAAATTTATAAATAAAATAAAAGAATTAACGTTTTTTAATAAATAAGGTTTGAATTTAAAACAATAGATGATGTTAAGCAGTTATTTGATAAAGGTGTCTAAAGATTTTGATGAAATACGGTGTTAGCTGGGAAAACAATGTAAAATTTAATATTTTTGAAGTTTTTGTAAACAAGTAATAGATGATTAAGAAGATATTAATAAGAAGTAGTTTAAATGAGAGATTTTTGAGTTTTATATGAAGATGATGACTTTACAGAATTGTTGAGTAAAGTGGTATTTAAAATGAAGTTGTTCTGTTAAGAAACTTTTATAAAAAAGGTAGTTAGGTTGCATTAATGGTAAATTTTTAGTTTTTAAGAGGTTTTTTGAGTACTGCGATGAAATAAAGGAAATATACGACGATTTTAATGAAATAAAGGAAATATGCGACGATTTTAATGAAACAAGAGGAGATTTAAGGAATTCTACGAAATACGGCGATGATTATGATTTTTAAAGGAAGCTACGTTGAAATAAGGAGATTATTTATGAAATAATATATAGGTAAATAATAAGGAGTTTTTTTTATTATGAAGAGTTTTTTGGGGATTAATGCAACTTGAATTATTAAAATATGAAAGATAAGATGGAAATAATTTTAAGATAGGATACTGAGAGACAATACAATTGTAAAGAGGTAATTTTTAAATAAATAGATGAGTTTTGTAAGTAATTATATTTTTTTTTGATAATAATGATGTTATATTTTTGAATTTTAGTTGAAGAAAAGAGTTTTTTGTAATTATAAAATCAGTAGTTAACATGTTATCCCAGCAAGACAAAGGAGAATTGAGATTTTAAGTAAGAATAAATAGTTATTGGATTTAAACTAAAATGAATAATAATATAAGATGATAATTGAAAAGTTTAAGGTGAATTGAAGTAATGTTGAGTAATAAGTAAATAATTTCGTAAAAATGTTAATTAAAAATGAGAGGTTTTAAATTGTAATTGTGTTTAATTAAAAAAATTATTCAGATGAATATCTAGAGTCAAAGGTAGATTTTCAAAGGATGTAGAAATGTCGTCTTGGCAAAGAGGATGAGACGAGAAAAAGTATATAGACGGCTGTCTGGGAGATAAGTTTTGAGTGACGGGATCCTGTCAACAAAAAATGTTGATGGAAAGTTTCAGCCAACAAGGTTGGAAAGGAAACTGATGATGGGTTTTATTGTATAAATAGAGATAAGGCTTGGCACTAATTGATTCGTATATATTTTTTCTTTTTACGAATGAGTTATGATGACTCAAACAAATTGAGATAGTGAAATAGGATTTTAGCAAATAGATTTTAATTTTTTTTATGTAAAAAGAGAATCTTTCTTAATTTTAAGTATACTAGTGATGCTTATCTTTCATGAGGTCCTTAGCTTCTGAAATGAAATGTCTTGAACATCCATTAATATTTTTTTCGATTTGAAATATATATATATAAAAGCTTTGTATTCCAATACCTGTATTGAAATACAAACCTTGTGGGGTTTTGTGACAATGTGAAAAGTCAGATTTTAATATAGACTCATTTAAAAGACGCGGTTAAGCCAAACAGATAAGAGATTCAAATAATAAATTAAATGTAGTAACTTCATTAATAAAAGAAAAATGGATTTTCAAGACAACAATATGAATTATTATGTTTAATTTTAATGTAATTTAGTTTGTTTGTTATAAAATGTAATTTATTTGTATTTTACGGCAGTGCGGTAAAATGTTGAACAGTAACCGGAAGGAACGCTTTTCGGAAGTGAGAATTTGCCTCATGGTAACAGCAGTCTAAGTCCAGCGTTAGGAGTGACAGGTTGTTTCAAAAAGAGTCTCAGTTCAGTGATTGAAGGGTTCAGACATATTTCGACGTTTGTGCGTTATCAAATAGAACAATAAAAAAACCGATAGAATGTAAGATTTTATAATTTAGAAGGGACAATAGAGTTGATATTGACATAAGGTATAGACAGTGAAAAATGAGTGTACAAAGAATTGTTAGAGACTGACTTTACGAGAGACTTTGTTATATAGTAGAATGAATTACCATGCGGTTTTTCTTTGCAATGGCTTCCATGAGTCAAAGGTTTGAGTTTTGAATATTTTCTGGACAATAGGACTATAAACCCATATTCAAAGTATTGAACGTGATTGTTATAAATAGTGAACTTTTAAACCAATGTATAAACTTGTAGAATGAGACATGAACGTTCAGTGTTTCAGTGTTAATGCTGAGTTGATAATATTTATAGACAAGACTGTTATTTGTGAGAAATATCAAAAGAAATTTTAATTTAAATGAATATTAATTTTCATTTTAATAAACAGAAAATAAATATGAATTCCATAAAACAAAGGGAGAAACGATTCGAGGATGTCATCATAAGGGAGAGAGCATTTCCACGAGGCGGGATCATGGTGTCTTGGACAATAGGAGAAGTCAACCACGGATTCAAAGTGTTTTCAACGAAACAATAACGTGTTTGGTATCCACGTTTCAGAAACTCTTATTTTTAAACTATGTATGAATTTGATAGAATTTGTGTTGTTCAATATTAGATATAGAATATATAGATGATTAGAATTTTAATAAAAAAAGGTAAATCCTTAAACTTAAAACTTTATGAAGAAATCAAATTATAAATTTTCTGATATTCAGTAAAACAATATAACTTGCATTAATTTAAAAGGATGCAATTTTTATTTCAATTAAATTCATTTTTTTTGTATGTTGCAACAAGTAAGATAACGTCAGTAAATAAACTTTATTCAGATCTTTTTCTTATCAATATCATTTTAATAGGAGTAATTTGATAGGATGTGTTAGTGTAAGATGTTGAATATGACTATTCAAACTTTATATCTGTCTAATAGTTTAATAAATCTTTATGTTAACATTTCAGAGACAAGTGTTTTCATTAAATACCAAATATCACTGTAAGTACACTGTGAAAAGAACTTACGATCCCAGATATTTTTTCTTTCTTTTAAATATTTAAATTCATTCTTTTTTCAAAATTGGTATGCTAAAGCAAACCTGGCGCCCTATAGTCGAGCAAATTAACAAATCTAAAAAACAATTAAAAGTAACTTCACCTCATTTTTAAATTATTACAATAAGTATGAGAATTTATATAGATACTTATTGATAGTAGCAATTCAACAATTCTGCTGTTATTATTGCAAATAACATATCAACTGACCAGTCTGCTGTTAATGTATCAACAATGAAACCAGCTATATTTTTCAGTACAACAATCAATAGTTTGAAATAGCCGGATAATAAATTCCAAATCTCATTTATTTTTCTCATAATTTAAAAAATAATTTGCAACTATGAATATGTTATACATTTTTCTATTGTACATTTTCTATTATACATTTTTAGAGTTATTTTAATTTAAAATAAAAGTTTTAAATGGACGCTATTTTAAATCGAGTTTGTTTGCAATAATGAAATTTAACATACCAACTGAAACTATCAATAGCAATGATGTACCCAAATTTGACTTAACTCTGTAGAGCCATTTTTTTAAACAATTTTTTTTGTAAAAAGCACATACAGACAGACAGTCAGAGAACAAAAGGAGAAAGACCAATGATTGTATTATATTTTTTGGCTTCTTTTTACCCAAGAAACAATAACCAGAATTTTATTATACATTGTTTTTGTATCCAAGTCACAATTGATAAATAATACAATCTAGAATAAGTCTGTCTATTGTAAACTTCTTATCTCCGTACTTACTATTGACGCATTTCGGAACTCTGTTCCATCATCAGAAAATAACTCTATGGAGGTCGTCTTCACATTAAGAAATTACAAACACAACACAAATGTATATTACACAAAGTCACAAGTTAAAATACAACAATTAACCTATTTGTTTTTCTAATACCGTGACTTTGTGTAATGTACATTTGTGTTGTGTTTGTAATTTCTTAATGTGAAGACGACCTCCAAAGAGTGATTTTCTGATGATGTAATAGAGTTCCGAAACGTGTCAAGAGTAAATATGTAGATAATAAGCTCACAATAGACAGAATTATTCTAGATTGAATTACTTAATAATCAGAAGTTTGTAAGGAAGGTTTGGAAACACCCTGTATAATATACTTACTTATAAGAGTTGAAACAAGAGCGAATCTTCAAACCACCTTTGATGAAACTAGTCAACGATTCGTCTTCAATAAATGTTAATAAAGACTTAAGGAGCAAAGATTCCGCATAACACAATTCAGCATGAATCTCCTCTAAAAAGTAATAGAATTTAGATATGTAAAGACACAATGCTTATATTTCAAAAACACTAGTTTTCATTACAGAAACATGTATAACCAAATTTAATTATATAATTTATTTCAGAATTTAATAGTTAATATTGTAGACAAATCCTAACTCAATATACAATAAACCTCCGTGTTAACACTCTAACTACCATCTCGCCTAAGACAACCTTTTCTGCACTGCCATATTACATTTCAGGAATAATTGACAAAAAACCAAAATGATTCCTGACCGTCGTCATTAATAGTTCTATACCAAACAACATCACCTCACTTTAAGCCAGAAGGGAGTTTATTGTAAGGGAGTATTATTACACAATCATCTTCCAGCTAGTATTAAAGTAGAAAGTAGCTATTCAATATTCAGAAGAGTGAAAAGTTTGATTTTAAAAACATACTATGAACTGGGTTAGTAGTTATTTAAACAATTTAATAATTTTTTTAAAGAATAGTCTCGGATTGTTTTACTTCATTATATTTTCTTTGTATTTGTATTAATAAATTTATTAAGATGATATAATTTTTGGTTCACAGATTTATTAAGTTGTTAAGATATTTATTGTTAATTTTTTTAAGTAATTGCATGTATTTGTTGACACTTACAGGATGCAAATGTTTATTTTTCATGAAGGACAAAATAAATAAATATATCAATTTTTGGAATTAAATGTTTAAGAACATCGTTAGATAATACAAATATTTTGATTAAAATTAAAAATCTTGTATATTACATATAATGCATAACCTAAGCGTTATAAGCAATGATCAAAAGAGTTGGTAATTTCATACATTGAACTTATATAACTGTGTCAGCAGCTTTGGAGGCCTAGAAATGTGTCTCATATATTATTGAATCAAGTAGTGGCATTCCTGATAATTATTGTTCTTATGTTTATATCAATTTTGTCTAAATTAATTAATCTAATGCCAGAGTGTTAGAAAAACAACATCTAAATGCAATCTATGAAAAATGACATTCCAGTAGGAATGCCTGAAGAGATTGTAATCGTAAAATTATAATCAGTTATAGCTATTACAAAACACTTGGAAATTTTTGATAAGTAAAGTAAATAAATAAAAACACTATTGTACTTTCCACAAAATATATTGACCCTTTTCCGACCTAGTTATTGAGCCAGTATCATAGTCAGCTAAGAAAACAATAAAAATATTATGGTCTATTTTACTACCATGTCCAATATGATGTTGCTATTTGGGGAAATACTTCAAAGGAGTCAATGTTAACAATTTTCAAAGTTCAAAAGTATACAGTTTAGTAAGAAGTCTAGAGACCATTGCCGTCCTCTTTTCAAAAAACTGGATATTTTAACTTTCCATTCAATTTACATCATGAGTGTCATTGTGTATTCTGTTTCACACAGAAACAGACCATAGTTAAATAGATATGACACATGAAAAATGTACAATCTAATTATACCAAAATAAAGGCTTGCTCAAACTGCAAAATCACCAACAATTTCTGGGGCCATCCTCCACAACTGTCTTTCACATAAAATCAAAATAATAACAAGAAATGTCCTCCCAAAAAGGATGGCATGGGATGGCCATCTATTTAATGACAAAAATGTTTTAGTATGTGTATGATTTTGTTGTTGTTTGTCTACTTTTTGTTTGATATAGCTTAATTTTTAAAGATCTTAACCAGGCTAATACAATGACAAAATTGTCTCCTAGCTGCTAATAAATAAATAAACACACACAACAAGGTATATCAGATACAACAGTTTCTTTTTAAGCTAATTGGTTAGATGATAAGGTTCAAGGACCTTGTTAAGAGTTGAAGGAGTGACGTGTTAATTAATTCTTGCACAAGGGATTTCTTGTAGCCACGGTTGATGTAACAGGAGCCACATCAAAATCACCTCTTGATCTTGTGTAGTGGTTCTTTGTTTACAGAGTTAAATTTATCTAAAAAAAAGTATAAAATAGTTTACATCAAATATATTGATGGAAAAATGAGTATTTGATTTCTTTGAAAGATCTCTACATGAGGCCAGAATAGGCTTTAGCTTGAAAATTTCCTTTATTGCCTTTTTCTGGAATTTAAAAACTCTGACTCAATTGATTGGAAACCACACATACATAGTCCATATCAAAGGTAGCTGTAAAAATGTGATTACTACTATTAGACATACCTTTTTAGAGTTGGTTTTACTTGGTCCAGCAGCATGTATAGGCTGGTTTTCAGCTTTCCAGATACATAGTCAATCTGTAGATACCAACTGAGACATTGATCAAAAACTAAACCCAACAACTTAGTGGTATTATTTATTGGTTATTATCTTTAAAAAAAAAATTTTTTACGTTAAGTAACTCTAAATGTAAATTATCCAATATGTTAAAAAGTGATGTTAATTAATTTATAATGGAGCTTATGTAGGCCAAATAGATAGACTTTTTTTATAACTAGATTAGGTGAACATAACTAGTTGGTGGTTGTAAATATTAGTTTTTCCAACCATTTAAAAACACATAATTTAACAGATTTTAATTTGAAAGTAAATTTTAAGATTCTTCAAGTCAATGCTAACGACAAAAAGTGAAATTCACTGAAAATGTTAGATATCTCACTTCAATCGTTATCCAGTTTCTTGAGCCCTTCTCCTCCTCTAACCAACTAATATGTAATGAGACTGTTGTATCTACTATACCTTGTTGTAAAACCTACTTTAAGCTGCTTAACTGGTGAAACATAGGTCGGCAAGGCTCAATAAATATTACGGAAAGTACAATAGTGTTTTTATTTATTGAATTTAAAATGTAATTGAGCATGCACAATGGTCAGTAGCATAAATAACCTAAATATTAATTAATAAAATAAAGTAAGCTGAAAGAAGAAATCATAATGTTGGAAACTTTTAAGATTTGTACCTGCTGAGTATAAATTGTAATTTGGTCTCTTCACTATTTTTCCAAAAGATTCTGACATTGTGTTCTTCTTTCTATAATAACTGCATAGTCCAATGCTTTCCTTTAAAGCATCACGAGCTTTTTGTATACTACTCTGTAAAGTACAAACTTAGAGTGAATTGTCTACTTGTCATGACTTCATAACTTTAAAACCTAAAAAACTCGAGTTTATATATCGAGTAGGAAAGACACTACATTTAATAATACAATTGATAAAAGTTAAACATATAAGAAACGGCTTAAGAGTATTAAGAACTTAGAGTGATTAGTGACAGGGGGTTGTATTGTCCTTATGCTCCCGCTTTAAACATAATTTTTAGTGATAAAACTTGGTTGTTTGAAGTGATATTGGACATTAATTAAATGTATTGTTAAAATGTACCATAAATAGTGTCAGTCTCTGTAAACAGAGGACTAACCCAAACAATTTTAAACAAAAGCACATAATAATTTCAAATAAAGTACAAGTGGGAAATTGATAGCTTAGCACTTCTGTTGACAGAGCAAATATTTGCTGATTAAACATAATAGATATAATACTGTTACTATACTGGTTTGAACTTTGGAACCCTATTGAGATTGTTGACATAGTATTTCGTTCATATTTTTACTCATCAACAATAGTTAAAGTTATTCTAGAATATTAGATATTAGATAACTATTTTTTCTCAAATTAAGGTGATGGTATAATAGAGTGAACATGTTACAATTTAATATCTATATATGAAAACATATTAATTTATTGCTAATTATTGTATATTTCTTTATTTGGTATCGCATTTTACATATAAGTTATATAACGTAATATTGTACATGTAAGGGATAAATAAGCTTAGTATAGTGAAAAGTCATGTGTAATACAGAGTTTTCCTTAAGCCTGTAACCATATTTTAGAGTTAGTCTCTGCTCATCCTAAGTACAAGAAAGATCTAGCATAAGTGAACTCCATATAAGGTTCAACACATATGAACTTATATGTAAATTTATTATTATATGTTCTCTGTTGAGTATATGTAAAAATAAATAAAAGGGTTTTTAATTAAATGAATATTTTTTTAAAACCCCACGCTACAAACCCGTAACGTAACTATCGCAGTCGGGGCAGACAACCACTTGGAGATTTTAAGCAAACACTACGTTGGAAAAAGACACACATAGCTTCGTTGGAGAAAAACATCGCTCCTGAAGACGCAAGATCCTTAGAATCATCGAAACCGATCGTTTACCAAGACTGGATCCACTACTAACAGAGGGCATCTCGCCAACCAACAAAAGAAGACAACAGATCTTTAAAAGAAGAAATCAGTCACTGCAGGAACCAAAAATGAGCAAAACGCTATGGACTCTGTAAGTTGATTAAACAAATTTCAATTAAAAAATTAATTGAAGGGAATAATTTTTCATACTTATAAAAATAAATAGATTAATACTGTCATTAAAAGACAAATCAAAAATTTAAAAAATAAAATAAAATAGATCAAGTAAAATAAAAGAATAATATTCTGATTTATTGGATAAAACTTTATTTGAAAATCTTGTTGAATTAAGATTTTGTTAATGATTTAGTGTAAAATTATTCATAACATAATTAATTATTATAGAATAAGAACAATTTTAGCGAAATATTTACATGTGATAATTGTGTTAGAAATAAGAATTATTTGTGTTAAAACAATACTAAAATGAATTTTAATAAGTAATCATGACACATGCTAATGTAAGTCACACACCTAAACTAAAGAAAGAGTATTTGGATATGATACCCAAATATTCTGGTGACCCAACTATGTTGTCCCGTTTTATATCAATTTGTGATAAAGTTGTAAATAAATTCTATGTATCGAAACTTAAAAATCAAGCTTTAGAAGTAGTAGTTAATTCTAATACTTATTTGTGGGCAGATGTTAGACAAACCTTACTAACAACATATTTAGACAACAGCTAGAGACGTACTTTGTACATATGTTCAAAAGTTAGTATTACAAGGTCTTCAAGAACCTCTAGGCAGTTTAATGAGAACTAAAATACAACAAATTCGGAAGAAGCGTTAAATATGTTAACAAATGACTTTCAGTTTATGAAACCGAATAAATCATTTCAAAATACCAATAAACCAGTAATTCAAAAGGTAATTCAAGTGCAAAAGCCAATAAATAAAATTTACCAACAAAAACCAGCACCATACCAAACATTTCAAAATAGGCAAATACAAAATAAATTTGTTGACTATAAACAAAAACAAAATTTTCAAACTAAACAATATAAACCTACTCCAATGAGTATTTTTACTAGACAATCACAAATAAAAAAATACTAAGATATACCAAATGACTACAGAAGATGATTTAGATAAAAAACCCTTGAAATTATGAAAGAAATCTAGAAAATTGTGAGATAGATCAAATTCAACAACAATTTGAAAATGTAAATTTAGATAGTGACATTTGTGAAGAAGAAAATTATTATTTTTTAGGACATGTCAATGTAGAAGAAAATTTAACATAATGAAAATTGAAGATGTGTTTTACTTTATATATATGACCCATATATATATTTGTTTAACTTTTATCAGAATTTTGATTTGCTATTAGGAATTGATAATATGAAACAACTAGAATTAAAAATTTAATAAATAATATTGTGAGAACAAAAAATATGAAACCCAAAACTTAAACAACTTCCTAGATAAATGTCTAATGTAAGTGAAAACTAAATGAATTCAAATAAAACTAATATAGATAGAAATAAAAAAGAAAGTTATGTAATAAATAGTTTTCTAATTGAATCAAGAAGTAAAAGAATAATAGAACTTCAAGTTAACAATATTGAAAATGGTCAGGGAATCATGCCATATATTTATGTTAAAGGACTTGAAATGCCACAATGTTTAGTAACTGTAAAGAATAGGAAAATAATGTGTCCCATAATTAATACTACAATGAAAAATACCAAGATTAACCCAAAACCATTAAAAATAGAATCATTAAATAATTATAAAATTTATAATATTATTAATAAGAAAATTAATGTAAATTGTAATTTGATGAGTCATAAGAAAGATAATAATAAATTAGACTTTACAAGAATTAGAACTGATCATATGAATTCAGAAGAAAAAGAAGTAATTAAAAATTTAATAAAAGAATATTCCGATATTTTTTATAAAGAAGGAAATGGTTTAACTTTCACTAACCAAGTTAAACATGTAATCAGAACTTCAGACAAAATTCCAGTCTATACTCGAAGTTATCGCTATCCTGAAATTAATAAAAAAGAAATAAATACACAAATTCAAGACATGTTAAAACAAAAAATAATAAAAAATTCCAAATCACCGTGGAATTCACCGGTATGGATAGTACCAAAGAAAATGGAGGCATCAGGAAAGCAAAAGTTTAGAATGGTAATAGATTTTAGAAATCTAAATTCTAAAACAATTGATGATAGATATCTGTTACCAAACATAACAGATATTTTGACAAACTTGGATGATAACAATACTTTACCACATTGGACCTCGCCAATGGACTTCATCAAATAGAAATGGACCAAGATATTGTTGAGAAAACCGCCTTTTCAACTGAAAATAGACTCTATGAGTTTCTACGAATGCCATTTGGATTGAAAAATAGTCCACCAATGTTCCAAAGAGTAATGAATAATATTCTAAGAAGATGAAATATGCCTTGAATATTTAGAAGATATAATAATATATTCTACTAGCTTACAAGAACATATTGTTAGGTTGAAAGACTAAGAAAAGCTAATTTTTAAATTCAACTCGTTAAAACAGAGTTTTTGCTAAAAGAAGTAGGATATTTAGGCCATATTGTGACACCAAACGGAGTAAAGCCAAATCCAGAAAAAATAAAAATAATTAAAAATTACCCAATTCCAACAACTGTTAACAAATTAAAAGTTTCTTAGGTTTAATTGGATATTATAGAAAATGTATTAAAGATTTTACAAAACTAACAAAATCATTTACAAAATGTTTGAAAAGGGAAGAAAAAATTGATATTATAAATCACGAATATTTAAATTGTTTTGAACAATGCAAAAATATATTGTGTAATGAAGCAATATTACAGTATCCAGATTTGAATAAAGAATTTATTCTTACCACGGATGCAAGTAACTTTGTATTAGGTGCAATTCTAAGTTAAGAAACCAAAGGAAGAGATTTACCAATAGCTTACGCTAGCAGGACATTGAATAGCAGTGAATGCAATTATTCAGCTATAGAAAAGGAACTATTAGCTATAGTTTGGGCAACTCAATATTTCAGACCTTATTAATATGGTAAAAAATTTACTGTATTATACAGATCACAAGCCACTACAAATTCTCGGTGAAGAAGCCAATTTCAAAATTACTTAGATGGCGATTAACATTAGAAGAATATGATTATGAAGTTAAGTATAAAAGAGGAAAAAATAATCAAAATATAGATGCATTAATCTAGACTACAATTGAATATTACAGAAAAGAAGTTATGTATAAACAATGAAAATGTGGAAGACGAATTAAAAACAATAAAGGAGTCTACTAATTTATATTTTCCAGGATTAGATGATTTAGAGGAACCAACATTTCAACCCTTGACAATGAATCAACCATTGTTAACGTAGACGATGATGATGATAATCAAACAGTTCATTCAAACTATAATGGTAATGAACAGATAGAAATACCAATTTCAGAAGAGCCAGTAAATTTCGGTAAAAATCAAATAGTTCTATCACTAGTAAAATATAATCCAAGGAAAGTAATAATTCAAAAATTATTTGGATTTACAAAGATGCGATTAATAGTGGAAATATCTGAAAACAATTTTTAGCAAGATAGGCTATAATTGAATTTGTATTAGCATATCTGGTACCAAGAGTAAAATATAATTTATATTTTAAACAAGATTTTTATGAACAATTTGTAACCTGCATGTCAAAGAATTTCTTGAAATCTGAATTTAATTTAGTTAGGAATAAAATAAAATTATTAGATGTATTAGACTTAGAGCAGTCATGTCAAAGATATGGACTTAGATCGCAATGTGCCACAGAAAGAAGATATCATGTTTTTTAGAGCTTTTAGACTTCACTCGATTCCTCTACGGAAGTTTTAAAATGCGCACACTACATTTATAAGTAATTTCAAGGGCAGCGTGTGCCTACACAAATGAGAGAGATAGACAGTAATGCCATCTCTTAGCAACAAGTGGAAATACCCTATTATTTTTGTTGAGAACAATAGAATCTTCCACACGCTTAGAGTTTAGACTAGAACCTTCCTTATTGATATAAAAGGAGTGCGTCGGCGCGACATGAGTCAGTTGAGTCGAGTAATCAAAGTAATATGGTCGGAGAAGGATTTTAGTTGCACTGCGAAGTAGTGATTGTGAAGTCTATTGATTGTGAAGGTATTGCACATTTGTTTGTGTCGTGTGCGTGCAATATCCATAATTGTTGTGTCGAGTTCCATAATTGTTACGATTTTAGCATAATGTCACAAAAACGTAAAGTTGCAACCAGTTCATTTGCAAATGGAGTTGATAGATCTTCAATTGGACAGTATTTTGAAAGAAAAATTTAAAGAGGTTAATGCTCTTACATTTTATACACAATATTTCAAGAGTTTGGAAAACTACCCGGAATTAAAAAAGCATGCAGCACGCATTCTGTGCATGTTTGGTAGCATTTACGTGAGCAGATGTTTTCCGTCATAAAAATAAATAGGAACAAACATCGCACAAGACTTACGAATGAACATCTCCAATCAATTCTTAAAATAATTACAACGAATATAATACCTGACATCAATGAGCTTGTCAAAAACAAGAGAAGTCAGGTATCTGGATCCTCGAGCTCAAAATAATTACCCTCTTTTATAACTTTGATATGATTTTTAACAACCGTATATTATACTATAAAATTAAATAAATAAAATGTTATAATAATTCAGTACATTTTTTAAAATTTGAATCTGGCCCTCCTACACATTCTAAATTTAATATACGGCCCTCTGCAAAATTGAGTTTGACACCTCTGACTTAGAGGAAATTTGAGAAATAATTAGTAAAAATCATATTAGCAAAACTAATCATAGAGGAATAAATGAGATTTGAATTCAGATCAAAAGGTTATATTATTGGTCAAATATTAATAAGTGTTCAAGATTATATTAACGAATGTGATATTTGTTTGCAAACCAAATATGAAAGAAACCATTAAGGACAGAGTTATCACTCACACCTACCGCATCAAAACCATTAGATGTTCTATCAATAGACACAGTCACCTTTGATAAGAGTAAGTTTCTTACAATCATTGATTGATTCAGCAAGCACGTTCAGCTTTATGAGATATCAAGCTCACAAGCTACTGAAGTATGTGATAAATTGCTAAATTACAATACCACTTATCGGAATTTAATAACAAAGTTATCAGGGAGCTAATAGACTTGCATAGAATAAAGATACACTATGCTAGTACACAACACCCGCAAAGTAATGGAGTATGTGAAAGAGTACATTCAACGATAATTGAGCACATTCGATTATTAAATACACTAAACTGAACAATACATACGTAAGCAGTAGTTTGGAAATATTATGGTGTAACTAAAGCAGGAAGGTCACCACACACGTTAGGAATGAAGTCTTTGCTTGTACAGTATATTAGTAGGTCAAGTACATGTAATAAAACATTTGACAGATCTGAAATTTTTCTTTCCAATGATATAAAGATCGTCAAAAATTTTTAATATTACTAATCAAAATTTGACATTTTGTAAATATATCGAAAAGAAAACGGATGTGGTTAATCTTGGTTACTACTTCGTAGAATGTATATATCTAAAAAACTGTGACAGTTAAGATAATTTGGAATACGTAGCTTGAAAGAGGAAGAAAAATGCTAAAAAATATTGTCAACCTGTGGTAACAAATATTACATTTACAAAAATTATATGAACAATGAGGTCATATTTTCTTATATTGTGACTCATGTTGACTAGCTACTGCCTAGCGGCAAAACACACCAACTACATCGAATTCTTAAAATTTTACCTTTCATTATATGGACTTTCGGTTATTTGAGTATGAAAGTTTAAAACATTAACTTTACAACAGTATATAATTTATTGCAGTAGGATGTTTTTTAATAGGCTAAAAGTTGAATTTGAAATGAAATGAAATATCTTTATTAGTCACTATATACATATATGTATATAACACTATATACATGTTCAGTTTACAAAACTTTACAAACTTAAGACTAATAAAGTCTGACCCCGAGGTTTATAAAAAAAAACCTGTTTGGGGTGATACACATGAAACTTAGAATCTATAACAAGAGCTAGAGATAAAGGTGGCGGCTGATCGGTTACATTTGATGATTCACCGAACTTTGTTAAAATTTCATCTCTCAACATGGAAGAAACAACAAAAGACAAAGGCTACTTATTATTTATACAGGACAAACAATTTTTTTTTTTATATATAAATAATATTAATTATGCCAAAATAGAAAATATATATCTTAGTTAACACAAAAAAAACAAAAACAAAAAAAAAATCTTACCCTAAACAATTAAGTAGGCTATTCTTAAACCTAACAATAAAACAACACAAAAATATTCCATATAAGTCATATCTTATTCTAAACAGTCATAAAACATAGAAATATTATCATGAAACAGAAGATATGTTTTTAACACTCTTAAGAATTTACTTAACTTTTTAACAATTTTAATTTGACGGGGCAAGTAATTATAAAATTTCGGAGCAAGATAGGTGAAAAACTTTTTATATAAAGTAAGTCTAGGTCTTGGAACATACGCATTCAATCTATTTCTAAGGATTACAGTAGGATTTCGAATATCTTCTCTTTGTTTGTTACTCTTATTATAATAAACTTTTAATACCTTATAAATATACAAATTCTTTATAGGTAGAATCTCAAGTTTTCTATAAATAGGTAAAGCGTGTTCTAATTTTGATTTATTAGCTATAATACGAATAAATGAGTTTTGTTGAACAACAATTGTTTTCATTGTAGTATTATAAGTGCCGCCCCATAATGTCAAAGCATACTCTAACTTCGAATTAACAAAGGCAAAGTACAAAGTTCGTAATAGGTCCTGACTACAAAAGGGTCTAAGTAAATAGAAAATCCTTGTATATTTAATAACCTTATCTTTTATGTAATTTATATGAATCTTCCAACTTAGCCTGCTGTCAACAAATAATCCTAAGTATTTAATTTCATCTACAAGAGTAATAGGTAAACAGTTGCAGTTTGGTAATGTACAGTCAACTTCATGGTATTTGAGTAATAGGTTTACACGTTTTTTGTCATTTAAGTTAAAAATTAACGCTTGGGTTTTAGGGCTCATTGCTAAACAATTTTCAGTAAACCAAAGTCTAAGCAAATTAATATTGTTTTGCATACTGTTTTGTAAATCTTGGAGAGTTTTAGATCTGTAAAAAAGTGAAGTATCATCCGCGAATGCTGTTAACATTCCTTTAAAGATACCGTCACATAAACTATTTACATATATAAGGAACAATGGCCCTGATAACACAGATCCTTGCGGAATTCCATAGATTACTTCAACTTCCTCACTGAGCTTATCTCCGACTTTCACTCTCTGCTTTCTTCCAGAAAGATAAGATAAAAACAATTCATATGCTACTCCTCTGATTCCTGCTTTATACATTTTATCTAGGAGAATAGTGTGATCTACTGTATCGAAAGCCTTCATCACGTCCACGAAAATTCCAGCACAAAAGTCACTGTCGTTCATTCCTTCATAAACCTTCCCAAAGAAATCCAAAAGGGCATTTTCAGTATTCTTTTTTTTTTTGGAATCCATATTGATTTTTACTAAGGAAACCTTCTTTCTCTAAAAAATTTACCAATCGAGATTTTAATATTTTTTCAAGTATCTTAGAAAAGATTGAAAGCAAAGCAATCGGTCTATAATTAGTAGGGCATAGTTTATCCGATTTTTTATACAAAGGTACGACAATAGCATTTTTTAAATCATTTGGGAATTCACCTGAGGACATGCTAAAATTAATGAGATAAACGAGGTGTTCAATTATATTTTCTGCAATACCTTTAACTATAACCGGCGTTACTGAGTCATACCCCGGAGCTTTGCGAGCACTTAGAGTGTTAATAATATTTTGAATCTCGGTACAGTTAGAAGGATATAAAAATAGTGAATTTTTTGAATATTTGTTTTTAGCGAAATCTAAATTAGTTCTTGCATTTCTAATAAACGTTTTGTGTCCGTCTATATTCAATCGTAAATCATGTGCTACTGAACTAAAAAAATTGTTAAATATATTCGCAACCATTTTTGGATCTGATACTACACTACCGTTTGTATCTCTTACACTTAGTGAGTTGATGGACTCGCAGATACTCCTATAAGTTCTTTAACACACCTCCACTGGCGCCTGGGATTTAACCTATTGCTTCCGAGATAAGTTTTATTATTTTCATTTTTCGCATTTATGATATCCCGTTTCAGTAACGTTTTGATTCTTACATAACGGTCTTTTAACAGCACATTTAGTGGTTCTTTCAAGCAATCCTTATACAATGCATTCTTAGTGTTTACTTTAATCAACAACTGCTCAGTCATCCACGGTTTCAATTTTTTAAAACCTTTCTTATAATTTAAAAAAATGTGATGTTTATGTTTTACGTGAGTTGTAAAAACGTGTTAGGAATTCGTGATTTTATTTCATTTTTATAGATACGAAAGTATAACAGTTACAATAATTTAGAAAGCACAGATCGAAAGATAAAGAAAAAATATTATACAATAGTGTCACTGTAGAGTAGTTAGACAGAAATATGGACTTCTTAAAATTATACGAAGAATGATGTAATTTTGTCTTTTGCTGCTACGAATGTGATATACAAACTTTACCAAATAAGTAATATTATTTATAATGTTGTATAGACTTTTAGTTATATGAATATGAATGTTTGGAAACTTAACTTTACAACGGTATACCAATTACTGCGGTAGGATGATTTTACTGGGAGAAATGTTTAGGGCCGTTTGCTAAAATAGGAAGAATATATAAAAGTGTGTTAACTTAGTTACAAAAGCCCACTGTTAAAAAATTTAATTGGTATTTTATTGTTTTTTTATTAATATCCATGACAAATAGAAAATTCTCAAAATTTGACTTCTAGCCTCCATACTTCCGGTTAGAGATATCGTAGAGACTTTTTCAAGGAACTAAATTTTTGTTTTATGTCCTTTAAAATGATGTCACATGATGGGGGCTGCTATATGAAAATATTAAGGTCCCTCCCTCTTTACCCACCATAAAAAGAAGCCAAAAACATGTTTACAACATTAAATGTGAAAGGACTTATCCTATGAGGTTTGGCAAAGATTAGAAGTTTTCATCTCTACTCATTCAGAAATTACCTAGATTTTTTTTCACTCTGTATAATCATTTGCCTAATCTCATTAAGGAAGAAAATGACAGATTTGCTTCTTCAAAACATATTTCATTCAGTAGATCACTATTTAATTGAAACCTGAATTTAATGATTGTTATATAATGAAAAAAGTTTATTGCTCTGTCTATCTGTCTCTCTCGCTCTGTGTGTGTGTGTGTGCGTGTGTTGCCACGCTACGCTCCTCTCGTGCGTAGTGAGTTCGAGTAGGGTTCTTCGTGCCCTACGTTGGAACGCCACTAGCCACGCTTCGCCTCTCTTCGACTTCACGAATTTAAGATTCTTGTTCCCTTTTTTGGAACACTATTATCACGAACTCTTAAACTCGCTGTACGATCACCACCGACTGGGCGAACTACCTTTCCTTTCAGAGCAGGCGCGGGCAAGGCCAAGATGCTCACTTTTACTTTTTTAAATCAAAGATTTTGCAACTCTTGGCTCTAATAAGTATGAGCTTGTCCTCATAAACTTACTAAATTTTAATTAACGCAAAATTCCCTGAATTTTATCTCAATGCTCGATTATTTAACTCTTTTAAGATTAACTCTCTCTCTCTCCAAGGTCGTGCCTTTTGGGAGAAATCGGCTCTTAAGTTCTGATGATAACTTTTAAAATTTTCAAATTATATTACCAGAGCACATATATAAAATTCATGTTAAAACAAAGTTAATAGCATACACAGAATGGATTTATATTAAAAACACAACAAAATTTAGAAATGAATTATTTGTATATTATTTCCTCTTTTGCACAGAAAAATTTTATATTCAAAACTTTTTTAATCACACAAAACAATTTAATTGAACAATAACACAACTATTTATTTATTTAACAACATTAATTAATGTAATATTATCTATATATTAAACAAAATAACAACGCTTGACTTTTCAGACAGAACCACAAACAGTTTTTCCTGTACTGAAAAAGTCGTATTTAAATTATTAATAATTTTCAACACCAAAGCAGAGGTTTAAAAATGAATTTAATTTTTAATAATTCCCCTAATGACGTTATATTTGAAAAGAAGTTAATATTTGCGAATTATTCCTTAATTATAAGATACCTTCACACTTTAATAGAAGTTCTAGTTGGATTTGGAATTTGTTGTATTATTAGGATGATAGTGATGTGATGTTTTCTATCCAGAGTCTGTAAGCTGCTATGTAGTTGAATGCTGGTCTCGAATTCTTCTAAGTCGCCTTGAAGATCGATTAAAGTTGAAATTATTCTAAGTCCAATTAGTAGAGTGACAGTTGAATCTTCCTCTCAGCTCAGAGTCGGTTGCAGAAGAAACGTCCTTTAAGCGTCGATTCCAAATCAAAAGTAATCGTCTTTCGACGGTTAAATCTCGGTCTCCCTGTCAGTGGGAATTAATCCACTTTTCTGGAGCCAATTTTCCTCCCTTTTTGGGAAAAAGGTATTTTCCATATATTATGTGTTTTCAGACCCTTTTGGTCTGAAATATTTACACTATATGTTTTATTAGTCCTATTTTTTGACTAATGAATAGTTTTCTTCCTTAATTATTAATTAAAACACCTTTTAATTAATAATTTATAGTATTTTTTCTTTAACGTTATCTTTGATCCATGTTGGCAACATGATGATTCTGACTTTAGACTCTGCTTGAGGATGCGCGCGCAACTTTTCATGTTTTTGCATGAAAATCTCTACTTTTGACGTTTTTTCGTTCAACTCGCTATAACTTTCGAACGCTCGAACCGATTTTAAAGTTCCTTTCGGATTCTTCTTCCTTTCCATCTTGTGGGTCTTGTGGAACTTGATTCATCGCTCTACTACGCTTCGTTCGCGAGTTATCGCCCTTTTCCCGAAGTCTGATTTTTCCCCTTTTCAAATTTTGAGATAAGTCCTTTCTCAAAATTCTTTTGACGAAATCTTGTTCCTCTTCTACTACGACGAAAAACTATGTTTGTACTTTTCCCATAACTCGTTTGGTTGTCGAGTTATTCGCCTTTGAAGTCCTTAAGTTTGTGTCGTATGAGTTTATGTTCATAAAAACCCCCCCATTATATATTATTACTTCTGCTTTGGTGTTTTACCATTTTACATACTAAATACATATAATTATCATGTTACTTTACCCCTTTAACTTTTATTTTACCCGCTTTTGGGCTTTGAAGTTTTACGTTTTGTAATTATTATATCTCCCTTATTTTATTTTCAAATTTGATTCTAAGTACCTATTATTGTGCCCTATTGTGGTCTCTACAATAGTACTTATTATTATTTTTTAAATGATCCCCCCTTCAACTCAAAAATTCCAAAAAACTCCCCAAGAATGACTTTCTAAGTCCATTCTCACCTGTTAATTATTATTAATTCATATTTTTTATTTGTGATTATTGTTACTTCCCCACTTGGTTATGACTCTACGATTTTTGAATTTTGAATTTATTCTTTTTCCAAATTTTAGGTTTTTGAGCCCTTCTAAAAACTTGAATAACTTTTTTGTTTTATGTGATTTTAAATTTATTTGTTGATATTATTGGTCGGTTGACTCTACTGAATATTTATTTATATTAATAATTTAGTTTCTTAATAAAATAGGAACTAAGGCAGTTTGACTTTTCACGTCCGAACAAGCAAGTTTGCTCTCGAACTGGCGTGACGTCATCGCCCCACCTCGTCCCCACTCTACAAGGTTTAGCGCGGCAATTTAACTTGTTTTAAATGGACTTGAGACGTTTGGCTTTTTCCAAACCGTCGCAAAATCCCCCCTTTGAACTAAAATTTTCGGTTAAAATGAAAAATTCCTATTTTTCATTTTTTAAAAAACTAAAATTTTAGTATTAAACCCCTTTTTCGACATATCACATTTCATATTAACTATTTATTTATCATCTCTATTAATCATCAACATAAAGTTTGACATATTAACCTAACAACTTATATAAACACATTTATTTATATCTAAAAAAACATCTCCTCCATCATTTCATATATTGATATACTCAAAACACATTTTATTCATTATAGTATAATATTTATATATTCAAAACACATTTTATTCATGATAGTATAATATTTATATATTCAAAACACATTTTATTCATGATAGTATAATATTTATATATTCAAAACACATGTTATTTATTATGGTATACATACAAATTTGCTTAAGCGTTCTTTTAGTCCATTACAGCCGTTTCATCTAAACGTCCTTGCTGTAAATAAACACATTATCACACACAAAACATATTACATTTATATAAGGAATAATTCGTCTTATATGATTATATTTATCTGCTTTGGTTGAATTTAAAACTATGCCTACATATATATAAAGTACTTGGTAACTACAACGATTATTATCCTAATTGTAGTTAAAAAGAAAAAATTATTGATGCTATTGGAAATCTCCCTTTAATAAAACCAAAACAGTACACATTTATTCTTTCATTCATTCCTATCCCCTCAGCTAATTTGTTGGACAAGCAGTCTGTCAATATTGGTTGATTGACGTCCGGTTCTCCCCTTCACCTCCTCGTCTATACTTTGTTTATTCAGGTGCGGCCTGCAGATGCGTGTTACCGCTATTCTCCTGACCTTGTACACTTAGGAATTTATTGAAGCTTTATCCTGTTATTCACTGACCTAGGTTACATTCTTTTAAATCAGCTGACAGTCCGTTATTTCCCTTTTACCTCACTCGCTTCTACACTTTACATATTACAACTTTTAAACATTACAATTTATACATTTTATTCATGAAATTTCTTACTTTCTATTAATATCTCCTAAGTCCTTCACATCTAAATTTTACTTTCCCTTCGGGCCTCCTTTCTTTCATTTTACACTTCGTATAATTTTTGAACTTTACTTTCTTCTTTCGATACCTTAAATTTCGTCCATTTTGTCTTTCCGGATCCGCCATTGTTATTATAGCTCTCCTTTCTCTCCCGTCTCTGGCGTCGAATCTGTGTAAGTTCTGAATCGTTTTCGGAGTTATTTTGCAAATTTTCATCGTAAGTTATTATTTTATTATTTTCGTCGATTATTGCCTTTGGCACATTTTTATTTCCTTTATTCTCCGCTCCTTTCAGCCCTTCATCTTTATTAATTAATTGGTTACCTTTATCCCACGCTTTTAACAGCACTTCATCATTATTAAAATTTGCATTTTTCCTCTTCGTTGATTCATTCCTTGCACTTAACTTGTTTCTTCGCTTTTGACCACTTTCTGTTTCGTCACTACTCGGTCTAGACACGTCCTTTGCTTTTGGTTTTATGTCTACCGGCATTTTGGTAGACAACGTATAAGCCCCTGATACTCGCTTGTACGAATTTGAGCCTCCTTTATTTGCAGCTGACGACTCTACCATTTTACCGGTTTCGCCGCCATTTTGATGTTCGGTCTGCGCGTCGCTTTTGCTCAATCTTAAATTATTTTCTTTAAGAAAATCTACAACAATAAATTCATTTTCCTTTACCAGTTGTAGGAAACCCTTTTCCATATTAATTCGACTTCGATATTTGCACATTAAATCACAACCCATTATTATTTTGCTTTCCAGCTTTGGTACCACCATAAATACCCCTCTTATTGATTGGTTATTTATTCTAATCTCCAATAATGCCTGTAATTTAATCTTCTGTCGCTGGCTTTTTATCGCTGTCACCATTTCCGTATTTACAACTGGTAATTCCAAGATTTTATCGTTCCTATTTTTAAGCACATTTTTATAAAAATCCTCTTGAACACAGGACATTTGAGCTCCGGTGTCAATGGACATATTTACTTTTATATTTTCGATTTCTATCCCTATTTCCGGACATTTTTCGTAAGCTTCACTATTTAAAATTTTATTATCTCTTTCCTCCATTAAATCTTCCTTAATTTCTGTGTTTAAAATCCCCAATTTAATTTTATTTATTTTCAGATCCCCCCTTTTATGTTTGCTAAATTTGGTTTTATCGTCGATCTCAATTCCGTTTGTATTATCCTTTTTCTGCCAAAAATTTTGCCTTGAGATCTCGTATTTTAGTTTTTTGTGACCTTGGGCGGGAATTTTTGGTTTGAAGGACCAGGGTTTTGAGGTATCTGTGGTTGAGGTTTATTCTGGGTTTGACCATAGGATCGAGGGTTAGGGTTTTGGGATGGTTTTGAGTAGTCTTGATTCCTTTGCCTGAAATTTTGATCTCTTTGTGGTCCGTCCCTCCTTTCGAAACTATCTGGTCGGCGAACTTCTCTCGTCATTCCGTCTACGTTTTCTATTGTCCTCAAAAATTTAATGGCGTCCTCCAAATGCTCACTAGCCCTTCCAATACACGCTAATTGAACTTTCTGGTCGAAATGCCTCATTAGTTGGTATATAAGGAACTCTTCCGGAATTTTGGGTTCCAATTACTCGGCCTTGCGCACCATTTTACAAAAATAATCAACCCTGCTCATATTTCCGTTAGGATTATATCTATGGTTTTCTATCTGATTCCTAACTACTTGTTGCGTTTGATAACCCCAATAATGCTCTAAAAATAGCAATTTAAACTGGCTATATTCTTCTGTATCTCGCTTGATTATTTCCCACCATTCCATGGCAGCTCCTTTCAATTTTTTCTCCACTACTTTTAGTTTATCACTTTCTTCCATAACCGGATTTATTTCTTGAAATATTTCCTCAATTTGTTTTAAAAATTGCACTGGATTATCTCTTGAATTTCCCCAAAATTCTATAGTTTTTGACTCTAAATTTGCCCTGTCTAAATAAATTATATTTTTAGCATTACCACCGGTTTCTTTAATTTTGGCTACTTCCCTAATTTTAACTTCTAATTTTTTAACTTTCTCCCCAATTTCTATAGTCGACTTTCCCTGTTCCTTTAAACTGTCCGTCATTTTTTTAATTTCCCCTACGCACTCTTCCACTTTTTCTTCACAAGTTTCTATTCGTCTCGTATTTTCGGCCATATTACTATCTATAGATTCCTTAATTTCCTCCATATATTTCCCTATTTCCTGTTTTCGGGCGTCTTCCCTTTGGATACGTTTTGTCTCCATTTCTTCCTCTCTCTTTATTCTCTTGGCTTCTGCTTCTTCTCTTTCTTGCTTCCATCTTGCTTCCAATTCTTCTCTCTCTCGTTTCTGCTTGGCCTCCATCTCCTCCTTTTCTTGCTTCCTTTTGGCTTCCAATTCTTCATCTCTCTTCATCCATCTGGCTTCCATTTGGATCTGCTTGGCCTCCGCTTCTTCCTTTTCCTTCTTCTGCTTGGCTTCCAGCTCTTCCTTCTCCTGGTTTCTCTCGATTCTTTCTTCTAATCTTCTTAATTTGTCCTCGTCTTCCTTCTCCTTTTCTTTTCTCTGTTGTTCCGCTTTGTCCTGTTCCCTCTCTTGCTTTCTTCTTTCCTCCATTTGGTTCAGGTACCTCACCATTTTCTGCATTTCTGTCTCCTGTTCTTTTGAACCCTCCTGTTTTGCTGGATCTTTCGCTGGTCCCATTTTCACTTCACTTATTCACTTGATTTATTTAATTAGTTAAAAAATTTAAATTTCGGTTTAATTTGGACTCTACTTTTGATTATTATTATTTTTGCAATTTAGTATATTTGTCGTTGTAATTACCAGCACAACTTATTACTAACACACATGTACATATAAATTATATCAGAACTTAAGATATTCTCGTTCGTATGAAACACTAAAAAATTCAAAATTTTGAAAATTTGTTCCAAAACTTTGCTTTTTTGTGCTCCACGCTATTGGGCGCCACTTGCCACGCTACGCTCCTCTCGTGCGTAGTGAGTTCGAGTAGGGTTCTTCGTGCCCTACGTTGGAACGCCACTAGCCACGCTTCGCCTCTCTTCGACTTCACGAATTTAAGATTCTTGTTCCCTTTTTTGGAACACTATTATCACGAACTCTTAAACTCGCTGTACGATCACCACCGACTGGGCGAACTACCTTTCCTTTCAGAGCAGGCGCGGGCAAGGCCAAGATGCTCACTTTTACTTTTTTAAATCAAAGATTTTGCAACTCTTGGCTCTAATAAGTATGAGCTTGTCCTCATAAACTTACTAAATTTTAATTAACGCAAAATTCCCTGAATTTTATCTCAATGCTCGATTATTTAACTCTTTTAAGATTAACTCTCTCTCTCTCCAAGGTCGTGCCTTTTGGGAGAAATCGGCTCTTAAGTTCTGATGATAACTTTTAAAATTTTCAAATTATATTACCAGAGCACATATATAAAATTCATGTTAAAACAAAGTTAATAGCATACACAGAATGGATTTATATTAAAAACACAACAAAATTTAGAAATGAATTATTTGTATATTATTTCCTCTTTTGCACAGAAAAATTTTATATTCAAAACTTTTTTAATCACACAAAACAATTTAATTGAACAATAACACAACTATTTATTTATTTAACAACATTAATTAATGTAATATTATCTATATATTAAACAAAATAACAACGCTTGACTTTTCAGACAGAACCACAAACAGTTTTTCCTGTACTGAAAAAGTCGTATTTAAATTATTAATAATTTTCAACACCAAAGCAGAGGTTTAAAAATGAATTTAATTTTTAATAATTCCCCTAATGATGTTATATTTGAAAAGAAGTTAATATTTGCGAATTATTCCTTAATTATAAGATACCTTCACACTTTAATAGAAGTTCTAGTTGGATTTGGAATTTGTTGTATTATTAGGATGATAGTGATGTGATGTTTTCTATCCAGAGTCTGTAAGCTGCTATGTAGTTGAATGCTGGTCTCGAATTCTTCTAAGTCGCCTTGAAGATCGATTAAAGTTGAAATTATTCTAAGTCCAATTAGTAGAGTGACAGTTGAATCTTCCTCTCAGCTCAGAGTCGGTTGCAGAAGAAACGTCCTTTAAGCGTCGATTCCAAATCAAAAGTAATCGTCTTTCGACGGTTAAATCTCGGTCTCCCTGTCAGTGGGAATTAATCCACTTTTCTGGAGCCAATTTTCCTCCCTTTTTGGGAAAAAGGTATTTTCCATATATTATGTGTTTTCAGACCCTTTTGGTCTGAAATATTTACACTATATGTTTTATTAGTCCTATTTTTTGACTAATGAATAGTTTTCTTCCTTAATTATTAATTAAAACACCTTTTAATTAATAATTTATAGTATTTTTTCTTTAACGTTATCTTTGATCCATGTTGGCAACATGATGATTCTGACTTTAGACTCTGCTTGAGGATGCGCGCGCAACTTTTCATGTTTTTGCATGAAAATCTCTACTTTTGACGTTTTTTCGTTCAACTCGCTATAACTTTCGAACGCTCGAACCGATTTTAAAGTTCCTTTCGGATTCTTCTTCCTTTCCATCTTGTGGGTCTTGTGGAACTTGATTCATCGCTCTACTACGCTTCGTTCGCGAGTTATCGCCCTTTTCCCGAAGTCTGATTTTTCCCCTTTTCAAATTTTGAGATAAGTCCTTTCTCAAAATTCTTTTGACGAAATCTTGTTCCTCTTCTACTACGACGAAAAACTATGTTTGTACTTTTCCCATAACTCGTTTGGTTGTCGAGTTATTCGCCTTTGAAGTCCTTAAGTTTGTGTCGTATGAGTTTATGTTCATAAAAACCCCCCCATTATATATTATTACTTCTGCTTTGGTGTTTTACCATTTTACATACTAAATACATATAATTATCATGTTACTTTACCCCTTTAACTTTTATTTTACCCGCTTTTGGGCTTTGAAGTTTTACGTTTTGTAATTATTATATCTCCCTTATTTTATTTTCAAATTTGATTCTAAGTACCTATTATTGTGCCCTATTGTGGTCTCTACAATAGTACTTATTATTATTTTTTAAATGATCCCCCCTTCAACTCAAAAATTCCAAAAAACTCCCCAAGAATGACTTTCTAAGTCCATTCTCACCTGTTAATTATTATTAATTCATATTTTTTATTTGTGATTATTGTTACTTCCCCACTTGGTTATGACTCTACGATTTTTGAATTTTGAATTTATTCTTTTTCCAAATTTTAGGTTTTTGAGCCCTTCTAAAAACTTGAATAACTTTTTTGTTTTATGTGATTTTAAATTTATTTGTTGATATTATTGGTCGGTTGACTCTACTGAATATTTATTTATATTAATAATTTAGTTTCTTAATAAAATAGGAACTAAGGCAGTTTGACTTTTCACGTCCGAACAAGCAAGTTTGCTCTCGAACTGGCGTGACGTCATCGCCCCACCTCGTCCCCACTCTACAAGGTTTAGCGCGGCAATTTAACTTGTTTTAAATGGACTTGAGACGTTTGGCTTTTTCCAAACCGTCGCAGTGTGTGTGTGCGTGTGTGTGTGTGCGTGTGTGTGCGTGTGTGTGCGCGTGCGTGTGTGGGGGGGTGCATGTGTGCGGGTGCGTGTGTGTGTAAGAGAGAGTGAGTATGTGCAAACATGGATGTATATATTCATTAAATCTAAGATATATTATTATATGGAGGTGACTTTGTAATCAAATCTGTTAAGAATTGAATTTTATTGACTTGTCATATACAAATATTGTTTGTCAGAAGACTAATAAGTGATGATGTTAAAGCATTGTAATTCTAAAACTTGCCTGTTGAAATGTGAGAACTGCTTCTAAGAAGTGGAACACACCATTTCCAATAGTATGATACATGCTTGATCCAACCCTATAAAATTCAGACCACAATTAGTTGTAATAATAAACATACATTAATAATAAAAAGTTGATTTGATTGGTCAATAAAAAGTACACCACGATTGAATTATAAAGTAAAAAAAAATCATGTTTAATCTTGCCCCATCTATCTTTACTAGTCCTCTTGACCAAAATTTAAGACTTTTGCTTTAAAAATCTCAACATAGTGTTACAGTGAAGTGACATATAAAACTTACTGCTATTATATTCTTTATAAACAAGATTAGTTTTCCGGAGTTATATAATTTGCTGAAATTATTTATAACATTCCTCATTTTATACAAATTGTCATCACTGAGATTATTTTTATGAAGTGAATCATTACCCGGGTTAATAACTTAGAAATATTGATTAAATTTTTTAAACCTCTGATGAGCCCAAAAAGAAGGAAGGAAAGTTGGTTTGAAGATAAATTTTGGTTAAACAAAGGAAATGAGGCTTAACTCAAGGAACCAAGAATGTTTAATTGTCAAGGACAGGACCATAGAAGAAGTAGAGTTTCAATACCTTGATAGTATAGTATCAAGAAGTGATGGAACAGACGACGGATTAGGAAGGCTCAAAGAGTTATTTGTACAACTTGCACCAAATTGGTGATGGTAACAGCTAAGAAGAACAACTAAACTTAGGATTTTCAAAACTAATATAAAATCTGGCTTCCATATCGCTGCAAACATGGAAAGTGACAAAGTCCATTTCTAACAAGTTACAGGTTTTTGTAAATTACTGTATTAGGAGATTTTATTAATATTCATTGGCAAGAGGATCTCAAACGAAGAATTATGGAGGAGATGAAATAAGTCCAATTGAAGTAATAATCTAGAAAAGGAAGTAGAGTTGGTAAGGCTATATTCTAAAAATGCCTAGTAGCAATATAAATCACCAAGCCCTACGGTGAAACTTGGAGGAGATCACTCGAGTGGGAAATTAGGAAGGGAGACAAGAACTGGAGGGAAATAATGCAGATGACCAAGAATTGAATGAGGTGGAAGTCATTTGTTGTGGCATTACATCCCCTATGGGATTAAGTCAAGAGTCCATGATTCATATAAATGAACACAATTATATAAGAAATAAAGTTACTAAAAAAGTAGCCCTTTTGTTCAGATACAACAAATATAACCATATAAATTAAGACGCCCAAAACTTTTTATTTTATGATGACTAGCGTGTTTCCATTTATCAACAATTTTACTGGGTTCATTATGATTTGTGTTTGCAAACTTGTTTGTATTTTTAGTGAGTTGGTCAAAAAATTATCTCTTGCTAAAAGAAAATAAAAATCTTCACCCCACTTACCTCTAAATATTGTTTAGGTCCGAATTCAGAAATAAATTGTACAAGTTTTAAGTAATTATATACATTTATTATTTTACCATTTTTCCAAAGTCGTTTACATATGAGGCGTATAATGGACATGGCAATCTTGCTCCATTTCTTCATCTTCAGACTACAATTCCTCAGATTCCAGTTCAAATTCATTTGCATCAGAACTAACATTTATTGTTGATAAAGATTGTGAATTCGGTGGGAGAGTTTTGTTCATAACCACTTTGGATTAGGCATGTCTGTGTTAACTTTCTCCAACTTTTACATATGTTGAGACTGTATATTTAACTGTATAATGTAATATCCATGTTTGTTTGTGATAAATTTGTATAATATTGTTACATAATTTAGGCACATTACTGTTGAGATATATATTTATGTGACGCTGTTACACAAATTTAAATTTGTCAAAAAGAAACAAAACAACATTAATATTCGACATATCTTTATATAAGATTTACAATTTTCAAAAATACATTTTATATTTCATCGCCACATACAACATTGTCACTTAAATTACACATCATATTTGTTTACAATAAATTACAGATGCGTTAGTTGAAATAAAATACAATAATATAACTGATTGAAAAAAAAAAAAAAGAAAAGAAAGTAAATGATTGTATGGCACATAAAACTTTTGAAAGAATTGACCAGTGCAGGTAGTTGTTGCATGCGTTTGAATTAATGTTTCAAAAGTAAACGCCCATCTTTCTTTATTTTTAAAACACAATTTCGCTATAAAAAGTTTTCTGTTATAAATGAATAGTCTATATATATATATACCATTTATTATTACGAAAGTTATTTATTTCAGATAGAGGGATTTATGGTTAAATGAAATATAGTAATACCCCGAACTTGCGCAATAGGTGGGACCGAGCGATAACAATCTAAGTGGAATTCGCATAAGTTGGGGTACAATTTTGCATATAAATGCATACAAATTATGTTCAATTGGGATCAGAGATTAAAGAAAACAATAATTTAGAAGAAAAATGTGTAATAAAGTCTTACATGATAAAAGTACTGTAAGTGTAACAAATTATATTGTGAATTGCAAAAACATAAATCAAATTTATTTTGATGTAGAAGGATTCATAAAATCTAACAAAGTCGTCTGACAGATCAACGATTTTTTCTTCTCACACAAAATTTCCTTGTACCATGCTAATAATTTTTTTATTCCTTGTTTTGTAGCAGAAATGAGCTCTTCATTGGAGTCTATGTTTTCCAAAATTTGTAACCATTTTTCAATTGAACTGAGGCCTTCTGTCAAGTTTCCAACCTTCATTTGATCTTGTAATTGAACTGGGTCTAAAGAATCAGGTTCTTTAAGGTCTTACTCACATATTTCTATGAGCTCATCAGTTGTCAGCTCCTGATTGTATGACTCCAACAGTTCTTGAACATCATCACTATCTACTTCGAAATTTATTTGTCTGGCAATATCAACAACTTCTTCAATCACATTACCAATTTCATCTGGATCTGATTCCGCCTGATTTTCAGTGGTGAAAAAAAATGGACACAGTTACTTCCAAACTCCATTTAAAGTTTTTTGTGAAATTTCATTCCAAGATTTCCAATGGTCCTCACGGCATCTAAAACATTGAATTGTTTCCAAAAGTCTTTAACAGAGAGATCGTTTTGCTTCATGCAGATGTGCAAACGATCGTCTCGTGTAATAAGTGTTGAATGTTTTGATGACTCCATGGTCCATGGTTGAAGCAAGCTCGTTGTATTTGGTGGCAAAAATACAACTTTCAAGCGTGGATCAAAATTAGTTAAAGTAGCAAGAGGATGACCTGGTGCGTTGTGGATTAATAGCATTACATTAAATGGGATTTGTTTAGATTGGCAATAAAATTCGACTTCAGGTATAAAGTGATGACCAAACCAGTCAAAAAGAGAAGCTGTCGCCCAAGGCTTATTATTCGACTTCCAAATCATGAGCAAGCCCGCTATAGATTAAAGCAATTTTGATTTATTTAATCAACATTTTTATGAAAAATATTTTATGTACACGTTCAGCAGAACAAGACTTTGAATCTCTTTATTATCACCCATTGCAAAGTACCTCTTAAAAAGAACCTTTGACCTCGAGAGACTATAAATTCAATTTTCTTTGTTTTTTCAAAATTGGTGAGTTAATTCCACCTGGCGCCCATAAGCTGAGTAACCTATTTAAATTCACATTTCTTTAAATAATATTAGATAACAGAAAGTTTCAAATATATTAAATTCTTTCAATTGGCGCACCAACGTGTGACAATTAGTAAATGTACTTTTATATTTTATTATTATAATTTTATTATTATATTCAATTCTTTCACGATAAGGTGTATACCCAAATAAAAAGAATTTAAGTTAGCAGAAAAAAAGTTTTTACTTTTGCAAACTACTAAAAGGTAGTAGTTACTTTTCCAAACTACGCAAGGTTCATTTTATTCTAAATATGTGTTAAATTAAATGTGTTAATATTGCAGTTTGATTTACAACTTTCTGACGAAAATGATTTAACTTATCAAAATTGCTTTAAGTTGGAATTTAAAATTATGTTTTGAAATTATATTAGTTTTACATGATTAACCTCAGAAAGTTATTATTATATAGATACCAGATTTAATCGTAGCTAATAATTATAAAATATAACATATAATATGCAGCGAAAAATATTAAAATATGCAGTCAACATGCTTGAAAAATTTACGTCTGCCTGGCTTTTATAAACCAGACAAGATCATATTTAAGAGGTAGCAGAATATCAAGTTTCAGCCAAAAATGAAAACACAATTTAACCTACACCAACGTTTCGGCGTTTATTTCAACTTTCTCAGGGCCTACAAAAAATTATAACATGGGTTTTTTACATTACATTTAAATAAGTGGGAAAAATAATCTATACAAAAGTTGTAAAAATTATTTTAGTAAACTTTAAAAAAACAAACGCTGCACTGTGTGACCCATGCAAAGGTATCATTATCTGAATCGCTCATAATATTTAGAAAAGTCATCACACTAAATGCTTTCAAAAAATAACTACCGTTGTATACATATTCTACTTTAATAAATTTTATAAATTTGCCATAAATTTGACATTCCAAATTGCCAGTGCAATACCAAAAGACCGCACGAAGTAAAGGGATAAAGCAAAAAAATATTTCAAACTTAAAAAGAAAAATAATTAACAAATCGCTTAATGTGATAGCCTACTGTTTCCTAAGCATGTTTTAAAACAATCAGAGAGATAGATCAACGAACCACTGAATTTTCAGTTAGATTTTTATTTTTGACTCAAAACAATTTATAGTATAGATTTCCAGTTTTTATAAACTTTTATAGGCTTATTTTCTTATGAAAAATATGTAGTTATCGAGCAAAAGTGTTAGTCACACGAATTTGAATATTAGTTCACTTATTTTGTCTACTTAGCCATGACGATATTAATGATGAGCTATCGAAAAAATGACACATTGTGGTTGGGGTTAGACCTGAGTCTGAGAAATTGTGAGTTGAATCGAAGGACCATCCTGATTTAGAGACAGGGAACCCAATAGTAGACTATAATTTGACAAACTTATAATTCAAACTTAATTAGAGTGCACACATTTTTAATTAAAATTAGTTATGTTCACCCTTTTCACTAGTTTGGCGTTGTTATTGTTGTGCTTGATACATGACATAGCTCTGTTCTTGAAATGCACTTTCACATAAAAATCATTTTACTTTCCACTTGCACCAAAATTTTCACAAACACAAAGTTTTAACAAATAAATTCTTCAAATAATTAAAAAAACAAAGTTTAATATTTTCATATACAGAGAGAACTCATACACAGAACATGTGAACTCATAAAAGAGAAAGTGTAGAGTGTGAAAAACAGTGGTGATACATTTTAAGTAGTTTACACCTGTTTTAATCGCTGTATTGAAGAATATCGGATACATTGTGCAACAGTACACGATTAGTATAGTTCAAGTTTTGATTCTTACGATCAAATTAAAAATATATCTGAAGTTATCCCAAAGAAACCTGAATAGTTGGGTAACAGTTTGATGTTGTCTATAATTCTTACTAATCTATTACACAAGTATAAATGTTACCATGTCCATATATCTGGGACATTCTGTATATGAAAGAGACCCTCACTTTCACCACTTCTTTCAATAGTTCTAATCTTTGCGGTTTGGATTGAAAATATTTATTTAGGCTAATATTTACCTAAACAATTATTATGAAAATATTATAGATTCCATGTATTGGATTTTGTAGGTTTACTCCATTTTGGCTTAAAGGGTAAAGCAAACCAAATGTGTATTTCATTCTGGGTATTTTGAAATATAAATTGTTGACTCATTTTTGCCTTTCGTAACAATACTTAGATCACTGCGAATTAGGAACAAATAATTAAGTTATATTATCAGTTTCTATTAAGTTAAATATTAAATAGTATTTAATGAAAAACAAACACAATATTTAGTAAATTCTACAATTTATTTGAGTCTTGCCGACCATGGTTTCGCCAACAACGGCATTTACAAGGCAGCTTAACAAAGACTAAGGAAAAATATAGAAACTAACATATTATTACTACAAAAGGAAGAACAGTTACTTAGCTAGGGTAGGGGAGGGGGGGAGGTAAGAGCAAGGGAAACATGTGGTCGTACGGAAGACAATGGTTTTAACAACGGTGAATTTGACAAAAATTCCACCTGATCATTAAGTACTAGTTTGGAGTCTTTACAAAATATTCTCTTAATCTCTAACATTTCTAATAAATTTAATTTCTTACTTTTAACATTAACATGGAGAATCTCAAACTTAACATGTTAATGTTAAAAGTAAGAAATTAAATTTATTAGAAATGTTAGAGATTAAGAGAATATTTTGTAAAGACTCCAAACTAGTACTTAATGATCAGGTGGAATTTTTGTCAAATTCACCGTTGTTAAAACCATTGTCTTCCGTACGACCACATGTTTCCCTTGCTCTTACCTCCCCCCCTCCCCTACCCTAGCTAAGTAACTGTTCTTCCTTTTGTAGTAATAATATGTTAGTTTCTATATTTTTCCTTAGTCTTTGTTAAGCTGCCTTGTAAATGCCGTTGTTGGCGAAACCATGGTCGGCAAGACTCAAATAAATTGTAGAATTTACTAAATATTGTGTTTGTTTTTCATTAAAATGGAGTTCTACCAAGTACCATCGGTCAATAGTGTAAATCGTATAAATAGTATTTGTTGAAATATTAGAACATGACGTTGAAATATGTGCATACATTGGATTGAAGATTATGGAACTTTTATATTAGGGCATCAGATTGTATCAGAGAATTTGTATAAATCAATAGTATAATAAATATTTCTATAATAGTGAAATATATGTGGAAACTGAACAGTTATTGAGCTTATCTATTGAACCCGATAACCAGAAAAGACACCAGCATAACAAAATGGTGCATCAGCCTATTAAAACAATATATTTCATAACAGATGAAAGGCAATTACACTAAAATTAGATATAATTCATCAGCTTAAAATGGATATTTTATTGAGAGACAGTTGTTTTGTTTGTAGACATATCTTTAGAACTGATAAGGATAATCAGTGTTACATCTCAATAGAATAAATATGAGTGAGAGTTGTTGTGTTCTCCTCTCTAGTTAGCAGTAATAGAAAATAAAGTCTTGTACCATTTGTTACAATGCAGCCTGCTAAAATGGTAGTGCAAAAATTTCAGGATTAAAAAGGTTTTTTCGTAGTTGTCTGTCACAAAAGTGATGAAAAATAGTGATAAGTTTAAATCCTATAGTTTGTAGCAATACAATTAAAAATCCTTGAATATGGATATCGTTCTAACCCAGTGGTTCCCACAATTTTTTGATTATTGGTGCCCTTAGTCATCACGCTTTATCTGTAGCATCCATATGTTCTGAACATAGCCCTACCTAATGCTGTTGATGCAATTTTGTTGGTTATCTTAGAAAAAATTAAACGCATATTTTAAATTCACAAACAACTTGTGTCAAAAGTATTAAAGAAATATATATTTTGTACAATCATAACATTTAATTAATAAATTATAATTAATGAGGTGAGTGAGACTTTTGGTTCATTGTATATCTTTTCAAAAATTGGAATTCAACTGGACACAGCCATCTACATTTTCTGTTCCAAGTTGATTTTCAGACAATAATTGCTTTTTATCACAGCGACTACTGAAAATCCATCTTCGTACAAATAATACGATGTCACAAATGGAGGTAAGATTCGCTCAGCTTAACAGCTGATAATCATCTTTTTTTCTGATATCCAAAAGTCAGTTAGTTTTGTAATGCAAAAAATTTTCTTCAGTGTATTGTCACCAATACAGCTCAAAAAAAAACAAATCAAAAAAAGAAAAACTAAACAATAGATATAACAATTATTACTGTACAAAAAATTTAAAATAACAAAAAATAGAGTTCAGCTCATCATAATAACATGATTGGTTAGTTTGAAATATTTATGCAAAGCAGTTAAAAAATAATTAAGAATATTTAAAACAGCTCAACTGAAGCAACAACGATAACTTAAATACAGTGTCACATTTCCTTTCAGACAATAGAAATAGCATCTAGAATGACCCTTAATAGAAGGCATATAAAACCCTGCCACTACATAGTTACCACTAGTTATCAACTTATGTAAATAAAATAAGACAGCTACCATCTGTCTATATTGTAAAAATGTTAATCTTAAGTCACCAATAATGTCTGATGTGAAATGTTAAAAGGAAAAATAACATTTGTCTACAGTTGTTGACAAAGTGGCATTTTGTTCATTTAAATTAGTTTGCAAAATAGCTGATTTATCAACAGTTTCACTTTGCCCACTCCGAATGGCAACCGAACAAAACGAAATTTAGGTTAAGTTTATTTGAATTGATTTATAATATACAGGAAATGTCCCATATGTAGGTTAGATTAATTCTTACATGTAAAATAACATAAAAAACAACAAAACAACGTTTTAAAGTTGAAAAAGGAAGTAATTATTCATGAAGATGATTGACAGTGTATGTACAAGGATAGTATTTTTCGTTTGCCGAGTTTTGAAGTTGGCAATCCCGTTTCCAAATAACAATACACCTAAGTTATTTGTAATATTCATAAATAACCTCACTTTTGATTTGAGAACTTCTACTCAGTGTTTTTTATTTGTCACAAAATAACAACTGTAGACAAATTATAATGTGCAATTCGTGAGCAAAGTATCTTTTTTAAACTCGGTAAAATTGACGCACGAGGCTTACCGAGTGCGTCAACATTTTTCTCTCGTTTAAAAAAGTGCCACTTTGCTCAGTAGTTGCACAAATAACTATTCCCTGTGTTATCTAAAATAAATAAATCTGAGTTATTTAACTTGGACAGTTTTAATCAACCGTCTGATTTTCCTTAAAGTTGGACTCCAAACTACTGAATTATATTTTAAAATTAAATGAACTTACAATTTATACAAATGAACAAGTAAACATTTATGTTTAAATAAATAAGAATGTCTAAATGCTCTTCAAACGTTCTATTAACAATATGTTCAATGGGAACATCAAATTTGAAATTTGAAGAAATATTAACCCACAAATCAAAGATAGTTTTCTATCAACTGGAATATTGTTAATTTTATACCAAAAAATCAGTCAATTGCTTCTTTCACAGTTATTTGAATACGTTTGGACGTCTGGATATTAAAATGTAATTTATTCTTACTACACCAGGTAAAAATATTATCGAGATAATTCTGAAGTTGCTTTGCATCCTCAAGAGATCTTACTAAACCAAATATCTTTGTCATTGACAAATAGTAACTTAATAAAACTTTAATTTGTAATAAAGCTTAAAGTAAAATAATTGTATACATTACCAAGGTTTGAGGACACCCCATGCGTCATCAAACTTGTTGTTAAAAAACAGATGAACAGCAGTTCTTGATTCCATCATAGCTGATTCCAAGTCCATCGAAGGACGGCTGAAATAATAATTAATTAGGTTCATCAGACATGTTTTACAGAAGTCCCCTTTACTTATCTACTTTATTACAGTTTAAGGATTTTTAACCAAAGGCATTCATTATTAAAATAACAGTTGAAACTTAAATAAAAACACTATCACACTTTCCACAATATTTATTCAGCCAAGTCAGCTTTTTCTTAGGCAACTTAAAATAGACTTAGGAAACAGTATACATACAACAAGGTACTATATAGCAGATACAACAGTCCTGGTACAAGCTATAAGCTACCCATGGTTACTTAATCCTAATTGTTCGTTTAATGCTAAGTTGGGTCTTTATAAAATAATATCTTAATATTAAACATTTTCAGTGAAATGACGTTTTTATCCCTAGTATTGACACGGAAGGTTCAAGGGTTAAAAAAGTGGTGAGTTACTTAATTATAATGGTTCATTTAATCATTTAATTCTATGCTGGAGCCTAAATAAACTAATCTCTTAATTTTTAATATTTCCAGTGAATTTAACGTTATACCCTTAGCATGCTAGTTGGTTAGTGGAGGAGGATGGTTGAAGGATCTGACATAGATTAAGATAGCTTCAAACGTTTAGTCATACACTGGGTATTACATTAGGAAAAAAACCTTTATAAGTCAGTATTTGTTTGTAAAATTAATGTAAGAAAAATGTTAAGTAACTCTGAAGATAAATTTACCTAATTAGTTAAAAGTGATAAGTAGACATTAAGTTGAAAAATTTGTAATACACCTTATGTAGGCCAAAAGAGGTAGAAATTTTAATTAGCGGTTGGGGTATGAAGACTTTATTTTTCCCAACCGTTTAAAAACCCATAATTTAACATATTTTTATTCTAATTTAGATTTTACGATTTCTAATATCAATTGATTGCGAAGGGTAAAAAGTTAAATTCACTAGAAATTTTAGAAATTAAGAGACTAGTTTATAAAGATTCTAACTTAGCATTATTCAAACAATTAGAATTAAGTAACTCATCACTCCTTCAACCATTAACCAGGTCCAACCCTCCCCTTTCTCTAACCAACTAGCTAGTAACGGAACTGTTGTATCTGCTATACCTTGTTCTATGTGCATTGTTTCCATAGCCTGTTTAAAGCTATCTATGAGAATGGCATAACTGGTGAAACCTAGGTTGGCAAGGTTCAATTAATATTGTAGACAGTACAATAGTATATTTATTTATTTAATTTAAAATGGAATTCCACCATGTACCAAAGGTCGTTTGGATAAATAAATTAGAATTGTATCTTTGGAATTGTTAAATCACTAAACTAAGCAAAAACACCGCACAAGCTTTCTTACTCACCCATACTTAAAACCAAATAAAAATAAACAAAACTATTCATGACCAAAAATGTCAGTTCAGTAGTTCTTAGTGAAAATGAAACATGGTATCTTTGAAAATATATGTAAATATTTTAATAGGGCCTAAACTTGCTTTGTTTGTTTAATAAACAAGCTTCACTATAAATCGTACTTGATTAAAATTGACCTTTTAATAACAGAGGTCAAAGTTCATTTTGGTTTTTTGTTAATTATTCCTGAAACATAGTATTGTGATTTGGCATACGGGTTTGGGACATTAATTTTCACATTTCACTAAAATTTGAATGAAATTGGTAGAGCCTTGATTTTTTTTAGCTGTTATAAAACTTTCTATGTGTTACGTTTATGTGAGAAAGTAATAATTAATGAAATACTCTAACTGGTACAATACGCAAAGACTGCAGCAAGACAAATTCATCATCAGTTGTTATTCAAGCATATGACTCATGCATGTTAAACATGAAGATGATGACATAGATATTAAAATGTCATCGTATTGGTGTGTCTATTTATTGTTATTATGTTGAAGAGATTCATTGATTACTGATTACCATATTGGTTTTAATATGGATAAACTATTTAGGAATTTTTAATTTTTATTATCAAATATTAAACATTTTTAAATAAGTCTTGAACTCAAAAACATCAACAAATAGATATTGGATATACACTTGAATTTATGTTTACAATTTTAAATATAGTTGTTGTTTAAAGGCAAAAAAACTTCTGAGTCATTATCACCCTATAAAATAGGAAGAACTTAATAATAAAAACACCTAACCCACAAATACTCAAATAGCGTTAAGGTCGGAAGAGAACAAGAATTGATCAAGAGAGACCTGATAGAACAGATGAAAGAGTATATGGTAGACTACAGATCTAACACAAAACTACATGAAAAAAGGTGTAGATTCCTCAGAATAAAAAAAAAAAGTGGATAGGATACCTCGGGTTAGCCAAGCCTGTACTCACTCTGAAGTGAGCCCCTGAAGGTATTTTAAATATGAAGGGTATCATATGGTAAATATGTTTTTTGTCCATATCTATATTTTTGATCAGTAAAGACCCGTTTTTAACATTTAATAAGTCATTTCATCTCTTCAAGATTCAAACGAAGTTTTATTTTAAAAATACACACACAAAATGTCTCTTCAAAAAGATGAAAAATAAATAAAATGTAAAATATACTCTTTTTCTTTACAATTACACACATCACAATCATATAAAGAATTGTATCAATTCAGCTCTTGCTGAATTTTGAGGTGCTGAAAAGTCTTGAATCGGTTTAGTAATTTATTACCTAGAAGAGTAATTTTTTGCAAATTCAACAGATTGATATTCCTACTTTAACATTGGAATGTTTAAACGAAAGATCTCAGACCTGGAAGGAAAATTTAAATGTGTTACATTAGATTACACACAGCTACTTATCAACTTATAAAAATTTCAAATTCAAGCCATCTTTGAATGGCTGCCATTTCCGGCTCGGTTGTCCGTTTGAAGTCGGATTTGTGGCATTGTACTCTGCTATTAAAGATCTTTTATTTGATGCACAACTCAACCTATGCTCTCGTTAAAGATTTTCTTCCGACTCCTTGTGGGCCGTCTCCCATTAGAGGTTAAGGGTCAAGTAAAACTCTAAAAAATAGCTTTATAGCTCCAACACTGGTCTCTGAACGTTTGTTTTGAAACCTGTACCGAGTAAACATGTTCCAGCTATCTTTAACACTCAACGCCAAAGTAACTTTCATAAACTTTAAAACGCCACCATTTTGTTTAGGGTGAACCTTTTGAAGTCGGATTTGCGGCATTGTATTCTACTAAACTAGACCTTTAATTTGATGTACAACTCAACCCACACTCTCATTTACGATTTTCTTCTGACTCCTTGTGGGTCATACGCCCGAAGTGGTTGCGAGCGGCTCATTGAAATTGTGGTAAAAGTGTTTTATGGCCAGTAACAGTGTACCAAGTTATATAGTTCCATCTGTAACGGTTAAAATAATATTAACCCGTTCCGGGACTTTTCACCACCCCTGTATATATATATATATATATATATATATATATATACAGTAAAAACTCTCTAATCCGGATTAATGTGGCGCCGGCCGATCCGGATATCGAAAAATCCGGATCTCGGGGTGGCTATTTTTATATAGTTAAAGTGGTTTTAAACGTAAACAAAACGTAGCAAATTTACGTTTTTAGCGCTAAAAAGCGTTGCGCTTACGATAAATTGTAGCTTTACCACACTATTCTAAAAATTCATTATGGTTTTTCAAGTTACTGTAATATATAGATGTTACGTTTTAACTGTACTATTATGTAATTTGCCATAGTTTGCCGGTACGGTAACCGGTAACAAAAGTACCGAAACAACAAAAGGTAGGTTAACAAATATTACAACAGCTATGTTTAAAAATCTATTTATTTTAAGCTGAATGAGGCTCAGCATAAAGTACACAAACAACAATAATTAATTAGGTCTACAGTGTTAACTAAAAATATCAAACGAAAAATGAAGATTAGAAAATAAAACAGTACAATAAATACGTACAGGATTGTACACGTGAAATTTTGATGAACGTACGATAAATGTTAGTTTTCATTACAGTACAGTAATTTGTAGGTCTACTCATGTCAGTTTTTATTTTAAAAAGATGTAATGGTAGCTTGCTTGGCTCGTTGAACACGCTTATGAGATGTAATATCTCTCCATCTATGAAAAAGAAGGAGATCGGTCGGTGAGGATTCTTCTTGTTTTTCCACGTAGTCTATCAGCTGTTCAAGTGCTTGAAAAGCTTCGCAATAAGTCATGATTTGTTTTTGTTGTTGAATCCGAACCGCACTACTGACCAGTGCCCAACTCAAAAACATCGTTCACTACTATTGGGGCCGAAAATATTATTTTTGTATAGAAAATTGTATTTTTATTATTTTTTATACGATGGCATACGACGGCCGGATATCGGAGTTTCCGGATATCAGAGATCCGGATCAGAGAGTGTTTACTGTATGTATATATATATATATATATATATATATATATACATATCGCTGCTAACAACTAAACATCCACACCTAGAAAAGGGCTAAGTGTCCTTGAGTCCAGGTAGAGAAAGTATTAGTGAAAAAACATAGAAATTTTAAAAATAAATAAAATAATAATTACGTAAAATGTAGTATATCTGAGGCTTAACTAAAAACTAAAAATACACTTGAAAAATTAAAAGACACAACAAATAGCCTATTAATATATTTTATAAATGTTATCTAATATTTCTAGAATAAGTGAAAAGCCAAAATTTTCATTTTAAATTTTCTAAAGAATGTTATTTTTTATACTGAAATAGAGTTGACGAATTTTGAAGGTAAAAAACAAATGACTTTTGAAAAAATCCAATATTACTGTGGCAGTCGTATCAATTTACTAGTATTTTGCAGAGCAGTATGTTGTTCAGGTTCATAACCAATGGTCGCTACAGTATTTAAATTAATTATGTAGAAAATTGCAAGGCCTCTAAAAACAAAAATTATATCTCAAAGAAAGAATGAACAATAATAGAAAAAGCGGAAATGAATGTGTATTGTGATTTTTCAGACAGATAATCCTAATATATCCACTTTTAATATTAAATACAAATTTTATATTTGTAACATCATCATTATTTTTCTGTTATTTCAGATCATAATTATTATGATCATTTCTGTACATACTTCTTAAGATCAAGATATATATATTCCGTATGCGACTAGGTCATCTACATATATTACTATGCCTTGATACAACAAACCCAAAAATAGTCTATTCATGCTGCATTGGAATGAGTTAGATGAGTTCCGCATCCAAATCTTTGTATCCCCAACTTGTATGGCTCCATGTTTTCATTAAACTTTCTATAGTCTACCACCATACGGTATTGGTCTCCTGGTCTCTTTAACAAGAACGCAGGTGCTGCTGCAAGGGCTTTGTGAATCTCCCAATACCCGTGCTTGTTGTAATTGTTCTACTTGGTGGTCCAACTCCTTCCTTTCAACTAAACTTAACCTATGATTGTCTTTTTGCTCCTCATTTGAATTGACTAGGGTGGTATGTTTGCCTCTTGTAGATCCTCTGGTCTTTTTCCAAATAAATGTAAATATTTTGTAATCAGATTCCTGGCAGTAAATCAGACTCTTTGTCCGATAAATCTTTGTTTATGTCAATAGCCTCTCCTTTTAGGTCAAGTAATATTTTCATTGTAAGTAGTCCTGTTGTCCTGAATGCTTGGCATGACCACACTGTGTGCCCATATATTCTGTCAGTTTTGTTGTTGTGTCTATGTAGGCTGAATGTATAGTCACGTTGGTGTATCGTAGCATGTTCCAAATATGTAGATTTTAATATATGTGTAGTTCGTGATGTTGGATTTGTGATCGCCAAAAGTATAGGTATTTGGGTAGTTGTGACAGCAATATGTATGCCCTTCAGTTTAATTAGGTCTTCCCTCATGTTAAACTGTTCAACCTGTGTTATGTGATTGTTGCCTTATTTTGTGTATTATTAATACCAGTCTCTTCTATTTTTAATATTGATTCTCCCAAAGTAATTTGCCTTTTACAAATATCTAAAATGGCCTTATGTTGGAAGAGAAAATCATTGCCTAGTAATAAATTACATGCTAATTGTTCAACTAAATACACCTGTTAGCTGTACATGACACCCTTTATATAAAAAGTTGCAATAGTTCTGCCAGTGGCAGACATTGGTATATTATTTGCTGATGTCAGAATTATGTCACTGATCCCTATCGGAGTAGTTAAATTATTTACGCATGAAATATTACACCCTGTGTCCCATCTTGTTAATAAAATATTTTCTAAACTTATAATAAATATTTTCTTATACTAAATCCTAACAATACACTTGACTTTTACAACCTTTACCTTTTTTGAGATGTCTTTGTTAGTTTTATTAACAATTAGATACTTTTAACACAGACAACATGAACTTTCTTGAGGTTGCGTCTTTAACAGACACCAAAGAACAAACTATTAGTTTTTTACAGAGCAAAGGTATTTTGCAAAATCGTAGATTGTTGTACTAATGGACATCCCATGAAGTCGTACATTGCAGGCAAAGACAGGTGGGGTTGAGTTAGGTTATATTATTGGCATACTGTTATTAACTTTGTAATACTGTTAATTGTTGTTAATTTTGATTAATAAATAAATATAATTATTTATTTATTTATTTCATTTCAGTGCATTACACCTGATTGGATAACATTGAGACTGTTTCAAGTAGGCAGCTTGTCCTCAAATAACAAATAATTACAGTACTATAATCAATATTCATTTAACATTACATGACTATGAATAAAATTACAGTAGTCACAATAGAACATATCAGCCCATTAATCGTTTCTACAATTTTTTATTTTGTTCAAGAAATAAACATTAAATATCTTTAAAAATACACATACATACGATGAGCACATTTCATTCACACACATAACAATACAAACGAAAGCAATAAACATAAAAGTAACAAATATATATATATATATATATATATATATATATATATATGTGTGTGTGTGTGTGTGTGTGTGATTGATAATTTCTCAGAGTTTGTCTATAAAACACATTACACACTATAAAAGATTCCTATCTTGTAGGAAATCATTTGTGTTATAATATGTTTTCTCTGGCAACAGTTACTTCAGTTTTTTTTTTTTTTTTTAGTAGTGATATTTCTAGTATCTTAAATGTAGAATTTAACTTATTGTAAAATTTGATGCCCTTATATAAAGGACTCTTTTCCAGCAGGGTAAGCCTGTGAATCGGGTACAACATTACTTCCCTGTTCCTTGTGCCATAATTGTGGTGCACACAATTTTCTGCAAATATTTTTGTAATTGTGTGCACCACACATCAACAACAAAACTGACAGTACAGTAAACTCTTGTACAGAAATACAGGAAATAGTCTTATTTCTAAATCAGGAGAATTACTAGATAGATTAAAAGTGGTTTTTTTATTGAAGAACTGCTGAACTTTTTTCACATCGTCATACACTTTCTATGTCCAAACCATTAGGTTTCAGAGCACGGTACAATATTGCTCATGAAATGGTGTTAAATAAATCTAATACAAATGTAAATCATGGATATGAAAATAATAATAAGTTACCGAATACTACTTTATAATCAATCAATATTTTTAAAAGGATATCTACTCTTGGTTTCATGTTCACCTTTCAGTATGTATCATAAGGGATATAGCCAAACTACTACTAAACCTGTAAATGTTATGGTGTTTAGCAAGTGTTGCACCCGATACATTGAAGGTGCCAGCCAAACTAGTAACATAACTAGATCTTTTAGCACCCAGAGTAAGATGGACAAAACGTGTGTAAGAAAATAGTTTTACCATTGTATATTTAAGAACTATATGATTTGTGTAAAAACACAGATAACTATTGTGTAAAATCTTTTCCAAAACATTAAAAAATATATGTGAATCCCACAAATCGAACAATACAATTGTAAATGAGTTTCATTGACAATATCACCATCCTCAGTAACTACAGGCTATGTTGTAGTGATTAAAATACATAATATTTTAAAAGTTACAAAAAAAATTTACTCCCTTCAGTTATATACTTTGATGATATAATACGTACACTTAAATGTTTTTATTCAGGTATGTATAAATTTTGCCATTTATTAGAATGGCTTTGTTGAGAAAAAATATAAATTGCAAATTTCTTCAAACACCTCACCTAAATCCTCTAAGAGGTGAAATATTTGCGCGAATTAAAGAAAAACTAAAGTTATGCAACACACACAAAATCATATCATATCAGGGATTATTGCTGTTACACTCCATTAATAATTTTTTGTACATATCTGAACTGGTTTACACGTTTAGTTTAGTTTATTGTCACATCACATTTTACAAATAGAAAAAGCTGTAAAACTGGTGTTAGGATTTAGGATATAGTGATCTATATAATTGTAGAAATTTAGAATGAGAATCCAAGAGTAACAACAATTATTGTGACAGACTTCAGAAAGTTGTCTTACCTTGCATGCCTCACAAGACATTATTGAATAACAACGATATATAAGCCCTGAAAGGAGAGAGCTGGGAGTCAGTGAATCACGAAAGGACTGCCGGAAGTACTCAACCTAAAACTCAGCCTAAAAAACCATTTTCTTCAAACAACGCAGGGACATCATTGTCATCATCACTTTCCGGAAGAGAAACATCACTAAACTCATCTCCGTTTACATATTCTTCTAATTCCTGATAACTAATTTCAAGACTGCACAAGAGAAACGCCATTTCGTGTAAACAAACAATAACAAGCCGCCGGCAGATGACACAGCAAGATATTTCCAATTGTACCAGTGAGGCCACACGTCTGATAATAAAACAAAATAACCTATTGTAAAGAGGAGAATATCCCGTCACAGTCGTACGCAATATGTCCTATTTTGTTGGGCTTTGTGGCAGTAAACGGCGTGAAATTCAAACAGAGACCAGTGCTCGTATATACGCGAGCGTGAGACTCAAAGGGTTAAGCCATTAAAACAATGTTGAACAGCACTGATAATGTTCAACACACACAGCAATACAAACACACGAGAAGGCAACAAGTAAGCCAGCACAAACACCAAGAGCAATTTCCACCATAGAGAATGTCTTGAACTGGTGTTGTGAAACAGCGGCGGACGAGGAGGTAAGCCTACATGTTTTAACAACCAACGATGGTCAATGAACACTTAAATAAGGTGCAGCAACAAATTTGGAGTGACCACGCTGACCTAGTGAATACGGTTACAGTTCTCATCCAACGCCGTTTGACTACATGGAAATTATTTGAGTATATTGAGGTATACACCTATACCGCTACGTTGGGAGAAAAACACTTGTCAACTCTCTTTGGAATCTACAATAGTGGCGACCGATGGAACATCCATATGGACATTAACAGGAAGACAACTGAAGGGCTGCCAACCAGACAAAACAGGTATATGCTTTCTGCCACGGCAACAGATATCTGGCACGATATCACAGACCTGTGCAGCTTTGCTTATCGTGAGAGGGGACATTACCAGCAGAGCAGTGTACGTTTCACTGTGTACCAGGCAACAAGGTCATCTTCATTACAGAAATAACGGACAACACCTTCACCATCACACATTCCACCCCCAAAACCTACGTAAGGTGTAATGTTATGCAATGTTATGATCCTGGCACGATTGAAATCACTTTAGCCTGCCACTATACCCTCAATGACCATACCAACATCCTTATTGATAAACAATGTCCATGTGATACCAAGGCATCTTTAGATCCTACCTTGCGTCACATTGTACCTATATCATGGACCATCCTAGACTCATTGATGGTACAACCATTTCCCCATCATGACCCCCAAAATTCTTGAACTTATCTCAGATATTGAAACAAAAATTAAACATTAGCCACAGCTGTATTATTTGTACATAACAATATTATGAGAGATGATTTAGCTTCAATTTCATTGCCCAAAGGATAGTTGGATGTGGTAGACACAACAGATTTTACACATGTATTAATCATAGTATGGATAGCTATTGTAACCTTTATTTTAATATATGTATTGCTCAAGGTAAACATGTTGTCTACCAGCACATATCTCTGAGTGCCAGAGAAGGATTACCCTGAATTTTGAACATATTTTTATGTATTTTAAGTGTATTTTTCTTGTTTATGTACCATTTTCAATACATAAAAATGTTCCTTTTGTTAAAAATTGAGGCGATGTTTCAGGGGCGCCGGTGATGTTAGGATTTAAGATATAGTGATAAGTATAATTGTATAAGTTTAGATTGAGAATCCAACAGTAACAACAATTATTAATAAAGAATAACAAAAAGTTCTTTTTATATAGATTTTATATTGTATTTTTGAGTAAAGAGTGTATTATTTGTAATAATAAAGACAAGTCAATTTAAACTGAACCAACGAGCATCTGTATTTTGAAAAACCCAGGTCGAAATAAAGGATTGGAAAGCCCAAATCTTAATACTGGTAATATTTTCCTAAACACAAATAACAAACAATACAAAACAAAACATACTAATAATACACATACAAATTCATAACACAATAATTATGTCTTAATTCAACTTACAACTATTTACATAAATTTATCATTTAAATACTCCTTGACACTATAATAAGCTTTCATTAGCAGAAATGTCTTCAGTGACCTCTTAAAAACTGAGAAAATATCAATGTTTTTAATGTGTATCGGAAAATTATTAAAAAATTGTTTACCTATAAAAATCAACAGTTTTTGATGCTATATTTAGGCAAACATGTTATACTGATGCCTTTTTTCTTTGTTGTACACCTCATTGTAATTTTACTTTTAATAAACAAAATACATAGATGGAAGTGTCAATATTCCCAACTTCTTAAACAGAGGTTTACAGAAAATAGTTTTTTTAAGTCATACAGAGGATATATTTTTTCAGTGCTTTAAAAATTGCATCAACACCTATTCCACAACCCCAAGTAAGATACCATATTTCATTACTGGGCAAAAGGTTCTGTGACAAATTATTAATTACTTTCTATATTTACTGTATTCCTTAGTATGAACTTTTGGAAACATGCTGTATTAATTTTCTTATGGAGTATGTTAAAACATGTTTTCCAGTTTAAATTCATGTCTATATGGAGCCCCTAAAATTTAGTTATCTGCATAGAAATATGTCCTTTACCATCAAAATCAAAACTCAGCTCTGACAGGTTAGAAATTTAATAATTTGGGTTTTTTTACTATTCAATTTTAAACCGTTTGCAGCAAACCAATCTGAAAGTTTAAACATAGCCTTTTGAGTTAGGGAATGAAAATCTATCGAATTTTCTGCAATTTCTCTAGTAATTACAGTAGTATCGTCTGCATACAAAACAACTCTAGAGCTTATACTGAAAGCTAAATCAATAAATTTAAAACAATAATGATCCTAAAATTGACTCCTGAGGAACACCATATTTTAACTCAATCCGGGAAGAAATGCATTTTATGTCATTTTAAAATACAATCGTTCTCTGCTTTATACCTTAAACATTATAATAGGCAAATATATCCATCAAAATATTATGTATAACACAATCAAATGTTTAAACATCACAAAAAAATGCCAGCAGTAAGCCATGACTCATCCATACACACTGTTATCTGTCCGACCAAACTATTTGCCGCAGAAACTGTGTCGCAACCTGGTCTGAAACCATACTGTTCCTTATCCAGAATATTTAAAATGCTCAAGAAAAGAACTAATTTGAATATTCACTACTCATTCAAAAATTTTGGACATGGAAGACAATATGAACACAGGTCAATAATTATCTGGATTCCTCCTTCTCCATTTGTAAATAGAGACCTAACTTCTGCATGTTTAAGCTAGTATGGGACAACACCATATTTCAGCGATTGATTTAATATGAAGCATAGAGGCTAAGTTATATAAATAACAAATAACAGATTTCTAAAGTATATTTACAGGGTGAATCAGACCACCCGTGTGCAATGTATAACGACTGAACCAAATGAGCTACAGCCTTCGTTTTAACTTAAACCCCTCTATTTCAATGCTAGAGAATTCAGTAAAAATGTTTTCAAATCTCAAAAATGAACCAAAAGTACTTTTTTGAGAGGTGGGTGTCGTTTTTGGAAAATTTTCAAATGAAAGGTAGGTCAAGTGATACTACATTTTAACAGTCTCTGTTCACTGATCATTTTGGGAAAAAGTTTTAACTTATCTTACTGTGTATGTACAGGGTGTTCTAAAACATCAAAAAAGTAGTGTTTTTCAGTTAGTTTTAATATTACTACATAACATCCTAGATTCATGAGAAGATACCTTTTCCAATTCTTAAATTGCCCCTTACTCAAAAAATTTCAAATTTAAAAAATACATACACTTTTGAGGGGAAAAAAACTGATTAAAACTAAAAAACTCCAAATAGTAACATTAGTTATGATGCACATCATTGAAAAGGTCTTTCAAAAAAAAAATTGTATTTATAAATTGACTTTATCTCTAACCGTTTCACAATGATATGTGAAAGATAGATTTTTTAGGCTGTACCTCTCTTATTGACCTTACTACTACTCAACCCTACGAAAATCACAATTAAAAACTGTAACTTTGAGAACTTCAATTTGTATCTGCTTAAAGATAAGGAAGCTACTAAATAATTTTTAATCGTACTTGGAAAATTGAAAATCATTTACATATTTTTAATGCAATACAGTACTTATTTTTACAGAAAAATTATTTGAGTAAGTGTAATGTGAATAGGAAAGACTGGTGTCAACACCCTCCTACCACCCTACCCAAAAATGGCAAATGTCATTGAGTAATACGCGATAAAGAGTGTTGGAAAATAAGTTTCCCAGGTGCCATTTTGAAACGGTTAGAGATAAAGTCAAACTTTAAATACAAAAAATGTTTGTTTTTGAAAGACCTTTTAAATGATGTGCTTCATGACTAATGTTACTATTTGGAATTTTTGAGTTTTAATCTGTTTTTCCCCCAAAATTGTATGTATTTTAAAAATTTCAAAATTTTTGAGTAAGGGGTAACTTAAGAAGCTCATTTTTGGAAAGGTTATCTTCACATGAATCTAGGATAAAAATTTGATTTAAGTAGACTATGTTATGTGGTAACAATAAAACTAATTTGTAAAACACTACTTTTTTGACATTTTGGAACATCCTGTACATACACAGTAAGGTAAGTTAAAACTTATTTTCCAAAATGATCAGTGAACAGAGACCTTTAAAATGAGTTATTACTTGACCTTACTTTACATTGGAAAATTTTCCAAAAACGACCCCCCCCCCCAAGCACTTTTATATGGTATTTTTGAGATTTGAAAATATTTTTACTGAATTCTCTAGGGTCAAAATAGGGGAGGGGGGTTAAGTTAAAACGAAGACTGTAGCTCATTTGGTTCAGTCGTTATACATTGCGCACTGATTCACACTGTATATTAGAATTTCATCCCACCCAACAGACTTTTTTTCTTTTTTTTAAACCAATTATTATTTTCCTAACGATGTCCACTGTCACCTGTTGTAGTTCAAATAAAGATAATTTTCTCATATTTGAATTATGTAAAAACACTTTAGCATCCACACCTGAAACCTTAACTCCTATTTCCTTATCTACATCAGTAAATTTATTATAATTACCTACTGTATTTCCTCCCCATATTTACAAAGCTCTTTACCAAATTCTAAATCTGAGAGATCCAAACCTTTATTCTGATTACCAATCTCAGACTTTACAAGAGAACAAAGAGTTTTGCTTTTATTATTAGATTTGATAATGAGTTAGTTTTTTTTGTTAACTTACAAAATGTTTTTTAAAATGTTGTACGTTTTATAATAATTAAGTAGATTAGGGTCCGTAGAAATATGTAATTACAAAATTATGTAATCTCTTTTACAGCTACTAGACACTCTTAAACACTGGTTATCCAGTTTTTTGTCCTCTAATTTTTTGGTCATTAGAGACAGTGCAATATTTAAGACAAAAATTGTGCTCAAAACATTACTTAAATTATTTTTAAAAGAATAAAAATTCTGTCAAAACCCATAACTGAAAATATGCTGTTTAAATTTCAGATAATATTATTAAGAAAATTCAAAAAACTCACCAAATTTTCTTCAGAAAAACATCTTTTATAAATCCTAAAATGTTAAAAATCTTCTAAATTATTTTTTGTAACTATAGGTGTAAACAATGGTATGATCAGATAAACTTAGCTCAATGTTATGTCTATTCTCTTGTGCTCTATCTATATTAGTAATTATGTTGTCAATACAAGTTGCAGAATCTGAAGTTATTCTAGTAGGCGATCTAAAATTTTCCTTGAAACCATACTGTAAACGTAAGTTTTAAAAAGTTTCCTTTACATATGAATGTATACCATTTTTCATTAAGTCAATATTGAAATCACCTACTATATAAATATTCCTACACTTAATTTTGCAACATCTTGAGCATATCTTCAAACTTATACAAAAATTAACAATTTTAGAATCAGGTGTCAGATATAGAAATATTACAGCTGTATGAAGATTGGGAATCTCAATGAATGAACCCTCAAAAACCAGCTCCTCAAAAAAAGTACTCAGCTCTCTCCTTACAACAAAATTGAAATTAGATTTTACTACAATATATGAACCTCCTCTAATTGAATACTTCCTACATAAAGATGACGCAACAACAAAATCTGGTATCTTATTTAAAATACATATTTGGTCCTCTTTTAACCAATGTCAGTGCATCAACCTAATCATACTTAATTTCTGAGTTAAATATATTTTTCTAACAACTGTTTGGAAATATTTAAATTTAAAAGTCTAAGAAACTGTCACTTGCCATTTGATGTCACTCTCCAACTACAACTTTACTTTGTAAATCACTTGTCGCTGTTATATAAAATGACAAATATCATTTCCCGTTTATAGTTCATACGAAGTCCATGCTTAGTGAAATGGTTGGTCTCTTTGAAAAAGGTCGAAGAATTTTTTCAGTTAATTGTTTGTTTTAAATATTTCTCTGTTTACAAATGAATCTTGCATCAAATAAAATCTGTGATATATACTCATAATAATAACATTTGTATGTGAAAGTTTCATCAATACATCCTTAACAATCTGTGTACACTTCACAGCCTCATTTCGTGAAACATCATTTGCTCCTGGTCACATAATGTTCCAGTCTTTATTGGTCATTAGAAAATCTAATCTCCGACTTACAAGTATTTTTACTTGTATTTGGTATTCAAAAGTTTAGTATTTACCATTTTGCAGTTAGTTATTATATTGTAGTTATGCATCACTTTATTGTATCTGGCTTTTAGTGATCACTTCTATTAAATTTAAAAGACTTGTAACAAATTAGTAAAATTTTGCAATAATAATAATCTTGTTAGACAATTGGCAAGTCTGTAACAGGAATTAATAGGTTATAAAGATTTGTAAAAATATTGTGAATTGTTTTCTGCTTTGTAATGTTGGGGTGTATTTTCTACCACACTCTCTCGATTTCTAATAATGAACTACAACCGAAATTCATTGTATGGGATTATATTTTGGGCAAAAATGAGAAAAATCAAAATTTAATGCGGATACAAGGTTTGGCTGATTTGTAAGCAACTTTGCTGATCAGCGCGAGTCGGTGGAACTGACCTATGACTCGGTCTAAAGTCAACTTTCACCTACCCGTTTTGACAGTAAAATCGTATGTCGGTAGATTTTGAATAAATAATTCGTATTTAAAGAACTATCGTATTATCCCTGCGAGGGGAAGAAATTGGTATGGGAATACGATAGTTTTAGGCTATAAATATAGTTGCACGAGACTTCATCGCTCTCTCTTAAAAAAGTTGTGGAAAAAGTATAAGGGGTTACTATGCCCGATCAATCTTTCTCTGAAAAAAGTATTTGGAACAGTGGTAAGGGGTTACTATGCCCGATCGCGCTCTCTTTTAAAAATCAGTTAAAACAAGTGTAAGGTGTTACTATGCCCAAAGCTATTTTGAAAAATTACAAAAAAGTTAAAATGGTTAAATATCAGTGCTAAAGATCAAGTCGTAAAGAAAATAAAAAGAAGTGAGAAGTGAAATGTTAAACTAGCAAATCTGCAGTGAGTTCCGAGAAAGTGGAAAATTTTATACATCCAGAGTTAATGAAAATTAACACGCCACAGGAACTTCGCTAAGGACACATGGATCAACTGTAAACTTCAACAACAACCGGACACCAGAGAATCAAATCATCCCACCATCCAGGAACATCTAGACCAGGATCTTCCAGACGGCGGTCAAGGTCTGAAAAGTTATTCAAACTATCCTTTTTCTTATCAAGGCAAAATTGGCCAAAAATTAAAGTTAAAGTTAAACTGATTTTCCTAGGATATAAATTTAATATAATCAATTAAAAATTGTGTAGGTTAAGATATAATACTTGTGTGTGGATATTTCTTTTTCATAGTTAATAAAATGTTAATATAATAATCCTGAACAACTAATTAGACGAAAAACTTAGAAATTAGTGTTCAGAGATTAAGAAGAGGAAATTCTTTGTTAACAAAATAATATACAGTATAAAATTTTCCTCTGAACTAAAATAATTGCTTATCTGCTACCTAAATATAAAAATAATAAAGTAATAAATTGTATGAGAAATTTTCTTTTTTTTTTTTTTTTTTTTTAGTGATGAAAACTGAATAATGTTGCAACTTTCTTTTTTAAATAATTTTGTTTTTTATTATTGAGAAAATTGATTTTTGTTTCTGTCAAATCAAATAAAATAAATAAGTTTCAATTGTTAATATCAAAAATAATGTGTAGTCGTTTATAATTATCCACACATCTTGATTATGTTTACAGGTAATATTTGGAATTAAGGTAAGATATAGTGTATTTACAAGGTATTCTCAAGAACATGCTCCCTAGGGAATAAAAAGGATAAAAAAGTAAAATCGTGTTCTCCCTGAGCATAAGGGTAAACTAAATACAGTAACTGGAAGTAAGTAAATAAAAAGGGGGTACCTGCAGTTTGGGGCAACCTAAACTCTGTTGAAGGGGTTATTCAATCCAAGCCAGACAAAATACAGAAGCCTACACTTCCAGGGGATTGAATAATTCATTCTTTGTTATGCGGAATCGAATCCTGGACGGAAAAAAATTCAGGATTCGAGACTAGTGCGCTTAATAAATATGATAGGGGAAGCGTAAGGTCTAGCTTGTAAAAAAGTTGAGTTTTTTCGTTGTAGATAAATACTGCCATATATTACGCTTGTCTTTGCCAATAGTCCTAACATCTATTGAACCTTATTTATATAAAGATAAATTATGAACAATAATCTACATTAAATATCTCTTAGTTGTGAAAGTATAAGTTTGGCTTAGATTGTGCAAAAATTGAAAAATAATACTATTTACAAAATAACAAATATTGTCCGGATAATTTAAAATAAACAAAAGTAGTAGTAATATTAATAAAAAAATCAAGAAGAACAGAGATATACAATTGAATGAAAGTATGATTCAGAGTAAGTCGTGACAATATTTCCATGATGGCTAGTAGTGTTGAAACTTCCATTTGATATGCATTTGCTTATGAACGCACATCAGACTCTGGTTGTGATAATGCACAAATGTATCCAGTTAGATGATTCCTTGGTAAGGCACTGATGCTATTTTTAGACATTCAATCTGCACATATGTATCATGGTGTTTGTATAGTGTTTAAATGAGTCGAGATGGCTGCCACATATGAAATACTGTTTGTAATCAATTTCTTGAAAGTAAGGAACATTATAGTGGCTGAAATTCAGCATCAAATGTGTGATATTTATAGAGAACATACAATGAGTTATTCATGACACAAAGAGGTTGCAAATGTTTAATGAAGGGCGTGAAAATGAGCACAATGATGAATGGAGCGAGTGATCATCTTTGCGGAATGAAGATTTGTCTAAATCTTGCACAGTTGAAAGTCTTCTTTAAACAGATAATAGTCCGAGTCTTATGACTGAAGGATAAGCTCAAGTCTGCACATATATATGTCTTGGTCTTACAGAGATATAATCTATCTTGAAAAATTAAAAGTTTAAGTCTTATGAAAAAAGTATATGCTAAAGTGTGAACATTTGAAAGTTTAAATCATGCATAGAAGAAAGCCGGTCTTACACAGATAAAAGTTTAAGATATGAAAGAAAATAGACATTTGACTAATATTTTTAGATGGGTGTTTAAAATGGCCCGCTACATTAAACAATCTTCTAAATTGTGATATGAAATATTGACATTCACTGGTACAGCTGTATTGCTCAGTTTATCACATCTTACACATAGATGTGAGTCAGCCTTGCAAAGATAAAAATCTAAGTCTGATGGATAAAGTATAAGATCAATCTGAAAATATATAAGTCTAAATCTGACATGTGTGTAAGTCTGTCTTCCATAGATAAAAGTCTAAGTCTTACAAATGAAATATAAGCTAAAATTTAAAAATTAATAAGTGAATGTATTGCATACATGAAAGTCCCATCCATAAACAAAGTCTAAACTTTATAAAAGAAATAAAAGCTTAAATTTACTAATTCAAAATTATAGATGAAGGCTTACACAGACAAAATTCTAAATCTTATGACATTAACCCTCAAATTTGTAAGTCTCACTCTTGCATTGATAACAGTCTGCTTTAAAAAGATAAAATTATAAGTCTTATGAGTGAAGTATAAGCTCGAGTCTGAAATGTTAAGTCTAAGTCTTGTAAGTGAATATTAAAATGATAAATGTGTAAGTGTTGTGGTAGAAGAATAAGCCCAGTCCTTCGAATAAATATGTATAAGTCTTACATAGTCTATTATACACAGATAAAAGTCAATGTTTTATGAATAAAGTATAAGCTCAAGTTTGCACATTTGTATGTCTAAGTGTTCCATAGATTTAAGTCTATCTTTAAAAGTTAAAGTCTAAGTCTTATGAATGAAGTATAAGAACAAGTTTCAAAATGTTTAAGACTATTTCTTATAGTCCTGCACATATGGAAGTCTCTTTAGCACATATAACAGTATAATTTGTATGATCAAAGTATAATCTGAAGTCTGCAAGTAATAGTCTTGCATAGATGAAATTTTGACTTAAAAAGATAAAAGTCTAAGTCTTATGAAAGTAGTATAAGCTCAAATCTAAAAATGTGTAGTCTAAGTTTTCCATAGATGAAAATCTGCAATGTACAGATAAAAGTCTAAGTTGTAAGAAATTATTCCCAGTCAGTAAGTCTGTCATGGATAGATACGAGTCTCTCTTGGAAATAAGTTCAGTCTTTCATATATGTACTGTACATCTAAGTCTTGTATAAATGTAAGTCTGACATGAACAGATAAAAGTATATGTTGTATGATAGAAGTATAACCTGAAATCTCCAAATAAAAGTCGTGCTATGTGAGCTTTGAAATGATAAAAGTTTAAGTTTCATGAAAGAAATATAAGATGAAGTCTACAATTTGTAAGTATGTATAAGACTTATATAAATCTAAGTTGACCCTAAGCAGATAAAAGACTATGTTTTATGAAAGAAGTATAAGCTCAAAGCTGTATATTTGTTTCCTAAGTTTGCAAATCTGTAAGTCAGATATCTCAGCCAGAAGTTATGTAATCCTTCCTGTAGTTTATTTCAGAATAATTTTATATTAAAATAATAAACACAATGGCCAAGCTTATTTTTCATGTTTTTAAATACTTTGAAAATTATTATATTTTGTTAATAGCATTTAGTATATGTGTTTTGATCATTAACTGTCACATTTCACTCTGGGTCAGCATTGTACCTCACAGTGTTTACCCTTAAAACTGTGGGGTAGACTACCCTATCCCATATAGATGGGTAACAGGCGTCGCCCTCAGTAAACATGTGAGGTAAGGTATCGCCTGAGCGACCTGACTCATCACACGTTGCTTGGGGAACCTTCCTAACATGAGCTATAGGAGAAGGGAGCCTCCTAAAATCAGGTTGTGCACTATACCCCACGGTGTTGTCCCAAGAAAACTGGGGGAAAGCTTTTTCAGCTTCCAGATTCGTCTGGTGGGCTACTCTATCACATGTAGGTGGGTAATAGGTGCTGCCCTCAGTAGGTGATTTGGTGGGGGAGAGTATCACATAAGCGACCCAACAGTGACTCATCAAATGTGGCTGGAGGAACCTTGAGAACATGAGTACCAAGGGAGCCTGCTGAGCCAGTCCAGCGGTTTCAGCTGCTGGGGGCATGTGCTGAGGAATGGTTTTGTGGTGGTAGTGGTGTGGTAAATTGCTCCCGTTTCCTTCTATACAGAGTGGGGGTATGCCACGAGCCTCCAGGTGCGCCAGCCCTTCTAGTTCCTTTAGAACTAGTTAAGTTACTTAAACTCTCAAGATACTGTGATATTTCACAATTTTTTTATATAAAATTTCAAAGTTATTTTGAGATAAACAAACTTCCATGCTCCTTGATTCATTTTCCAAAATAGCTCTTGACTTAAAATTTCAGAGAGGTCCAACATCAATACTAATTGTTTTTTGGGACTATATTGAGCCAAATTTAATCAAAATCATTATAGCTGATTTTGAGAAAATCTCAATTTTGTTCTTTTCTTATGACAAAATATATCAGTACAGTAATTTTTTTTTTATTCATGATTTTGTACACAGGTTTGGGTCATTAATTTTCACATTTCACTAACATTTGAAATAAATCAGCAGAGTTGATTTTGAGAAAATGAGTATTTGATAACAGCCCCATAACTGATCGATGGTTTTTACTGATAACTCATGAATCAGCATTTTGGGGGTCCTTAGATGGTACACTTGTGCAAATTTTTATTAAAATTATAGAAGCCTATTTTGAGAAAATCATAAATTTGTGTTTTTTTTACGGAAGCTACTGTCAAATTTTAATGTATCACTAAAATTTAAAAAAGAAGTCCTGAGATATGCACAAAATATGCTCACATTTCAAATCGGTCCACAGGTTTGGGCTATAGAACACAACACGTATGACAGACATCATTCCAGAAATGTCTTTTGGATTCAGGAGGACTTCAAAATGGATATATCTACAAAATACTTGACATTGATTTTTCGACCTGTCACATAACTTTCCTCATATGTGTAAAAAAAAAAAATTTACTTTATTAATTAATTCCTCTCCTCCCCCCCCCCCCCCAGAAATAAGTTGGTATTCGACGGCTATAATATAATCAACTTTTAGTACATTTTTATTTTAAATCTAAATGATATTTTAATAAAATCAAAGCTTGATTTGCTTGTACCAAAACCTCAACCTAAACATAAACTATATTTAATTGAAGTTAAGTTTTTAACACGGTGGAAAAAGTTCATTTTCAAATTTTGCAAATTATTCTGAATCATAGCTAATTTTCACCAAAATTTTTCCGAAATTGCTAGAAGCAATTTTGAGAAATTAAGTCTTTATAACAACTTTATACAATATTTTTGGTTTGTACTGTCAACTCATGAACAGACAATTTGATGATATGGTGACAGTACATTATATATGGATCCATATTGGCTATATTTTTGCAAAATATGAAAAATAATTGTTAAAACTAATTTTGAAAAAAAATAGAATTTTTAGTTTTGGTCTCATGAGCTATCCTCATAATTTTAGGTATTGCAAAAATGTCTCGATAAAATATACCCACATAGCTGATAAAAAATTGTCCACTGGAGGCTGTTGCACAAATAGTAGACAATAGACATAATTCCAAAAACCTCTTTTTTCCTCAATTTATTATTTGTTTCTTTAAAGGTGAATAAGCTCTTGGTCATAATCGCCTTAAAAAAAGGAAGAAAAAACATAAAATAAAGACTCCTAGCCCTCAAATAGCATCAAGGTCAGAAGAGAACAAGAGTTAGTCAAGTGAAACCAGATAGGAAAGATGTAAGTAAGGGATCTAACCCAAGAATACATGAAAGAAATATTTCAACTAGGGTCCTTCTGGATTGCCATGCTTAGTACTCACTATAGTGAACACATGAAGGCAACTATCTTCATATTTTTAGTTATTGAAAAATTGGTAGAAATGCCTCGAAATATGGCCAAAATATGCCTACATAATTACTCACAAGTTATCCATTCATTTAGGCTGCAGAAACTGTACAGAAAACAGTTAATAGACACACATCATTCCATGAACCTCTTTTTTGAGCTTAAGGGCCTCAAAACAAATATTTTGATAAAAATTAATATACATTTTTAACACAACAAAAAAAAACTATGTATATGAGACAAAGTAAAAACATAATATCAATTTTTTTACCACCAAAAAACTTTAAACTATGTATATGAGACAAAGTAAAAAACTAATATCAATTTTGACCACCATAAAACTTTAAACTATATATGTGAGATAAAGTAATAAAAACTAATATTAATTTTTGACCACTACTAAACTTTAAACTATGTATATGTGACAAAGTAAAAAACCAATATCAATTTTTTGAGCACCACAAAAGTTTAAACTATGCATATGAGACAAAATATAAAACTAATGTAGCACTTACTTAGGAACTATATCAATCAAATCAAAATCTTCAAATTTGACTTCTGCTTCCTGACATTCCCTGTTACTATTAGGTTCATCCATGATTCAACGAGAGTAACACACTACAGTCAGTCGAGCATTGTAATCTTATTAAACATAAACTCCAATGAACTAAAATCGTCCAATTAATAATGTTCCATTGGTTAACCCTCTTAATAGGTTCAATCGGTAGCTTGCTTCATGATTAATTATACATTCTACATTAAGCATATCAAATTCTGACTAACAGTGGCTCAGTAATGATATAAAGAGGTAGAAAATGTCACTTATACTCATCAAAGATTTTAAAAATTATAATTAAATAACAATTCAATAAAAAAGAAACAAATGGTGAATACTAGAAATTACAACATTTCTTACATATACTTAGTATAGAGAAAGTAATGGGATAAGTCAAAAAATTGATAACAAGTATTTTTGGATATAATCGTTTTGAGGTCTCTTGAGTACGAAAAAGGTTTTTGGAATGATGTCTGCTGCATGCGCAATACTTTACAGCTCAAATGAGTGGATGGATTTTAATCAAATTTGGATATTATTGGCCATATGATGTTTTTCTCATTTTTTAATAACTTGAAATTTGGTGGTAACTGGCATAAGAAAAATGCAAAATTATGATTCTCTTAAAATAGGCTATAACAATTTGGATCAAATTTTCCTCAAGTGTAGACTCTAAGGACTTAAACAAAACATATTGGTCGTTCTCCAAAAATTCCGGTTTTTAGATAATGGTGAAAAACCAAAGTATCGGCCATGGGGCTGTTAAAAAGATGTAATTTCTCAAAATTGGTTTTCCCGTTTTTGTTCGGATTTTAGTGAAATGTGAAATTAATTATTAAACTTGTGATTAAAATCATAAGTATAAAAATATTACAGTTCAGGAATAATTGGTAAAAAACAAAAACCAACATTGTCATCATTACAGTTCCATTTTAATCAAATATATTTTATACTGAAAACACGTTTATGGTTAAACAAAGAAAATGTAGTCATATTTAAATATGTTTTCAACATTGCCTGTGATTCATTTACATATTTTTAGCTGACAACTACCAAATTGAAATTTTTGATGATGAATAGTTTTGGATGGTATTAACTTTATTTAGTTTTGGGGGTGGGTGAGTGAGAAAGTTTGTGCATTGCTTTGCACCCTTTATTTGGATTGGACATGCAGATGAAAATTCAGTTACCAATGAGTTTTTTAATAGATCATTAAAATGATATATTAAGCCCTACTCAACTGATTACATTTGGAGTTAGCCCCACTTCCCTACTCTCAAGATAACCATACATACTAAAGTGCTCATCACTTTATTGTAACCTCTCATCACAAATATCAAGTGAGAAAACAGAATATACATATCTCAACTAAAAATATTAAAGGGGGTCTGTATATGCAAAAGCATTTACACAAACAGATATACAACTAAAACTTATAACTAGTTGATTTATTTTTACTTACACAGGTTGAGTTTCATAAGCATCTTCAAACTGAAAAAAAATGAAATATATTTTATTTTAAACAAAATTATTTATAATCTAAAGAAATGCAACAAAATTAAAACTTAGTAAACGGGTAATAATTAATAAAACACAAAAATAAAGTATTTCAACAAAACAGTGTTTCAACGACTAAGTCTGCATCCTCACACAAATGCAGATTGCAACGAAGATGGTGACTTTCGTTGAAGTTTAAGTTGAAATATTTTCTTAATGTGAAAATTAATGTATTTTCTTAAATATTGATTGTGTTTTCTTATTATATTTAAGCGATTAAATAAATTAACAAATAAATTAAGTGATTAGTGCATTCCTCCTGAAGAAAATAAAAAGGAGTGTTCAAAAAATATCAGAACAGCTTCATATCTCAGGTTCTAATTTAGATAGAGATATGAAACAAACGGAATTTTATAGAAATTGACCTCCTCTATCTACAGAGTGAGCCAAAAGTTAGGTACCATATCTGTATATGGTTTTCTTATGGAACCACACAAATATTTTTGTGTTTTCTTAAATAAATATTCAAATATGTTTTTAAAATATTTTAAAATTATCCTTCACCCCTCCCCCAGATTTATAGCGATTAAAATTTGACATTTTATGAAAGATTACCATGTTCTTTACATAAAAATTCTTGAACTATGTCTTTTATGCAGTTTGGCAATGAACTAACGTGATATTTATCACATTCTGTAGTGTCTCAGGAGGGATTTGACGCTTTCCCTTCAATTGGACCCCAAAAATCGGCATTACCTCGTTACTACTTTAAACCACTATAAAATTGGAAAAATAATTAAATTTTATTTTAAACGCTTTTAATGTATTTTAGTTGTTGCTATTTTAAGAAAACACAAAAATATTTTTCGTGGTTACATAAGACGAATATAAAAAATAATAAGTTTGTAAATTTTTTTCGACATCATGTATATGGTACCTAATTTTTGGCTCACTCTTTAGATAGAGGGGGAGATCAATTTTTACAATATTCTGTATGTTTTATGTTTTTATCTCAGTTAGAACCAGAGCTATTAAGACATTCTGATATTTTTCGAACATTCTGTATGTATATTTAAAGCATTTAATATGGTCATTCATCGTATTATTATGGATAAACAAAACGTTCTAAGTTTAAGATGAATAGCAAATAATTGGTTACCAAGCTACTCGAGAGGTAGTAGGGAGTATACTTTTGTCACTTGTGGTGTGCTTTAAGGCTCTGTTCTTAGGCCTATTTTATTTTTTAATTTACATTAATTTTAAAAGGTGAAGTTACAGCTTTTTCTGATGACACTTATGCATGTGACAATATACAACAACTTCATTCTTCCACGCAAGAATATTTAAATAGGTTGTGATTTCGTTTCAAATAGTACTTTATTATTAAAATTCATTTATAAATTATGATAAAAAGCTGAACTTTTAAACAGTCTGATTTATAAGTGTTGTGTTTACCTATGTTCTTCTATTAATTTTATGCAAAATTGACCAAGCCAATGATATAAAAAAGATTTGATCAAAAATTTTCATGGAAAGAGTATATTAAAAATTTTAAGAAAACTGTTTTTAATGGTAAAGAGTTTTAAGTTTTGTGAAATTAATACCAAAATCCGTTCTGTTTACTTTTGTTTTACCACAATAAAAACTCAGTATTATGTGTTTGGGTGGTAAATATACTACACTGAAATACGTAATAAATGAACTTAAAGAAATATAAAATTAATTGCTAGATGGTCTATTCGTAATTCATCCCTTCATATATTTTGAAAATTTTGCCTCTAAACTACTTCTAAATATTTAAAGTTCTGAAGATGTTTTATCAAAGATTATTCAAGAAACAAATTTAAATATAATTTTCCAACTTAAGAAATCAAATTTGTTTTATTCCAAAACTTAAATTAAATTATACAAGGTACAATGTTGATTATAACTATAAAACTTCAATATTTTATTTAGGGATATCTCTTATCATTTGTATATTGTGTGATTTATTTTGAATGTGTCTTAGTTTTAAACGTGAGGCACGTATTATTATTATTTTAAATTTAATTTTAAGTATTTACTTAATAAATTATAATATTATTTTATAGCTGTACAGGTTTGCGTATATAATCAAGTTAACTCTAATACAGGATCACTTTTGGAGTACCTCATTTGCCAAACTTTGTGTTGTGTGGAGCAGTACAGTATTTGAATTTTTTCTTTTATTTTTCTGTTTATTGTTTTGTTATTAAAGTGTACTGGAGTTTCTATATTAAGTTTGTATAATTTTATGTTTTTAATGTATATTTATGGATTTTATTATTCTTTTGTTCTGTGTAGGTCTAGATGGCCACATGTTGTACTAGTAAACAAATTAGATTAAAAAACAACAATTTAAAATAGGATAATATTTAACAAATATCATTTATCAGATATATACTTACTTCTTCCTCTTCAATTTCATTATCACTTCCAGTGCTCATGTTCACAGGTTAATGCTTTAGTATTCAGAGAGAATTCTGTAAACAATACATGACAATGAACTGATGAACTGTATAGGTTAAAAACAAAAACAACAATATCAGAATTGTTTTTAATCAGTTTTTAAATAAAGAATATATTTCTGACGGCATTACTATTTGATTATGGTTCACTAAACTCACAAATTGAAATGACATATTTTACACTTTTTTGCCTACTCAATAAAAATATGCACTGGGTAAGATTGTGTGTTCATTTTTACTTTCTTTTATAAATGTAGTATAGAGTAAGTTATGTGCTGGGTTAAAAAAATCAATGCTGACTTTTTTCTTATTTGTTTCGCAGAGGAAACCTGTGAGTTAAAAAAATTGGTTTTTGGAATGATGTCTGTCAAACATCTGTGCAGTGCACAAAATTACAATTTTCCCAAAACCACCGCAAACTATTTTGATCAAATATTGCTCGAATGTAGTCTCTCGACAGACTCCAAAAAAAAAGGAATGGTCTCCATCTTCCAAAAAAATACTAGTTCAGAAGTTATCTGTAAAAAAATCAACAAAATCAGTCATGCGGTTGTTATAAAAGACGTAATATATCTCAAAATCTACTTCACTGATTTTGTTCAAATTTTAGTGAAGGCTAAAACCCATGTGTAAAATCTCACTCAAAATTAATATCACAGTTCAGGAATATTTGGTAAAAAAACAAAAATGAATATTTACAGCCGTCATTAAAAGTTCCATTTTAATAGAGTACGATTTAACCATTAGCAAGCTGAATAACAATTTAGGCTATTTTCTCATAACGTGCTATTAGGGAAAAAAAAATTTTGTGTAATTAATTGTTTAAAGTTCTATTTGATTTTGGGTTCTTACAGATATATTTGGTAAAAAAAAAATGTAGATTGGCTTTAAAAAAAATTTTTTAATTTTTTTTACAGATTAAAACAAGAAAAAATACTTAATTTCACATTTTTGACCGCCCTATAAAACAGATTATATATTTTTTTATATTTACAAACAAATCATATTAATTTTTTTTTATATATAAAAGTAGGCCTACTATTTAATTCAAAATAACCTGAATTTCATCAAACAAATAAATTTTACTAAAAAAAGATTTAGAGAAAAATCAACATACCGTATCAAAAATATCTTTCTACTGCTCATAATAATTACCTACATTCAGGACATCAAAAAAATTACTGATATAGACTAAATATACATATAAACACACAAACAATATTTGACGATAATACCGTGTCCATAGAAACTGCCTATATCTCAAAATGTATTCTGTAGTTGAAAAAGATGCATTCATTATTTCATCGATAAATTGATCAAATCCATGGTAGTCAGGGTTTGCCATTTTTATAACTAGCCTATTTTACACAAAATAAAAATGTATACTATAACCTAAAATATAAATAATACGGCCTAAACAAATCAACAATGAACAGCTGTAGCAGTTATAACGCTGACACAAAACATTTCACAACAGACAGTCGTAGCTTACTAGAGCGAGAAATCACGTTATACGCGCTGGGGCAGAACACAAAATGGCGCCTGGTTGCTATAACAACCAAATAAAGACCAACGATAGGTGATCGAGAACAAATACCGTAGCAGGAGTGTCACGTTATACCAATAGGACATTTCCCTGCACTCTATTGGACTTTAAACTAATTAAAAATACCCGCAGAAGTAAAATAGTGTTGAATCGAGATATCCCGTCATACGCGTTACCAGTCAAGTTGAGGGTTACGTGAAATCCCATCATACGTGTGCTAAGGGTTAAGGCACTCCCAAGCTGCCGGGTTATGCGGTATGGGTAAACCGCAGGGTATTTTAGTAGATATGGAAGTAAATGGGAGCCTCCACACTGGCGCTGTATAATGCGTTCAATGTGGTCAGTTTTACCCTCGTAACACAGAAATGCTCCATGCAGCATAAATGGAGCACGATATTCTGGGGGTACACATTCTACCATTGTCGAGCTAATAATGAGCTAGCAACATGTCTTTTACTGGTCGTCTTATTGAAACTGTGTACTTTTATCTAGTCTTGTACAACCTCGATCATCGTGATTATAAGGACATTAATCTGGGAGGTCACCGCAAAGGAGCTTGATGAATCAAGTAGTAATTGAAAAAGTTTGTCGATTGTTTAAAACGCAACTATTGTAAAGTTTGGTACATAAACAAATAAATGGACCAGTAACGGTTTCCAAAATTTTCCTGCAATAATTCGCTTTTTTACCATCAATAATTATTTACCCACCATTCACTCACCATTTGTTGATATTCTAGAACCCAAAATATGCTTGTACAACTGGCATATTCTTATCTCATCGCTTCCGGCCAGCAGATAAGACTTCCTACCTGTTTAGTACAATACCATTGACAATACTGTTGTTTACCTCATGGTGATTCTAACAAGTGATTATATCAGTTTTTTGCAAAATCAAGGATTGTTCCATGACAAACATAAATATGAAAATTATCACATGAATTTTTATTTTGGGAATGATACTTGTTTTAGAACTGTGACAAATGTTAAAAGAAATCAGGCTTGTGAGTTGCTCGGGAGAAATTAACTCTCTGAAGTTTGTGTTCTTCCTAATTTCGTCACCGATCAGCTGAAGCAACTCGAAACATTCCATGGTCATTCTGAAGTAAATATAAAATCGTTTTTGTCTTCTCCAAGTTCTGGCATCAATTTATGATATTCACCGTAATCTGTGGTTAATTTCATGTACCCACTGCCTTGATCTGCGAACTTAGCTGTACCTAACAGCAAAAACATTTTTTCTTCACTTGACGAACACATCTTCCAACACCAACAACAACTTAGTGTTTATCTATTAAACCAGTTCATACACTTTGCCTCACTGCACAACAGCTTCTCAATGTACTGGGATTGCATACCCTTCCGTCACATAACACTGTGTGGGGGAGACATCCTAAAATAAATACTCGTACTACGACAGTTTGGGCAGTCCTTTACACCAAGGATGTGTTTATAGCACAAGAGAAACAAGCTTTATTAAAAAATTTTAAAATTTCCAAAATCTATATCCGTGGTTCGTTTTTCTTTTTTATTGACAACTACAAAACTGACATTTTTAGTGGCGAATAGTTTTGCAAGGTGTTTATTTGGTTTTGGGGATGTGTGAACAAAAAAGATTATGATTTTTTGTACTATTTATTTCAGTAATATAGCTAACCCCAATTTAAAACATGTTAGTTTACATTAACTAACTATTAAAGGTTGAAAGGAATTCATCACATTTTCCTTGTCTTCCTGCTTCTCTAACAGTATATTAAAATTGACATAAATGCACGTTTTTTTTTTTAATTATTATGTTGATTTTTGGTAAATAGAAGTTATATTTTCTTGAATCTGCATGAATTAAGCTTTTGACTATTCAGGATTAGTTTTAGGTTTGTATTATTTTCTTAGGTTATAGTAGGTTATATTGGTGTTTCTCTCTTTTATGGTCTAGGTTTAACACTTGATAACAAGAGTTTATTTATACTCACGAAATGTTGTGTATTGGTGTTTATTAATACAAATGTTAGCAAATGCCCGATTAAACAACATTAAATAATATTCAACTTGTGCCAAAAACTTTCTCACACATACTGGGACGGTTTCATTTATTCAATCACCGCTCAAATAACAAGAAAATTTAAAAAAATTAATAAAATGAAAAATGTATACAATCATAATTCAGAGTAAGTAAATGGGGTGAGTTTTCTTATATACAAGCTTAGAAATTCGTTTCTGTAAGGGCAGGCAAGGTTTTAAACATTAGGATGATGTAATACTAACCCATCTTAACAAAGGACCATGTCTGGACAAGACAAATCATGTGAGAACTGGAAGGTTGTTTATAGGGAATACCGTGCTATTTTTAAAAAATATAAAAATGTTTATTTTTTTTTTACTCATTAGGCCTATGTCTATACAATGGGAAAAATATACATTTAAAATAATTTTTTTATGTGTTATTTAATATATACAAATATCCTATTTTGTTTTCAGGATACTTTTAAATATGTGTTAATTATAAAAACAAGTGCTCTCATTTATTAGCTAGTACAGAAATATTCTGCAAATACTCTTCCAAATGACACTACCTGAGAGAGTCTCCATAAATAAAAATAAAAACAGCTAGTTAAACATTAGAGATAATTAATAAAATTGAAAGAGCAATTTTAAATAAAACATTGAAGAATAGATGATTTACAAAAATAAGTGAATATCTTATTCTTGATTCATTACTGTGCTGGGACTTAGTTGAAAAGAGTAAACAGAAGGTCGAGCGAGGGCAGTAAAGTTTCAATTGACGAAGCATCATAGGGCCAGATAAAGCTAACCTCAATCATTTTAAATTTAAAAAATAAAAAGTCGCCAAAGTGTAGTAATGTTTTAATACTTAGTATAAAGTAATTGGGTCAAATCGGGTCTTTATACAAAAGTAACATCTAAAATTTCAACTGTGTATCATTTGCCCATTCAAAAGATATGAATTTTTTGTTCAAAACACAAAATGGCTGCTAGATAGACAACTAATCATTTTAGAGCATATATTCAAGTGAATTTTTCCTTTATTTTCACCAATAGAATACATCCTGAAAGTTTCTCAGTATCTTCGTGGGACACTGTGGACACTCCACTGGACACTCCAGTGGATTTTTTTATTGAGTAGGCCTAGATAAAAACAGATTGTATCATATTTTATCTCACTTTCTTTGTTTAGTGAACTAACCAACAATATCAAGTAGTAATCTAGTAATACCATTAGAAAGTAAATTGTAATTTTGGTGGCTCAGTTGTGTTGTGCAATATCGATTTTCTGAGTGTTGAGACTAAGTCCCTCGCTCACACCCACCGTTCATATGAGGGAGAATATTTTCAATTCTATTTATCGTTTTTTATCTTTATGCAGTCTCAAAAATAAAATATATTTATTATTTTGGTTATAAAGTTATTTGATTAATGATGGATTGTTCATATTATTATATGGTTTAATCGGACATATGCAATTATTTATGTACGGTATATAAAAAATAATACACAATGTTTCAAGACTAAAATCAACTCCTATTATCAGGTGATAAACCTAGAACTAGGGTCCATTTCTTAGGTTATAGTTTTAGTTTCCAAAATGCTTTTTAGGGTGCATTGGTGTTTTTTCAAGTTATATATTTATCATGTCATAACAGAAGTATATTTATATTCTCGAAACGTCATGTATTAGTTTTTATATACACAAATGACGGTGTACTTTTATTTATTTTTCTTGATGTTTAAAGGTGAAAAACCTATCGGTCATCATCGCCAAAAATATGGAGAAAAGACCCCTTGCTCTCAAATACTCTAATAGTGTCAGGGTCAGAAAAGAACAAAATTTAGTCAGAAAAGACCTGATAGGAAAGATAAAATTACAAGAATTTTCAAATATAATTCATAAGTGCAAGTAGTTACAGATGGAGTGAAAAACATGTTTCAATCATACTTTATCTCACAAATTTACTGACACTTTTGATTACTACCGGTAAACTTATCTTTAAGTGTTATGTTATGTAGTACACTTTCCTAGGCAGAAACCAGTCAAGAGCTATCGTAATCGTAAATGCTAGCAAATTCAAATGTATACTTTATAATTAAAACATGAATTATTATTACCCTGTATATTTATTTCTATATTATGTATTTGCAAGAAAATGATAAGTAGGAACATTTTTTCTTCTTGTTTAAAGGCAAGAAACCTTTCGAGAGAGAGGAGAGGGAGAGGGAGAGAGAGAGAGAGAGAGGGAGAGTGTGAGGGAGAGGGAGAGGGAGAGGTAGAGAGAGAGGGGGGAGAGGGAGAGAGAGAGAGAGAGAGAGAGAGGGAGAGGGAGAGAGAGAGAGAGAGGGGAGGGAGGGAGAGAGAGAGAGAGGGAGGGAGGGAGAGGGGAGAGAGAGAGAGAGAGGGAGAGGGAGAGAGGGAGGGAGGGAGGGAGGGAGAGGGAGAGGGAGGGGGAGAGAGAGAGAGGGAGAGGGAGAGGGAGAGAGGGAGAGAGAGAGAGAGAGAGAGAGAGAGAGAGAGAGGAGAGAGAGAGAGAGAGAGAGAGGGGGGGAGAGAGAGAGAGAGAGAGAGAGAGAGAGAGAGAGAGAGAGAGAGAGAGAGAGAGAGAGAGAGGGAGAGGGAGGGAGAAGGAGAGAGAGAGAGAGAGGGAGAGAGAGAGAGGGAGAGGGAGAGGGAGAGAGAGAGAGAGAGAAAAATAATGCAAAATAAAGACACTAGTAATCGAATATTTAGTGTCAGGGTTGAAAAAGAACAAGAGATGGTCAAGAGAGACTTGATAGGAAAGACGGAAGAAAACTATCTTACCCAAGACCTCAAGAAAAATGTAGATCCAGTTAGGATCCCTCGGGATTGACACACCCATACTTACTATAGATGAGCCTCTGTGGGTGGAAAATCATAATAATGAGCTACGCAAAAAATTCAATTTAATATTCTTCTTGTCAAGAAAATTACCATAGTATTGTCCAAATCAATTTTGAAATTATCACACTTTAGTCTATTTCCATCATAATTAACATATGGAATTACTTCATGGAGGGAAATTCTACGAAGCAGATGAACAAAAGTATCTTTTTTTTGCAGAAACAAGGAATTATAATCCTAGCTCGTTTGGGTCATCGTGATTTATACAAAGATGCATTTTAAAACTTCGCCATCCTGACATTTTCATGTATGTACACACTAAAAGTACATTACAAATTTAATTCTCTACTTAATATTTTTCAGATATTATAAAATACTTAATAGCCTGTGGAAACAGTTTCAAGGACGTTTGTAGGCTTGAGAGGGTTGAAAGGAAAACGAATGAAGAGGGAAGGGGTAAAAGGAATACTATTGTTTAAAATTTTTGGCTTATTTATGTGCATGACTCATCCCTTTGACTCACTCTGAATTATGACTTTATACATTTTTCATTTTATGAAAGGAAAAATTTAATTTTTTTATTATTTGAGCGGTCATTGAATAAATGAAACCATCTCAATTATCCCCCCCCCCTCTGTTAAAAACACAATTTTTTAATCTTTCACAAAAATTTTGTTCTCTTTATAAATTGTTTTCAAATTCCAACAATATAAAATTATTATATTCATAGCATCTCTTAAACCTACACAAATATCTACTACATATATGGATAAAATCACCTTATCATATTGCATTGGTTACATATAACATTATTACATTCATAGCATCTCTTAAACCTACACAAATATATACGCCATAGACGGATAAAATCACCTTATCATATTTGATTGGTTACATATGACATTATTATATTCATAGTATCTCTTAAACCTACACAAATATATACATCATACATGGATATAATCACCTTACCATTTTGCACTGATTACAGTTACTTTTGAATTGTCGGATTGATTTTTCACTTTGTATATCACTTCCTTTAAATATTTGAATTTTTTTTTCTTTAAAACACACATAATATAACTATATTAAAACACAGATATAAATATGTCTAAACCAATAACCACTTATACCATATTGAATGAATTATTCGCTTTGTACAAATCTGAATCCGTCATTTATAATATATACTAAACATATTGTTACGTATTAGTTTTAAGGTCAAATCGACAATTCTCATTTTTCTAAATTGGGTTACATGCCACAGCAACTTTCACTTTATACCTGTACAATTTTAGTCATTCTCATTCTATCTCTAGTAGGAGTCAGGTGCGTTGTCTGCTTCCTAAGCCTTTTCTCGTGGACTTAAGTTCCGGCTACCTCATATTAATTTACTCTACCTCAAATACCTCTATATTTCTTTTTTAAACATTTTTTATATCTAGTAAAGTGTCAAGTGCGGTCGGTGTGAAGTGATTGCAAGAAGAAGTACTGGCCAGTTACTGCACATCAAGTGGAACCGTTCGTTGGCACAATATACGAAACCTCAAGGAAGGTAAACTCTCATTGACTCTGGTCCTCCGGCACTCAAACTTAGTAAGTAATAAACTCATACATTAACACTCATAAATTACCGAACATTTTTTGGTCCCCCCGGGCCGGATCTAGTTATTCATTAACTAGACGTAAGATAAAAAAACCAGTCTATCAGTTCATTTAATACCGTTATATTTTATTCTATTTTTGGTTTAAACTCTGTTCAAATTGCTTACTATCAACTTTCACTATAGATTTGTATTCTCTAACTTTCACCACGCTACAGTACAAACAGTTAAAGTTCACTTTCATTTTCTATTTTGAGAATTGTCGATTGGTCTTATTTTAGTTTAATATTGATCTCCAATAAAATTAAACTTGTAATAGAGATAATATTGTAAATTTAATACTTTCACTTAGTGTGTACACAAAATCTAGCTTATAAATATTTTGACCTTTGTATTGTACTACCTGCTCATATGTTATCTCTATACTTATTTTAGTTACTTAGAAACTAGGTCACAGAAGGAGAAAGTTTAAAAGGTATTCAAATTTATTAATATTATTGACATACCTCTTGTGTTTATCAAAAAGGGTCTATTCAGCTTTTCATTTTTAACTTTCTATTGGACTTTATAGACTTCACCATATTTCTTAAGTTGAGGGCCTATGTTTTAAAATAAACCTCTTTTTGTGTTTTCAAGATAAATAAATAAACTTAGTGTCTTTCTGTGAATTAACTTTGTAAAATGGCTAAATCACTTGCAGTTGTGAAAGCAAGAATGGAGAACGCATTCTCACAGATTCAAATGATTTTTGATCTTACAAAAAAAACTTCTGATAAGGATATTCTTCAAAAATTCCTTGTGCGCGCAAAATCTGTCGGTAAGATTCGCCAAGAATTTTCTGATGCTTTAGACATTTACCTGGAGCTTAAATTGGCTAGTGATCCTGAATTTAAACCTAATTACGCTTCTCTTAATAGTGCAGATGAGTTAGTGGATTATATTAATTCTACCCTGACATCATTTCAAAGCAAAATGCAATCCAAGAGTAATAGTGAACCTGCCCCTGTACAAAAGTCAGTGGTTCGCTTACCTAAGCTCGAATTAAAACGTTTTAGTGGTGACTACCTAGAATGGGTATCTTTCATCAATCTATTTGAATCGAGTATAAATAAAGACTCTTCTTTGTCACCCAGTACGAAGTTTCAATACTTATTAAGTGTTCTCTCTGGTGAAGCTTTAAATTTGATTAAATCTCTACCTATTTCCGACTCTAATTACGCAATGGCTTACAACCTCCTGAAAGAGCGTTACCACTCTCCAAGGAGACTCGTTACTCTTCACCTAAATCAAATTTTGGACTTACCCTCTGTAAATCATTCTCCAAAACAAATGAGAAAATTTGTCAACTCATACAATGAAAACATTCAAGCTCTCAAAGGGTTAAAACTGGACATCACCCAAAATAACCCACTTCTATCAGCTATGGTTCTTAGAAAAATGGACAACGACCTCAGAAAAAGGTTCGAACAATTCCGTTCCTCCAATCCCACCGTTGAAGGTGAGGATGGCCCTGTCTTACCTGACATCGCAGATATAATAAAATTCCTTAATCAGGATTGTAACGAAATTGAAAACGCTAGTTTGCATTCTGCACCTTTCTTAAAACCTGCCTCTGCAGAGTCAAGCCATGAGTATATGTCAAAAAACCAATTTTCTAAATTCAAAAAGGGTCCTATTGGAAATCACAAGGTCTCTCTGATGACCTCCAACACTGATGGAAATAAACGCAGTAATTCAAACCCTCTCCCATGTTTTGTTTGTCACAAAACTGATCACAAGGTGTATACTTGCCCCATCTTCAAGAGTAAGGATCCCAAATCCCGTTTTCAAATCGTTAAAGAAAATAAACGATGCTCTTCATGTTTGGGCAACCATAACCTCAATGACTGTAGGTCAACATCAAGTTGTTTTAAGTGCCACAAAAGGCACCATTCGTTACTTCATTTTGAAGAAAACCGTACGCCTATAGTTCAAACTTCATCTCATGAAACTGTTCAAACTTCACAGGAAACTACACCTGCAGTTAGTCTAACCTGTCAAGATAAAGGCTCCACAACAGTCTTATTAGGCACTCTGCTTGTGAAACTCACCTCTGCCAGTGGAATTACACAGGTACTCCGTGCTCTCGTTCACTCTGGCAGTCAGTCCTGCTTTCTTACTGAGCGAGCAGCTCAGTTGTTATGTGCTCCCCGCAACAAAGGTTCTCAGGCCATTGCCGGAATTTCTCAAGCTGTAACCCGATCTAAGGGCCAAACATATCTCAACATTGAAACTCTAAATGGAAAAACGATCTCTAAGAATCAAGACTTTCTCATTCTTGACAAAATCTGTGTAGACTTGCCTCGTGTTTCAATTGCGCCTGATGTCTTTAATAAAGTCCAACCATACATTTTGGCTGATCCTACATTCCACATGCCAGGAGGCATTGACGCTCTCCTGGGTGCCTCTTTATTCCCACTAATATTTAACCAGGTAGCCCACCACCTCGGCCCTGGCCTACCAAGTGTGATAGGATCACACTTCGGATATTTAGTCATGGGTGAAGCGCCTTGCGCACCTCATACTGGTTCTACTATCACTTCTCAGATGTCAGCAACCCTTTTATCTGTTAATGACACCGACTTACACAATTCGTTGCAAAGATTCTGGCAGCAAGAAGAGCCCCCTATAATGACGAAACAGTCTGAAGAAGACAGGCTATGTGAAGAACATTTCTTAACCACTCATTCTCGGGACCAATCTGGCCGTTATTGTGTCCGACTACCATTCAAGAAAGAACACTCCATTTTGGGCCACTCGAAGTTAACAGCTGAACAGAGACTTCATTCTTTAGAGAAAAGGTTCAAGGCGCAACCTGAATTTAAAGCGCTCTACTCAGATTTTATGTCTGAATATTTCATTTCAGGTCATATGGAAGTCGCTAACAACACTAACCTAACTGATCCTCACTACTTCCTCCCTCACCACGAGGTCTTAAAGTAATCCAGTAGTACTACTCGTTTGCGCACTGTGTTTGATGCCAGTTCTAAAACTTCTAATGGTTTCTCCCTCAATAATATTCTTCTCACCGGAAGAAAGATGCAGACTAACATTTGTGATTTGTTGCTCGTCTTTCGGACTTATAATGTTGTGTTTTCTTGTGACATTCGTCAAATGTATCGACAGATACGAATGCAGCCTGAAGACCAGTGCTATCAACTGATTCTTTGGCGTGATAGTCCTGATCAACCTCTTTCAACTTTCAAACTAACCACAGTGACTTATGGAGTAAATTGTTCTCCATACCTCGCCATTCGGACTTTACATCAGCTCGCCATAGATGAAGGTGATTCCTACCCTGCAGCTGCAGAGATTCTACGTAATCAAACCTTCGTAGATGATATCATCGCAGGTGGAGACACCGAAGATGAAGCGATGAACCTCCAGCAGCAGCTTATTTCACTTCTGAGTCGCGGAGGTTTTGAGTTACGTAAGTGGACTTCGAACTCCATGCAACTCCTACGTAGACTCCCAGATGATATTCTAGAAACTCCTGTATTTCTCCAAGAAACTCTCCAACCTCATTACACCATACTAGGCCTACATTGGTCTCCTTCGACAGACTCTTTCACTTATAACATGAGACTACCTCGCAATTCTACTACTAAGCGTGAGGTACTTAGTGTGATAGCCCAGATCTATGACCCCTGCGGTTTCTTGTCTCCCATTGTCATGTGGGCAAAACGCTTCATGCAACTCTTATGGACCAAAGGACTAGCCTGGGACCAACCTCTTCCTTTTGAGCTACTTGAAATGTGGCAAACCTTTATAGGTACCTCAGAGAGCCTACGAGATATCACTATTCCTCGTGCTCTAAAAATCTCTCATTCACATGACATAGAACTACATGGCTTCTCAGATGCTTCTGAGATTGGATATGCAGCTGTCTTATTCTTAAGATGCCAGCTCAACGACGGATCTGTGACAGTAAGGCAGTTGTTGTCCAAGACTCGAGTTGCTCCTTTGAAGAAACTCACTATTCCGCGGTTAGAACTGAACGCAGCTCACTTACTCGCCCAATTATTGGTGTATGCCATTTCAATCTTCCACAAGGAAATAACTACCTCTGTTACCCTCTGGTGTGATTCCACCGTCACTCTTACCTGGTTAAACACACCTCCTCATCGTCTCAAGACATATGTTGCAAACAGAGTCGCTCAGGTACAGGAGCAAGTACCCTCTAGTTGCTGGCGACACATCGCTAGTGAATACAATCCCGCTGACTGTGCATCGCGTGGAATACTTCCCTCTGAATTAATCAACCATGACTTATGGTGGACTGGCCCTCCATGGCTGCAACAGCATAGAGAGATATGGCCTGTATCTCATTTCGTCGCAGCAGACCTCAATGGAACTGGAGAAAGCAAGCCTTTGTTGCCTAACACTTTAGTATCTGGTGCTCCTCAAGAATGGGATCTGCTCACAAAATTCTCACATTTCAGCAAACTACAACGTGTGATGGCCTACATTCTACGATTCATCCACAACCTTCAACACAAGGAGAAGCGCATTGGAACCCTCACCACGTCAGAACTATCTATTAGCCGACTGAAGATCTTCAAGATTGTTCAGAAAGAGGTCTTCAAACATGACATTGCGGCACTCAAGAAGGACACACCTAAGCTAACTTCAACATCACTCCGCCGAATCTCTCCCTTCCTTGATCGTGAAGGCATTTTACGCGTTGGAGGGCGTCTATCTGCATCCCAGCTTCCAGTAGATATGAAACATCCCGTGATTCTGCCCAAAAGGCACTATGTAGTTAACCTTCTCATCGACTTTTACCACAAGAAATATTTGCACTCGGGAGCTCAATTGACTCAATCCCTCCTCGCTCAGAGAGTGTGGATACTTTCAGCCCGAAGTGTGATACGTTCTCGCATATTTCAGTACATCAAGTGCTTCAGACACAAACCTCGTAATAAAATTCCGCTTATTGGTAACCGTCTCAAGCACTGGCAACTAATCCAGGCTAATCACCAGCGCATCTGGAAGAGATGGCATTTGGAATACATCCACACTCTTCAACAACGTGGAAAATGGAATGTGCCCACAGATAATCTGCGCATCGGAGACTTAGTGTTGGTGCATCAAGCCTCACCTCCGCTCTCATGGCCATTGGCCAGAATCATAAATGTGTCCCCTGGTAATGATAAGGTAGTGCGCGTTGTTCACCTCAAGACTCAACAGGGAACCTTGACTCGTCCAGCTCACAAGGTTTTCCCGTTACCCATTAATTTAGAATAAACTCAGACTAATATTCACACTAGAATAATTAAGTTAATTTTCTTATGAACAGTTAAATTTTATGTTATTTTTTTTTTGAACAGATTTGTTTATTTTGAATCCTCAGGAGGATTCAAGGCCCCCTGTATGTTACGTATTAGTTTTAAGGTCAAATCGACAATTCTCATTTTTCTAAATTGGGTTACATGCCACAGCAACTTTCACTTTATACCTGTACAATTTTAGTCATTCTCATTCTATCTCTAGTAGGAGTCAGGTGCGTTGTCTGCTTCCTAAGCCTTTTCTCGTGGACTTAAGTTCCGGCTACCTCATATTAATTTACTCTACCTCAAATACTTTTATATTTCTCTTTTTAAACATTTTTTATATCTAGTAAAGTGTCAAGTGCGGTCGGTGTGAAGTGATTGCAAGAAGAAGTACTGGCCAGTTACTGCACATCAAGTGGAACCGTTCGTTGGCACAATATACGAAACCTCAAGGAAGGTAAACTCTCATTGACTCTGGTCCTCCGGCACTCAAACTTAGTAAGTAATAAACTCATACATTAACACTCATAAATTACTGAACACATATCAATGACAACAATATACATTTTTAACAAAACTGTTGAAGTTAATTCATACAACTTACAATGGATTGTGGATTGCTGTGACTTCCCTTTTTCCAGGGATGCAATGTTTATGTTTATATCCTGTTCCTTGGCACTGTAGCCTTGAATATTTAAAGGGATTGTATTGTACCTCAGTACTGGAATGTGAGCTTTTGTTCAGCTTTCCTGACTTTCATCACTGTTCCATACAATTCTCCTATTTGTAAGATCAGCTGGTTTTATTATAACATTGTTTTTGTTTCCATTTTTTAAATTTAAATAAATCTTTGATAGTAAATTTATTTTCTTATATAATTTACTCTGTAACCTCAAAACGGGCTTGCCCTGAGGTACACAATTTTGTTATATTGGTATTGTTATTTTATAAGCTAGTTTAAATATGATTGTATATGTATCAGTGTGTATGTATTTGATAAAATAATAAAATAATATGAATAAGTTTTCTTTCCAACTACTTCTTTTACATTTTCCTCATGCAAAGTAGTGCATTATTTTATATTATTGTATGTTAATTCATAATAACCCTTAGATCTCAAATACTATAATAGTGTAGGGTTCGGAAGAAAACAAGAGTTGTTCAACAGAGAGCCTGATAGGAAAGATGAAAGGGAAGGGCTTAATCCAAGCCTACATGGAAAAAGATGTAGATCAAGCTAGGATCTCTCGGGATTCCCAAACTAGTTCTCATTATAAGTGAGAGTGGGAATGAAATAAATAAAACAATTTAAAGTAAAGAGGTTTTTGATCTATTCTCCCAAAAAAATTTGTTGGTAATTATTGTTTTTGTGCAGTTTTGATATTCTTGCCCAGGTGATTGTATTTCTTGTTTCTTCTTTACACATTATGGTTTTATTAAGTTAGGCTATTGTTTCTTCTTTTTAGACCATTATTTCACATTATATGAATGGCTTTAATTGTTATTTGTTCGTTTTATCACTGTGGTAATAATAATTTTAAAAATGTAAATCATTATAAACCTGCTGATTAAAAAGCTGATTAAGTTTTTAAAAAATTATATAGACATGATAATTTTTTTTTTTTAAATAACACCTTTAATTATTTACAAAATTTTTAGAAGCTAAAAATTAATAGAGAGTATACTAAACATGTTATCTCATTTTATGGTACTTTAAAACAGAAATCCTGTAAAATTTTTCATCACTTTATAATTCCAACAGTAAAAATGCATGAAAAAAATCAAGTACGTTTTAACTATGTATTAGCTTTTATTAATCAGGGTCGGGCAAAAATCTGGGGCATCTTAGTAACTACAAATTATGATTTCCCCAATGTATAAACATTTATAAATATAATGCATGCTTATGCTAAATTTAATTATTACATCTAAACAAAATGTATCGAACATACATTGCAATGCAAACTTACCTCTATCTGATCATAAAATAAAATGATTAGAGCTAAACACATTATATTCAGACTTAAAATCATATAAAAGACTCTCTTTGCACAATCGAAAAAAGACAAGAAGTCAAATTATTAAAAAGGATTTGAAAAATATGCCTATCAGAAAACAATTCTATTCTGTAAATGTGTTTATGGTTTGCACCAAATTCGACCATTGGTGTTATCAATAAGTTTATTTAATTAGTAGAAATAAGTAATTTATCATACTACTGGATTTAGTGCAATAAAAGTTTAACTGCGCTTCTGAAATTCAAGAATTTTAATTGCTGATTTAATTTTACATTCATATAATTTTTTGTAGTTTAATATTCACTTAAACATTGTATATACAATATGCCCCAAATTGCTTACATTTGTCAGGCAAGTTTAGTTTTTGTAGTACAGGATTGGGTGAAAGTTTACCTTTGTGATTTTTGAACGGGTGAATATAGAAGAATTCAATTTGCAGAAACTTTATAGGGTTAATAGAAATAACTTTAGTGATGACCCATACCATCTCCAATTATGGAATCTCAGGAATAAGACAAATGCAAGTGTTCCAAGACCTACATTTAAAACTTTTTAGAAGTTTTACTTTTATCTTGAGCACAACTTCTTTAACCTCTTGCCTGATGAAATAAAGTCATGTCTAAATAAAAATATGTACAAGTATCTATCTACTTAAAGTTACTATGTATAACAACTTGAATCAGCATATAAAACAGTTAGTTCCAAATATTATGTTAGGAGGTGATTTAATTAATGAGGTGAAAAGTGCCAAGTTTAGGACTGGTTATAGACAGTGATATAAAATGAAACCTTTATATTGATGCTATATGTAGAAAAATTTGCTCTGGTATTTTTGTAATGAAAAATCTTAAGAAATGTTGCACTAGAAATTCACTCCTCGTGCCATTTATACACTTATATATCCCCATCTGAAATATTGAATAATCATATGAGGTAACTCTTCAGATAGGGAGACACAAAGGGTTACATTTGCATAAAAGAGCTATTATTATTGCTGAGTTAAAAAGAATAGAATCCTGCAGGGAAGCAGTCACAACTTACAAATATTAACATTCCCAAATTTATATATTTATGAAACCATTTTACCAGACAAAAGAGCTTTTTTTTTTTTTTTTTTTTTTTTGTATCGGCAGAACAATATGAACGTTTTTAGAAAGCTGTCCTCGCAAGCAGAAGTAAATCTTATTAACAAACTCCCAGTGTTCACAAGAGTGGAAGGAAACTTTTTCAAATATTAAAACTGTTTACAATAACTTTTGTTATTAAAGTCCTTTTACTCTGTGAGCAAGTTCGATAGCCAATGGTAAATTCATCAATTTTACTTCACCCAGTTCAGTCTATATTCCTCATGTTTTTTTATTGTTATACATACTAATTTATTATTTACTATGGCGGAGGATAAAGTTAATACTTTAAGCTGTACTTGAACCCTGATTAATGCTAAATGATGAACAAGTGCTGGCAAATGCCTCCCTAGAAGCTAAGAAATCAAATGTAGTTAAATAACAAAGGCAAAATGAAAGAAAAAATGGCCATTCTTAGAACCAAATCTGACAATGCTGTAGACAACAGTGCAAAAGTAGATTTTAACAAGGATTTAACATTTAACACTCTACATTGGAATGCTGGAGGATTGTATAAACAAAAGAATTGTGACATTTTTTATGATATAATAAAACACAATATTGATGCGTTTGTTAAAGCAAACATTACGGATCATAGTCAACAATACTAAGCTTATGATCCGTTTGAGCTTTTTAAAGATAATGCTTCCATGTAATATATCTGTAGCAAATTTCCGACTAGCTACCGGTCACGACGTCTTGTCAAGCATCTCTACAAAATAAAGTTACTAACCTCTGACAAGTGCACAATTTGTTCACAAGAAATGTGTATTATGGACAAGGATCACCTACTGATCTGCAAGGGTCTGGATAGAGAGAAACAAGGATGAAGGGACTTTCTTGGACTTAATTGGGAGGTTAGATCCCAGATGGTGTGAGCCAAAAGGACCCATTGGAAGAAGAAGGGGGTATTTGATATGGCACTTTGTTTTGTATATTTATTTGTTTTGTTTGATTATGACTATGTCCATATTATTTGTGTTGGTCCAAGTTTATGTTAATGTAAATGTGTAATTATATGTATGTATAAGTTTTTATAGAGTTCCGCATATTTGTTTTAATTCATTAAATATTAATTTTAAGTTAGAGTTTAATTAGATAGTAACTTTTGAAATATTTCCTAAACACTGTTCACATTCTTAGTAAATAGAGAGTATAAAAAGAAGACTAAATTCTTGTAATTTGGTTGCAGAGGATTGATCTGTGTTGAGTGTTGAACCACTGAAGAATGTTTTATTATTATTTGTTATAAAATGTGAATTTAATATAATTTCTACGGTTTTTTGTTAATACTCTTACTACCTTCAAACCTAAATTTCCGGATTTTTGCATATCTGGATCAGATCAAACCCCCAATAATCCGAATAAATGGAGTTTTACTGTATATATAAAACAATATTTTTTATGACCTAACCTAACCTAACCTAACCTAACCCAACCTAACCTAACCTAACCTAACCTAACCTAACCTAACCTAACCTAACCTAACCTAAATTCTTGTAATTTGGTTGCAGAGGATTGATCTGTGTTGAGTGTTGAACCACTGAAGAATGTTTTATTATTATTTAATTGTTATTCCATTTTTTAAATTAATTATATTAATTTTAAGTAAGCTTGCTGGGAGAGGAAAAATGATAAAGGATTATTTATCTAAGATTAAGGTTTAGAGGGTTCTCTATATGTTGTAACCCATTGATGAGACAGTTACCATATTCTTAGTTTTGAAGGTTGCATTCTGGAGGGAGTGATTATGTTATAATTTCAGAAAGAACTAAGAAGATGGGAATTGTCTCATCAATGTGTCATAAAATCTAGAGAACCCCTAACCTTAATCTTAGATAAATCATTATTTATTATATTTCCTCTTCCAACAAGTTTATTTAAAATTAAGGGGGTACTCTAGTGAAAAATGGTGAATTTTTTATTTTTTTCCAAAATATTTTATTTATATTTAATATTTATTCTCTTGTGAATCTAGAAAATGTATTAGAGTTAGTTTTTGATGTGTTTTTATGCATAAAAACACATTTTTTCATATCGGCTTACATTTTACGAAAAAGCAATTTTTCACACTTTTTGTGTTTTAGTACTTTTTATAGTACTACAGCTTATATTGTGTTGTTGTAATGATAGTAAACAATAAAAATGAAGAAAACACTTTAAAAGGTAATAAAACCTGTGCACAAACATAGTATATACAGTATTGTAATAAAATAGCATATGGTATTACTCTTTGCTGCAATGTTTTTGCCACACCTGTCTTGAAGTCAGCTGATTTTTGTTTTGTTTGGTTAAAGGTTAAGTAAGTCATTGATTGTTGATGTGTATTGTGCATTTGTGATTGTGTTGTTTAGAGAAATATGGGAAGTTTCTGCCATGGGCAAAGGTAATAGAGCTCTAAATACTTTCAGCATGCATATGAATATAAATAAAATGCATTTAGAGGCCTGCAATTTACACAAAAAAGCACTTTGTAGTTCAATCGCAACCTATGTCCAGAAGGTTCTCGGGGAAGCTAGGTGTGAAGTAAAAAACACTTACATGCAACTCGGTAATGATGTAGATGACAACAAACCCTTAGATATAAGTGTTAGTTATGATGACAGCTGGCACAAGCAAGGTTTACTTCGAAATATGGCATTGGATGTTGTATAGAGGTAACAACAGGGGTATTTTTCGACTATGAGGTCTTGTCGAAGTATTGCCGATCGTGTGAGACTATGAAGCAGAAGCTAAAAGATGATCCTGAAACACTTGAGGTTTGGAGTGATTCTCACAAAGCTGAATGTGATTGTAACTTTGATGGTTCATCTCCCATGATGGGAGGTTGAATCAGCTTAGCGGATATGGTCTCGGTCTGAAAGTTTGGGCTTTCACTATAGGACATTGGTTTCCGACTGTGATTCTAAAACATTCATTCACCTCAATTCATTGAACCTGTATAAAGATAAAGAAAATGAGAAGGTAAAATGCATAAATCACGTTGCTAAAAGGCTAGGAACTGCCCTAAAGAAAGCTGTGAAAAATAGTACAAAGTCTGGCAATCCACTAGGCGGCAAAAAGTTTGGAAGCCTAAAAGACAGTACCATCAATAAACTCACAGCCTATTATCGCAATTCAATCGAAAATAATATTGGAAATGTGGAAAACATGAAGAGAGCAATTTTTACAACTCTTGATCATTGCCAATCGACTGATACCAATCCAAAGCATGATTTATATCCTGCGGGAGAAGATTCCTGGTGTTTTCATCAAAGAGCTGTTGCAAAGAAAGTCCTCCCTGAACCTCATGTTGAAGCTATAAAAACACCTCTAAGACAAGATGTAGTTAGTCAAATAAAAAAGATATATGACAGGCTAGCTTCTGATACTTTACTGGCAAGATGCATCGATGGCAAAACTCAAAATGCCAATGAGGCATTGCACGGCCACTCTGGTCAAAATGTCCTAAAACTACTTTTGTTAGTAAAAGTACTCTCCAAATGATAATCAGTGAAGGGATTTGTAACTACAACACTGGATATTTGAAATCATTGCATGAAATTCATAAAACAATGGGACTTAATTCTAGCCCTGGAACTGATGCTGCAAAGATTGCGAAGAGTTTGGACGCAAAGTGATTTAGTCTTTCAAAAAAGAGAAAAGAGAAAAAGTATCAAGACTATAAGAGAAAGAAAAGAATTGCAATAATACAGGCAGAAAAAAGAAGATTAGAAAGATAAGGTGTAACCTATGGAGCTGGAGAATTTTAAAGAGGTTGGCCTACATTTTAGAATAGCATAAAAATTTTTAGTACAGTCTTTATTGCTTTATAGCATTGTATTTTATATATGTAAACTTTCAAGTATATTTATAGGCTATGTACACAAATGTAAAACTTGATTATATATACAAACATGTAAAAAATGTTACAAGTAGAAATCATCTAGTTATAACCAAATTCTGACCACATAATATTGCGCAAAACTTTACGAACCATTTACCGCAAATTAAGTTTTTTTTCGTTTTCAGGTACCAAATTTGATATTCGGCTAGAGCTAAAGAGCTGAATTTTTTTTGTAAGGGATGGCAGCAGTATGAACTAAAACTTGATGTCATATGTGGTATATATGTGCAATTGTATTCATGTAAAAGAATAAAATGCAAAAAATAAAAACAAGAATTTCGAGAAAAAAAAACTTTTTTTTAAATTTAAAATAGTTTACCTTTAGTAATGATTATAAAATGACATGAGATTTTAGGGCTTATCATTACCTACAATTTGCCACTAAGAACAAAAAGATTAGCCTTTTAATTCTTGACTTATATATAATTTTAAAAAACCATTAAAACTTTCTAAAAAGTATATATTCCATATACAAAAAAAAAATTAATTCCAAAATAGGTCATTTCATTACCAATCGTACCCACTTACCTTGTAAAATAATAATATTTAACTTTTATCAAAAATAAATATTTGTATGATTTCACTAGAGCAGGGTTTCCCAACAACAAATTTTCAAGGACCCCTGAAAAAATCGCTATATTGTCAAGGACCCCCGCTTATATTTGTATATATATACATATATGTGTGTATGTATGTGTGTGGGGGGGGTGTGTGTGCATGTGTGTGTGTGTGTGTGTGTGTAACTGTTTACCTGTATCGGCTGTCATATATAATTAAACAAATGTTAATAGATTTTAAAATGCATTTAAATTATTAAATGTATATAAAATTCGCTATAACTATTTTCTTTCTATAATTTTTGTTATGCAGGTCCAAAGCAAACTAATCTGACCTGGTTGGTCACATGGATGGAAATAATACAAAACAAATCATTGTAACAAGTTGTGATTTATTTTTACGTTAATATAATTTTTTATATGAACAACATTCTATTTCTCACAGTTTAGGATTCACAGATTTTAAGTTTAATGTGATGAGTTGAAACGCTCCTTTGTGTCCATTATTTCCAAAATGTTGGGCTGCAAGCTTGAAATGTTTACTCTGAAGTCAGATCGCATTTCAAAAATATGATTTAGAAAATTTAACTCTTTGGCTACAATTTCTACCGTTTTTTATTTTACCTGACCAAAAAACAAAAAAAGTAGCAAGCGACTACTTTTTTCATGTCATGTTTTAAAATTGAATTAAAACTTTCAACTTTGTTTAATTTTTAAAAATAGAAAAACATATTTTTGAAATTTGATTGATACCATTACCGTTCACATCTAACTAATTGACTTCACGCATGCAAAGTTTCAAACATTTGCCTTCATCTTAAATGGTATAAACCTCGAGTTATTTGAAACAGGAGCAGTGACAGATTACGCGATTCTGAGCAGAGTTTTGTGTTTCTATCCTAAGACAAGATGGCGGACTTGGCTTCACCTGCTTTAATGCTAGTAAGATAGGCATAATACGTCTATTTGTACTACGTGGTCGGTGGTGAAGAGATAAACACTTGTCACAGGATAAAACTACGGAAGCGTGCACGTTCTTGCAGTAATTGGAAAAACTATAGTCACGTTATTTCACCTGCCCATTTTCCTCTCCCATGGGTAAGTCCTGATAACACTGATTTACGCCCGACTACAAACTGTCACTGTAAGCCAAATTCCTGACGAAACATTTTTCGATGACAGCTCGCGGACCCCTGAGTCATCCTCCCCGGGGGTCCGCGGACCACCTGTTGGGAACCACTGCACTAGAGTATCTCCTTAATTTAAAAAATGTAATAATAACAAAAAATAATAATAAAACATTCTACTGTGGTTCAACACTCAACACGGATCGATCCTCAGCAAACAAAATTACAACAATTTAGTCTTCTTTTAATACTCTACTGATTGAGAAAGTGAACAGTGTTTATGAAATATTTCAGAACTTTAGTGTTTTATTGTGTGTTTTTATATTTGTGTACTACTATACTATTAGTTAATACAAAGGACCACTTTTCTTTCCAAGGTAAGCCTGTGTTTCCTATCTATACAAAATCTAAACTTAAATACTAATTTGTTACATTAGGTTATAATGACTCTTGTTACACAAATAATATTTGTACAACAACAATAGGATATAAATTAAATTAAATGAAAAAATATTTTTAATGGGAGAAGATAATATTAATAGATTTTATAATACCTTGGTGTGAAGGAGTTGAATGTGAGGATTTGAATTAATGAGTGTGGTGTATGAGAAGTGTATGCATTTTTTAATACACACATTTTTTAATCTAGTTTTAGTTTGTGACAGTGAGTGTTGTATGAGTTCTGTTGATTATCATAGTTTCGGTAGTGTAATCAATGTTAATATTTAGTTAGATTTTAAGTAAGCATGTCTTTGATACAGATTTTTGAGCTAAAGAAAAAATATTGAATTGTACATACACATATAAATTAAGTGGTAATAGAAACGGGTCTGCCTAACTCCTCATTCTCTTTCGAAATAACAGTTATTGTGTTTTAGTTAAGACTCAATATCGCAGACATGTATATTCCCTTTGGATTAATCTAGTAATTGTTCTTTAAATATCATGTATGTATTAATTAAGTATTTTTAATTTTGTAGAGCCAGTTTAAAGTTATGTTTATTATTATTATTTTGTAGAGAATTGTGTGCTTCATTTTGTTTCTTGTGAAATTGTAAATGAAAAACAATAAATCATTATTATCATATTAATTAATTGTAACCGGCGCCTAAAAAGTAGGGTTTTGGGGGTAACTATACAATTATAAATAGTAACCCCTATCAGGTAATATATAATTTTATAGAGAATAACAATTAGAGAAAAACCGTGCCAGCTTGAAGTCACTATGATGCTCCTTACTAAAATGACAGCCAATTAAAATTTAAAATAGATTTAATTATCCCAAAATTTTATCAAAGATGAAATGAGTTTTATTACAAAAGGAGGCAGTTAAATTATAGCACAATCATTAACAATGTAGTCTTTGCCACTTACATCTTGGGAAAGAGGTTTCTTGGGTCCAGTCAAATAACGATTTTTAGTAGGATATGAAGAGATCAAATGGAATATTCTTTTTTAAATATGTCATGAAAATCCTACCGACAATTAATTAAAAAATTAATAAGTTCTTTACATCTACGACAAATTATATAAGGCTCTATATGACATTCCATCTATAAAAACCTACAATACTTTATTAAAGAAAAAGCGCAATGATAAACACAGGCCCGGTACTAGGGCGGGGCAGGGGAGGCACGTGCCCCGGGCGGCAGATTTCAGGGGACGGCAAAATTTGAAAAGATTATAAAAAAATAATAAGTTATTAAAAAACGTTTTCAAAATAATAACAATACAATCAATATTGTTTAATTTTATTTGATTTTTTTGCATAATTTATAAAATTCATTATATTGTATACCAAGTTAATTCTTAAGTCTTATAAGACGAAAATTAACGCAGCTCGTGGATCTGGATTGAGTGTAATGCCTACTACTGATATGAATTAGCAGCCAGAGCGCTCGGTAGCGGGGTCGGTTAGAGAACTGTAGAGGCCAATCCTACGACAACGGGGCAAATATGGCGGGGAAATATAAAGGTGTTCAGTCCAGACTACTTCAGGAGAACGAGTTACCATATTTTGTCCCATGTGCTGCTCACTCCCTCAATTTAGTTGGTGCTAATGCTATTCTTTCTTTGTGGCTTCAACTTCACGCTGGGAAGTTCTCCGAAAATATCTGCCACTGACATTGAAACCTGAAAGCAAGACAAGATGGTCTGCAAGATTAGAAGCTGTCGAAGCTGTGCATAAACATTACGGTAAAGTTTTGCAGGCTCTAAAGGATCTTATAAACCATGATCTGTCAACACCTCAAACTAAAGAGTGAGGCCAGATCCCTTTTGAAAAATATTGGGAAACTTGAGTTCATCGTTTTGGCGTGTTTTTGGCATGCTTTGTTGAAACAGATCAATCATGTCAATGAGTTTTTGCAAAGAAAAGATCTTACAGTAGATTTGGCTACCCGGAACCTTCAAGGTCTTTTAACGTTCTTCAAATCTTGTAGAGAGTTTGCTCCATCTGAGGCCATTACTAAGGGTAAATTCTTAGCAAGTATGAATGATCTACCATCTGAGCTCTCAGAAAAAAGAAAAAAATACCTGATGAGCTGTGTGGTGATGAATCTCCAACAAGTGCTGAGAATGTGTGTCAAGTAGCCATGTTAGAGGTTATTGACCGGATGATTACGGAATTCAGTGACAGGTTTAAGGCGTTGGACAACATAAACAGCAAGATTGAATTTTTGAATGGATTTCGAATCAAAGAAATGCAAGTAAAAGATCTAAAAATGAAAGCAGAAGAATTGGCAAACATCTACACTGCGGATCTCAACAATGAAGATATAAATTTGAAATAGAAAGTTTCAAGCACCATGCTTTATCAGTTGACGATAAATTAAAAGAAGCCACAGCAAGAGAAATGTTAAGTCTTATTTATAAAAATAAACTGGAGGAAGGCTACCCTAACATCACTACTGCACTGAGAATGTTTCTCACGCTGCCAGTTACAGTATCATCTGGAGAACGAAGTTTTAGCAAGCTGAAAATCATCAAAAACTACATGAGAAGTACAATGGGACAGGAGAGACTCTCTAATCTAAGCATAATATCAATTGAACACCAACGAGCTTCCCTTATCAATTTTGACGACATCATCAGTACATTTGCAGCTAAGAAGGCTCGAAGAATTCAAGTTTAGGTACAATATATAAGATTTGTTAATAAACATTTTTCATTTCATATCAAGACATGTGATTGTTTTCATGGATACGTTCTTTTATTTTCTTATCAACTATGTCTAAATAATTGTTTGTTTGTTTTATTTTGTTATTGTTAGTTAATTTAAATTTTTTTGCTATTTAGTTTTATTCCTAATGTATATTTATATTGAATTATAATGAAAATCAATTGTCTAATTGTGATAATTATCTTTATTTAATCTCATTGTGATAATATATACATTTTAAAAAAATTATTCCTTTTAAATATTCCTAATGTATATATTATAATGAAAATCAATTGTCTAATTTTGATAATTATCTTTATTTAATCTCATTGTGATAATATATACATTTTTTTAAAATTATTCCTTTTAAATATTCCTAATGTATATTTATATCTATAGTTTATTCTAACTGACTATCAATTGTCTAATTGTGATAATTATCTTAATTGAATCTAATGGTGTTAGTACTGTATGTATATATATATATATATATATATATATATATACTACTTTAATTCTATTGTAATTTAATTGTTTTCCTATAACATTGTTAATTTTGTTTAAATTGGGCTTAAAAGCCCGTTTGTGTAAAATAATAAATAACATTCCAACTTCCGACCAAGCTAAAATGAGATTTATGATGTAATTTTTTGCGTATTTGCAATTGAGTTACAAATACAAAAAAAAATTTGTATTATTCATGTAGGCCCTATAAGTGTATTAATGTAATAAATAAGTGCTTTTCATAAATGAAACTTCTTCATAACATACATATGGTGTGTAATTTCAACTACCGCATGTAAAAAATAGCTTACGGAGGTATTGTATTTTAATAGTGGGGGAGGGAGGAGGGAGGGGTGATGGGGGCGGCAAACTGATCTTTGCCCCCCCACTGACAAATCTTCTAGTTCCGGCCCTGGATAAACATTAAAAAACTGACAAATAACACAATTAGTGTGCATGCCTAACACATTTACACAAATTGATCTTAGTAACATAGTAAAATAGTGTAATATTGCATAGAGTAATATGACAACAATTATTCAAGATGGCATACAATAAAATACACGATAAACACTCAATTTTGCAAATTTTGTTGAGATGTTTAAGTGGGTATACCTTTAGATATAGAAGTTTTCAAACAAAAGAAAATATTTTAACAAAATTCTATTACCAATGTTATGTTTCACTAATACCAAAACTATTTTTTCAGTCAAATGAAGACGAACATTTGTGAGTCTGCCTTCAAATGTTTTTGTGCTTGGTATGGCAGAACAACTACCGCTTTCCTAAATATATCAAAGTTTTTAAACCTATATTTAACATGTGGAAAAAAAATCCAAAAAAATGATTTGGGGATTATTTTGGACATCAACAGTAAATGGGATAAAAACATATTTCATAACAGTTATAAATTGGTATAGGGTGTACTAACTGAATGTGAAAAATATGAAGTAAATTTGTTAACATCCTTTGACATGGGTCCATTTTATGATTTTCTTTACAATAGATTTATGAACATTTATTAGGTACTGAAATTTATTTAATTTAAGCTATTAAGCAGAATATAGGCCTAGTTGCAATATATAAGTTAGACCAAAGTAATCTAAACTTACACTACACGCAAAAAGTTTTTTATTAATTATTTACAATAATAGGCCTATTATTGAAACTAAAAATCATCAGATAACATAACAAACACACACAAATTAATCTCTTTGAACTTGACAAAATACTGTAATACTGTATGAGCAATACATGACATTAAATACTTAAAGTGGAAGAATTATAGCTGTGCGAGACAGTTGATGTCAAAATCATACTAATTTAAAAAGTCAATTTTTTTTTTTTATTTGATAAAAGTGTTTGTGAAAAAAAGTATGCAATTTAACAAATTTAATAAACATTTTAGATTCTAATGCAAAAAAAAAATTACAGCAATTGCAGGTGTGACCTCTCTGTGGAACTAATAACAAATAAGGGTATTTATTCCACAAAGGGGCTCCAATAAAAATGAATTGCTATAAATGTTTATTATATAGAACTACAATAATTATAAATCACTTCTCAATAACAAATTTTGTTCGTGTACATTTTTGACCACTTTATACAAATATCTTATTACAACTTTTCAAAACCATCATCTTGCATGGCTGATCACAAATAAATCATCTAACACTGTCTAACAGTCTAGTACACAGACGATTTGTGGTTAACTTCCTTCATTATTTACAAATCACATGCATGAAACTATGGTAAATGCATGTTTTCATAGTAAATATTTATAAATCATTTAAACACATCAGTATGAAGCTTATAACTTACACACAAAATATTTCGTAACTAAGAAAGGTTTGTTAGTTAGTTTGGTTTTATTTACACATTAAAATATTCATTTACATAATAAAATAACAATTTTAATAGGTACATAAAACAAAACTAACTTACTCTAACCTGTTGTAGACATCAAATATTCTTACTGCCATTCATGATAGAAATGAAAAATCTTCTGTTGCAGCTTAGTTTTTCAATATTTAAATGATGTTTTTGCCAAGTAAAAAAAAAAAAAAAAAAAAAAAAAACAACAACCATTTTTCATAATATTTGTAACTTGATCCGGTAGGCCTACAGTATAACTGAACTCTATATAAGTAAAGTTCTTAACTATTTCAAGGCATAACGAAAGAGAACCGTACAAAACAAAATGGTAATATTTATCTGTCATAAAAACACCACAAACTCACTCCCTCGATTTATAACAGCAACTACATTTTAAATTCATATAGTTACCAACACATAAGCTCTGCAAAGTTATAAATAAAACCATATTTTAAAAAATATAAGTTGTAAGTTGTACATGGCAAATAATCTAATTTATTTAACCTAACTTATCCAAGACATCATATATTCAACGTGTAAGTAATATATGTCACACTTATACTCTGTGAATTTGACTATACCATTAATATCAGTTCCACGCTCTCATAAATTACTGTAGAAGTGTCAACACTATTTTTGTTCAAGAGTATTAGATTTATTGAAGAAATTTGGACCCAAGGCCCCTGCATGTCAATTAAGTCTTATTATGCTCTTCAAGAGAAACACTCTCGATACCTCATTAACCTGAAATACAATGTGGCAAATCCTCCACTCCTCCCCAAAACACGACAAAATAATATTTGTAGTTCTCAGCCATACAAAACCCTGACTTCCCACATGTCCCCTAAATTGTAATGTGTAACTGCAATAGAATTTCGACATTCAATGGTTCTGTCAATATGATGCAGCCAATTTTAAATTATCTAAATTTCATGCTTCCATGATTCTCTACTGTAGAAATGTATCATTTTTTTACTAGACTGCTGGTTTATCTTTTGTAAAGCTAACTCATTTGATTAAGCTATGTATGTTAACTACTAGGCTATACATTGTACTCTGAAAATAAAAAGTTCGGTAATTGTTTACAAAGAAAGTTACAGGTATTTTTGGAGATATATCATATTCTACATACCTTATTTCTTAAAAATAAAATAAGTTTTCAACGCAGAGCTAACTTTTTCACGGGGAAAAAAAACATAATTTCAACTTTTCTAGGTTACGGTCCATTAAGTGAATTACAGGTTTGTACACGAATTTTTTACCTTACAAGGTCAAGTAAGGTGGCTATATATAGCCATCTTACCTGACACGCGAAAATTTCAAAAAAAAAAAAATAAGAAATTGTGCGTGCGTTCCCAAGCGGTCACCCATCCAAGCTCAATGAGCAACCGCTTGGGCGGTTAACCACGCTCAATGTTGCAAGACTTCGGTCATCTTTAAATGCATTAAATTCTGTTGTTTTGAAAGAATGATTTTTCCGGTGATGAAGTTAACTCCGCATTGAAAACTTATTTTATTATCAATGATAATATTGTACCTACATGATTACAACATGACCTTAACATCATGTTTGGTAATTAGAACATGATTTTTTTTTAAATCAAAAATACCAGTAACTTCCTTTGTAAACAATTACCAAAGCTCTCACCAAAAATCGTGTTTTTTAGGTAATTAATTGAAACTGCCACAAAATGTGTTTTGTACAATATCACTGAAGGCTAAATCTATAATACAATAATATACAGATTGAAAAGGTGAATCACTGTCAAAAGTTGTCATTTACTTAAGTCATGTGTCTGGCAATGTAGTGATTATATTGCAAACTAAATTGTATTTTTTATTAATTTTTAATGGTGGTTACATTTCATCCTAGATGAAATATTCACTATAAAATCAAGGCTTGTTGACAATTTTGATTATGAAACTTAAGTTTTTCCATGTTTATCTAAAAATTGCTTAAATTCAAAACGTTCACACAAATGTATAGTATAATACGATCAACCATTTCATCTGAAGATTCATCAACATTTCAGAAGAAAAAGTTTCATAAAAGTTAAATTTTATAAATAATTACCAAAGTGAATTTATGTTATTTCCTCACCCATTTTTCTTGACAATTATTAAAGAAATTTTGACTATTTAGTTTATGTCTCCAGTAGGCACTCTTTACAGATTCCAAAAGTTTGGTTAAAATATCCTTCAGTGTGCAACCCTCTATGATCAGAATGTGCAGTGCAGTGCAAAATATGTTAAAAATAATACTTGTAAAGTTAATATAAATTCTGCCAGCAACCACTATTAACTTGGTGCAGTAGAAATTTTTTCTGTTCCTATATAGTAGGCTTATATGTGGGATGTGCAATTATGAATAGGTTTCTGTTTATTTTCTTACTACTATAGTATCTTATAAGTACATGTAGCCTAATTGATGAACTATTTTATCTAAATTATAGAAAATTAAATCATTATTACTTGATTTAAAGTATATTTCATTTAAAATGTAATATTAAGCCTTACTTAAACTCACCTTTAATTAAATTAGTGGTGATCTAGTTTGAAAATAAGAAAACTAGTCATTAAATTTTTAGAAAGAAATTGCTTCCTAAAGAATTTAATTTCTTTTGAAATACATCAGACACTACAGTCAAAGACAGTCCAGAATAACAAATTGTTGAATTTGACAACTATTATATATAGCTAACAGCTGTAATAAAATAACCTCAATTCAAAGAAAACAGGAACAACTGTCAAACAACACAGAACACTACCCACTAGATAACAATGATAAATCACAAGTGTCAAAATAAAAATTCAGCTTTCACTGTGGAAACTCAAGTGGCACTTTTCAAAATACTGTTCCTATCTTCACAATATAAACAAGATAATAAAGTCGTGCAAGTCACAAAATCAATGCGGTGTCAGATACAATTATCACCTTTTAATGCACACCGTCTTAGCATTATATCTAACCGTAAACGGCATAAACAACTATTTATTGTCCAAAACAAGTTTAGGATGTGTTGGCTTTAACCGGGATACTTTAACAGAAAAATAAGCAACTTCATGATACATGTAACCCATCTTTGACGCTATCTATTGGAATGACAGTTAGACTTTTGACATTTTACTGATTGCAATAAATACTTCAAGTCTACTACTGAATCAATACTTTTAGAAATTTACAATTTTTTTGTGATCACTATTAATTATATAGATAAGTAAATATTTATCAAATGTGGCTAAAAAAACTACAATGTCTTTTATACAGTTTGTTGCCTTACATTGACAGTAATCGCAAAAGATGTTTAAAATACAAAAGTATTACCGGTAATTCAAAAGTTGAATATGAAAATTCAGTTTTATGTGTTGTTATAATTTTACACTATAAGATGTACAAAGATATTGTTTAAATTTTTTTTATTGTAAACAAATTGTTGGGGAAGCAAAATTTATGAAATATCCATATTTTAAAATAATGATGCTTTAATTAAGAACAGCATTAAGTTATGTTTATATACAGTTGCTGACATAATTCATAAACCCTGCTGAACTGGTGTTATAAAAATTAAAATGACATTTACTATACAAATATAAAATATGAATATAAAAGTACATAGGAATTTTGACTTATATTAATTAAAGGGGCTAAATCACCTTTAATTATTATGAAAACATCGCTTTTTTCATAGGTAATAATTACATTACAAAAATTAAAATGAACTTCTTTAGAAATCTTAAAACATTGCTAAGTAAAAATGAAAATGTGACCACCCTCTGCGCAAATATTATTGTTGAATAACTTAATTATTTAAAATGGGGATAAACGAAATTAAATGAGTGATTTACATTTTGTATAAACAATATTGGAATATTGTTCTCTGTAAATCACTAAATTTATGATGGTTATGTAAGAATAAAACTTGTTTATGTCTTTTAATGTAACTAAAGATACATGACTCGTGTAAGGTTATAAAACAGACATTTATTATTATAACACTGGTGATATTTATTTGTTATTACACTGGTGTCCAAAACATCATGGAATGGTTAAATATCTTTTTATCTAGTAAAGACCGAAAAGTGAAATTTTGCAAATGTTTTATGGTGTAAAAAACGATTTTTTGGCATATGATGTAAATTCACCCATCAAAACGGGGATTTTTGTGTGAACTCAAAATTGTTAAATGTAAACCCCCATCGAGTGATACATCATTTAAAAACCTTGATAAAGAAGAACAATGGTGAAAAGTAGACCTCACTACCAACAGTCTGGCAAGTCTCGGATTAGTACATCCTTCACTCTTGCACACGCAAGGACGGACCACCAGACAGTGGCTGGGCGAGCTACCTGTCACTCATAGCAAGCCGCCTAGTATGTTACTACAATTTGTTAAAATTTTAGAACTGTTTTGTTGCGATTATATTATTGGCATGTACATGAAATGAAAAGAAAAATAAGTCCTAACTCAACAAAGTAAGGAATACTTTAAAATAATAAAAAACTTCCATTCTGCCTTTCAAATGTTATTAACAGCTTGTTTAGCAAGCTTAAGACTGCCAAAGGCAGCACTAAAAACTTTTGTTGTTCTTTTTTTTTTTATGTAGGAGTTACTTTGTCAGAACAAGAACTATTTACAATATTTACAAAACTCTTTTAAAAGAGCATTTTCATAATTCAATTCTTTTTGTAAAGATCAGTAAGCAATAAAAAGGAATTGTATGACACAGCCAATGTCCCCATTTTCGTCCATGCTCCATTTGTCACTGCTCCAGTCATCACCTGGTGCCAAATTGATGATGAATTGTTCTACACTCGACTCATCAAGGCCTTCACTCTTCTAGTCTTCTTCCATGATTTCTTTTAAATGTTCCACATATTTGGCCTATGTTCCACTTTTCTCTCATAAAATTGCCTATCAACTCCATGAATAGACTCCATCTTTGAGTTTGAATGTTGTATTTCGTTTCTTGACATAGACCTTCAGGTTTGACCACACTATTTCAATGGGGTTAGAATGGCAGTGATATGGTGGTAGGGGGGTGATCTTGAATACCCTTTTCACATCATTAAAAATATCTGTGAGGAAAATAGAAAGAATAACCGTGTTAATAATGAGAGAATAAAATGAGTTAGAACTTTCAAATAAATGAGTAAACTGTTTAATAATGAATTTCGAAAACATCCACCTATTTCAAAATCTACTTGTGCAAGAAAGATTTATCGTTTTCAAGAAACATTTGGTTAAAGATCATCCACGTTTAGACAGGCCAAAATCGGTGATGGGTGATGACCAATTCATTAAGGTATTGCAAGCTTTTATTGAAGATCCTAGTAGTTTAACTAGGAAAGCTCCTTAAAAAAATTAGAAATGTCTAAAAGCTCAATACACAATGTTCTACAAAAAACCATCATCTCTATAAAGTTCACTTAGTCCAAGAGTTAACAGAGGGTGATTTTGATAGGTGAGTTGAATATTGTGAGCATGTAATAAGAAGGTTTGATGACAATCGAAACTTCATAAATAACATTATATTTTCAGACAAGGCAACTTTTATGTGAAACGGAACTGTTTTTCGCCATAATCGTAAATACTGAGGTGACAAAAACCCTCATTGGATGAGGGAAAACGTACACAGTATCCAGAAAAAGTCAATGTATTGGTAAATATTGTCGAAGGGCAATTAATAAGACCATTATTTATTGAAGGGAACTTGACAGCAATCTCTTATCACTATCTATTTGGTCAATCACATAGTTCCTACTTATTAAGGTAACATTTAATCACAATCATAATGTATGGTTCCAACAAGATGAGTGCCACTTCATTTTGGTTTGACTCCACTCAACTACTATTTTGGGGGCCATCTGAAAACCAGAGTTTATAAAACCTAGGGACAAAATGTGGAAGAACTGAGAATTTGAATTGAAGAAGAAACACTGTTAATATTTAATATTAAGGGAAACAGTGTTGCATATTGTGGATACTTACTATTACAGATTGGCACACTGTAATATCTGTAATTGATATTAGCATGTAATATCTCATATAAATTATGATAGTCCATGGAAAATGGTAGTAAATACAAGAGTAAAGTTGAATTCATGTAGTAAAGACTATAATATGACAAGGAAATGATACTTTTAATATATAAACTAAAACAAGCTAGAAATTTGAAGTATTATTTTATTTATATTATATTAATTCTAACAATATACAATTACTGCAATATTTAATATGGATACACAAGGAATATTTGACATTTAGGTATGTTTAAAATTCATATTAAAATCACTAAGATATTTTAACCTATGCCACCTAAAAAACAGTATTAAATTAGTCAAGTCATCGCCGAAAGTCTACAAAGTTGCTAGTCTTATGTGATTCTTTTTATACTTGTTGAAGTTTTTAAAAAGTGCTAGCACGATTTTTTTGTATGTATCTATAGACATCTTATATTGTAAAAATAATATATTCAGATCAAAGGATACTCCAGAATCACTTACACCTTAAAATATTTATGTTCTAACTTAAAACACTGGGTAATTATTGTCATTAACTATTAGTATAAAATATTAAATAAAACAGGCCAAAAATCAACTAATAAGCTAGATAAAGTGTCAAAAATTGAAAAACTACTCACAATTTTATTTTCCTGCTTGATAAATTACTTTCACTGATTTTACACAGTATGTTCCCCGACTGAAGTATTCTCTCTATCTTGGTTTGGGGCAAATACAGGTAGAACCTTCCAATTAATTAAATTTACAGAATATACAAAACCTAACTAAAAAAATACTAGAATTGTAGCTTTTATAATACTGTATCATAAGTCCTTCGTTTTATGCATGTCGAAGTTCAAAAATCAAGACTAAAGCAAAGAAAGTAATGAGCAAAAGTTGGAGGCTTACATTCCATCAGTAAAATTGAAATTAACTTGTTTTCAGTATCTTGCAATATCTATGCTGTATATTGTCAGTTACATATATCCCCAAAAAGCTATTATCCTGGGGGGAAGGGCTAACTTAGGCCTATATTTGCCAATTCATGTTTCAAAAGCTGTACTGAAATGCCAGATGACTAATAGGTTAATTTACATAGTCTATCATTATAAAACAACATTACTTCAAAATACATATTCTCAACATTATAGAAATAGTTTGTACCCATTTAATTACAATACGAGATAAAGATGTGTATGCTTTCCACCAACTAAAGGTCCACTTCATGAAGAATTATGATTCACTCCACTTTACTCATCTTAATTGTCACGGCATCAAGTATTAAACATGGATGGAAAAACAATGTCAAACTACCACAGTACAATATAAATTCGCAAAAATATTAACACTAAAAATTTTACATTTTTTGATAATTATTACTAGTTTGTGTATAAAAAAAAATATATATATATATTGCTTACCATTAACTTTTGTCTTGGAGACATAGCTTCTCAAAACATTGTATTTGCTTTTAAAATTCACTTCTCAATTTTTGTGAGTATCATTTTAATGAGTACTCACAGAATCCATTCTAAATTAATTAATTAGTATTTATCTTCCAATTAAATGTCAATAATTGTTGATAACTGAAATGTAATAATTGCCGAGCGACTGACAACTACTATACTATACTGATAATTGGGAGATAACGATTGGTGAGTTAGTATAACAGCAAAACTGTTCATAAAAACAAGAATGTTGATGTGGACATAATTGTTGATAACTTGGGTGTAATAATTGCAGAGTGAGACAAAATTGTTAGTAAAAAAATTATTCTTACAAGATTCTTGATAATTGGGATGAAATTATTGTTAACTGAGTATCAAAACAAAACTATTGAATAAAAAAAATAGTTACAAGATTGTAGATGATAATTGGGATGTAATGATTGCCGAGTAAAAATAAAACAACTATAGACAATTGTGAGGCAATCATTTTGGAGAGAAAATAACAACATAACTGTTGATTAAATAAAATATCACGTTACAAGATTATTTATAAAGACGTACCTAACTGTTGATAATTGAGATGTCATCATTTCTATGTAAATATAAAAACACTACTACTGATAATTACTAGGTAATAATAATTGAGCGAGTATAAAAACATAACAGTTGATTAAACAAAATGTTATGTTACAAGATTGTTGATGGGGGGGGGGGGTCATTGTTATTGATAATTAGGAGGTTATGATTGCTGAATGAGTATGAAAACACAACAGTTGATAATTGGAATGTAATGATTACTAAGTGAATACTATTGATAATTGCTGGTAACTAATTATTACTTTTCTCCTTCATGTGGTTTATGGAGAACAATTTCTCAGTCATCGCCTTAAAAAAAAAAAGAAGGATAAAAGAGCATAGAGATCCTAGCACTCAAATACTCGTGTACTATAAAAATGTATTATAGTTTGTTCCCAAAACAATGCAATTCAGAGCAAGCTAAACAATGTTGAGCTGAAATTCTTTAAAACAACCAAAAGTTAAAAAATATGATAATTATTTTATTCTAAAAAATAATGTAACCTATGAACATCACATGTTTTTCTTAAGAGAGTAAATAGATGAAGGAAAAATAGACAAATATGATAATGAATTGTGTAATTTGAGTTAAAAGTGAATTTGTAAACTAAATAATAGTCTAATCAGAGATAGATTACAATTTATTAACTAAAGATTAATATGAATCACTGAAACCCCTACCACAAGTTTGATACAATAACACATGCACACACAAATAAAATAAAATATTTATTTGCTCTATGTTATTATAGTTCCCTGATGTACATTTCGGTAGCCAAGTTACCATCAACGGAGGGAACTGAAATAATAATAACAAATATAAAAAATCTTAATAAAACAAAAAAAAAACTAAAATTCCAAATTCTCCCCTCCACCCAACTTCCGGTGGTTCAGCCTATCAAAGTAGAACCACATCAATGACTTAGGTGAAAGCGGCTAACGGTACACATTCCTGTTCTTGGGAAACCCGTAGGTTGAATATGGCAATGGCGACCAAATTTTTTACAGTTAACAATATATCTTAAAACTCATTTAAATATAAAACAACATGTGCATAGCGTCAAAAAGCGTGATATGACTAAGTGATATTAATAATCCATAAACAAAAAAATTAGTTATACAGATAACAATATATCTTAAAACTAGTTCAATACAAAGAATAGAATGTACATTATAACAAAAAACTACATCAGAAACAAAACATAATATATACATTAAAACAAAAACTATATTGAATCGAAAAGCCTAACCTGACTTCAAGATTTTACCTAGGTTTTAACAAAGAGGATAAACTTGAATTAGGAATAGGACCCTGTAACGATATCAAACTAATCATTTACAAATAATTATGATTAATGATATCAAAAGATAAATAGTTAATTAATTCATGTAAAAAATAAATTTAAAAAAAAATAATAACAACAGTTAAAAAGCAATTCATATTGGAGAAAATGTAGTGGTGCCAGGTGAAGCTTGGAATTTAATGGTACCAAGGGAAGTTTACAAGAAAAAAACAAAAGAAAACAGGACTTTAGCCTTGTAGGAGCAAACGCGCCTACACACTTAAAAAAAACAAGTAACGGGAGAATTGGCCAAAGACAGATGTGAATAAAAATTGTATATAAAAAAAGAGAAAACAAAGTAGAAGTTAACGTAACTAACTGTAAATCAGAAAGGAATGTTTCCAACTGTTTTCGAAAATGAATGGTTTGCAGAATGTAGGTCGACCAATGGGATGAGATACCACTTAAAAATCAACGGGCAGATTTTGAAAACCGCCACTAAAAAAACAGAAACTATGTTTTAAAAAGAATTCAAAGATTTGAACGAATCAACGAAGAGTAAGCCAGTTCAAGTTTCAAGAGAGGGGATGATATTCAGTTAGGACCAAAATTGGAAAAGAAAGTTAGTCGAGGATTGTTGACCCAAGAGACGAGTCGTCTCTGCGTCACCTTGTTAAAGGAGTTTTGTTTTAAGTCGAGTAGAAGAATAAAGTCTTAAAAAAATTTGTATCAACGAGGAATTAGTATTTCGTCGTCAGGAAGAAAGGCTACCAATTGCAGCTAGGACCATCTGTCACCCAAGGAATTAAATAAGGAATTTGTGAGTGCTTCGTTTTGGTTAGTGAAAAAAAAATCCGGTGAAGTGATAAAGCAGTCAGTGAAAATTGTAAAAAATTGATCAGTTGAAAAAGGAGGGAACCATTGATAAGTACAAAATTGTTAAATATTATTTTATTATTAATCGTAAATTTCACTTCAATTGAGCCATCAAAGAATTCCCCCCGAGAAATTAGAGTTAGTGCTATTAAAAAATTTAATTGTTTTGTTGTAAAAGAGCAAGCCGTGGCAATAAATTATACGTTTAATGTTTTAATTTGTTTTTTTTTTTTAAATAGAGCAAGCTGTGGCAATAAATTATATGTTTAATGTTTAAAGTTTTATTTGTTTTTGTAAAAGAGCAAGCCGTGGCAAGAAATGATATGTTCAATAATTAAAGTTTTCAATTGTTTTGTAAAGAAAAATCAAAGCCGAGGTAATAAATTGTATGTTAAATGTTTAGTTTTAAATTGTTTTTCTTTGCGAAGAAAAATTAAGGTTTCATTAATAAAAACAAAACTAATAGAAAAATATAATCTTGGTAGAATAATTGTTGATATCCAAGAAGGATTTTTAGAGAAAGTTTCGAATATTGTGTCAAATAAAAATCCATTGTAAGCAAATTAAAATTAGGTTAAGGAATGTGTGCAGAGTGAACACAGTAAAGTTACTGTAATAACATATTAGGTTAATAAATGTAATTGTTTTCTAAAATCAAAATAATCGTATTAAAGTATTATTTGAAAGGTAAAAAATTGTGTTTTGCGTTTTATTAGAGAAGGAGCTAGTTAAAGTTATGTTATATTTGACACCCAATCATAGGGGCTAGTTGGTTATTAAAGAGTAGGAGTTATGTTATAACTCTTATCTGAGTTAAGTAATAAGTCACTATCAGTTTTAGCAATGAAAATGCTTTCATAGCTATTTAGCAACTTATTAGACATCACACTCTTAACCATTTTCAGATTTTGCATTTTTAATTCATGGTTCGTTTGAAGTATGTGCTTAGCCACACTAGATTTCACTGGCCTTAGATTTTACAATAGTACTTAATATGAGCTACATGTTCTTTAAATCTAGTTACAATTTTTTTCTTTGTTTGTCCAAGGTACACCTTTTCACAATCGTTACAACTAACTTCATAAATACCAGACTTCTCCAACATCAGAATTTTATCTTTACGATTACCTAATAAAATTTTAAGATTGTTATGACTTTTATAAGCTATATTGATGTCAAGATTATTAAAAATGGAGCCCAAACCTTTGGTGAGGGCAGAATCAAAGGGTAAACTACAATATCTGACTTTACTTTTAACTCGCTGGAGAGTCGTAGAATTTATTGTCATTCTTTAATCTCTGTTTCCTTAATATGTTGTCAACAACTTTAGGTTCAAAGCCATTAAATATAGCTATTTCCTTAATTTGATATATTTCTTTTTAAAAACAAGTTTTAGTTAGAGGCACTTTAATAGCTCCGCCTATTAAGCTATTAAAAGCAGCTAATTTGTTTGGAACAATGATTGGAATTACTAAGAATAAATTTATTATTGTTAGTGGGTTTTCTGTATATACCAAATTCAATGTTATGTTCATTCCTAATACATAATAAGTCTAAAAACGGTTACCTGTTATTCATTTCTAATTCATGAGTAAATTTGATGGAGCTGTGTATACTATTAATTTGACTAAGAAAATCAGTAACACTACCTTGTTTAAGGTCAAAAACTACAAAAACATCATCTACATACCTCAACCATATTCTGGGAAAATATTTGAGGTTGTTCTTTAAATCTTCCTCAAATTTTAGTTTTTTTTAAAGATTTCATATTTTTTTGTTAGTATTATTTCAGATCCCCCCGATGATGGTAACCTCGTTACTGAAATGTACATCAGGGAACTATAACATAGGACAAATAAATATTTTATTTGTATGTGTGTTATTGTACCAAACTTGTGGTAGGAGTTTCAGTGTTTTATATTGTTCACATTCACCACAGTGCTCATTGAACATCTATTACTAAAGATTGTTTATTGAGGATATCTGACCTAAATTTAAATAAAGCTATAAACATTTGTAAAACTGCTGAATGTACAAAAATTCAGTTGCAACAATTTGCAGACACAGGCACAGAAGTGCACAAAATCAACAAGTTTAATCAAAATAATATACAGCTTTCTACAGTATATTGTCAACTTTCAAAATAAAATGTCCGCACTAATAGTATCCATTATATATGGAAAGCTGATTCAACATAAACAACATTCCAATCAAGAATGTTTCAAATGTGGTTTTTCGAATTCAAAACAAAAGTTTTTAGTGAAATTTGTTTAAAGTGTAGAAGGGCACAATCATTATGTAAAGAAGAGCAGAAGTAAATTAGTGAAAATATAAAAGTAATTCTGAATGATTGTAATGACTTATCAGGTAATATAGAAAATAAATTGTATGCACATTTAATTATAAATATCAATGTTCAAGGATTAAATAAAGCAATAAAGCTAAAGTTTCAAAATTATTTTAATAATATAAATGAGCTACAATGTTTCGCCTTGCGGCATCATCGGGCTACTGATAATTAATAAGTATTGGCAACTATTTATACACACAAGTAACAGGAAACTGAAATACAATAACAGAAATCAGGAAGGGTAGGGGGAATAACCTAGCAGGTAGATGAACTATGTTAACTCTTCAAGTGGCAAGTCGCTCGGCTTTAGCAATTATGTGACAAGAAATCACTTTATTTGCACTTCAACATTTACCCTAGTACAAATCATCCTACGGCAATAATTTTTATACTGTTTTAAAGCTAATTTTCCATAGATTATTACAATACAACCAAAAGTTCATAAAAGGTTAACAATTATATTTAATAAATTTGTAAAGTTTGTGTATTATGCGCATCGAGAATGCGTCAAGTTACGTGTCACACTGACCTTCAAAGTATAGCATCCTATTGTTTAATTTTTATAAGCAGGTATAACTGTCTAACAACTTTAGAATGATACTATTTTATAGTATTTTTCTTCTTTTTTCTAACTGTGATTTCCAAATTATTCTATCTGTTATACTTTTAAATCGATAAAATCAAAACCAAACCAAGAATTTTGTACGCTTTATTCATCTAAAATATTACTTTTTATTCAATTAACTGTTTAGCCTAGTAAAACATACGCAATCGTAAGAAACCCTACACTGTTTGAATGGTTATCTTCCAAGCTTCCACATTCATTCAACAGAATGTGCCAAAAGCAAAATTAGAAATATGAAAAAAATCGATGAAGTTGCTCTATTTTCCGTCAGGGAGAACCCGGTTACGACATGATAAAATTTGACGAAATAGAATTCGTGTGTTATATATATATATATATATATATTTTTCAAATGTTAATATTCTGCCAAATACCATAAGTTCACAATATCTTATAGATTTTTTCTTCTTCTTTCGAACTACGTATTCAAAATTTTTCTAACTGTAATAGTTTTTGAGATATGTACATTCTTCAAAGTTGTGACCAAAAATAAATGAATTGTAGATAACTTTACCGCAGATTGAATAACTCAGTATAGTTCCATATTTTGTAAGACAGATGTCATACCATTGGAAAGACGAAATTCTTCTCTTTCTATTGGTATAACTCAATACGGTATAGACCAAATCGTTTACAAGGCGTTTGCTTCTTTCAACGACCATTTCCAAAAAGTGTTTAGTAAAGTTAGAGTTTCTATATGCATGTCTCCAGCTATTTACATGTTCTTTAATCCCAACTTTTATAGATATACCTGATTGACCTATGTACACAGAGTCATAATCTTGACAAGATATTTTATAAACTCCACTATTTTCTAACATTTCTTTTTTATCTTTATTATTAACCAACATTTTTCCTAGATTTTTTTGTACAATAAAAGGCGACTTTACGATTACATTTAGTTGAAATAAGGTTACTGATTTTATAATTTACAATATTTAAATATTTCAATGCTATAATTATGGGAAGAGTAGACTAAATTTTCAGCTCTTTGCTTTAACTTCTTTCTTAAAATATTATTTATTAAACTAACATCATACTTATTATTAACAGCAATTTGTTTAACAACATTCAGTTCATCATTGAAGCCATTAGGTGAGAGAGGTACATGTGAAAAGCAGCATGTTTATGGCTGATAGGATGGTTAGAATCAGAAGGTATCTGTATAGGTTGGTTTTCTAAAAAATTTTAAATTTATAACTATCAGTGATATTAATGTTAAGGTCCAGGAAATTAATGTTGTTATTTATTCCCACTTTACATAGTGAACTGAATGTTGCTATTTACAGAATTTAGGGATTTAAATAGAGAGTCTAACTGCCTATTAGTGCCACTAAACAAACACAAAATATCGTCAACATAACGGTACCAATAAATTATATTCTTAAATAAAGGATTGTCTTTACCAAATAAATTATTTTCGAAATCAGCCATGAAAACTTCTGCTAGACGAGGAGACAAAGGTGTACCTATTGCCAACCCTTCTATTTATTGATAAAATTTATCGTTAAATTTGAAATAATTTTGACTAATGCAAATTTCTATGGCTGTTTTTAATTCATTACTAAGTACTGTATCACTATTGGTATCGCTAATTAGTCATTGACAATGTTTTTACATTCGTTAATAGGTATGCTTGTAAAAAGACTTTTAACATCGAAAGATACAATTTTAGCATTAGAAGGTACAGTAACATTTACAATTTTATTAATAAATCTAAAGAATTCTTAATACTATATTTAGATGTAAAATTAGTGGCACTTTTAAATACAGTATTGACTTTTTGGGCCAATTTATAAGTAGAAGCATTGTTAAATGATACTATGGGACGAACAGGATTTATTAGGTTTGTGAAGCTTAGGTAGGCCATGTAATCTGGGAGGTTGGGGGTTCATTATTCTCAGGTATTTGCACACATTATTAGGGAACAAATTAGTACAATTCTTAATGTAGTTTTTTACTAGTTTAATATAATTAGAAGTAGGATCACTTTTTAATATTTTAAAAGAGGAATTATCATTCAAAATATCATCAAATTTACAAACATAATAAAAATTACAACAGAATTGGCATTATCACCTTTAGAAAGAACAAGGTTGTTGTCTTTCACCTTGTTTTGTAACTTTCACCTTAATAATAGTAACTTCATTGTTAAAATAACATTTATTAGGAAGACTCTTAACAGTATCACCAATTATATTTTAACATAAATATTTAATATTAACATCTAATTTATTTATAGATTCAATATCTACAAAAAGAGTTTCAAAACTACTATTTTTAGAGAAGATCTGGGGTTGTATTTAAGACCTTTGTTAAGAATGTTAATTTCTTTATTATCAAATAATAGTTGTTAATACTTGTTAATTATCAGTTGCCCAATGATGACGCAAGGCGAAAGAATTGTAGCTCATTTATATTATTAAAATAATTTTGAAACTTTAGCTTTATTTAATCCTTGAATATGGAGTTTCAACAAGAAATATCCGCTGTTACATTAAATATAATAACAATGTTATTAAATTAAAAATTAATACTAAGTCACAAGCAGATGTCTTAACACAAATATTTTTGATAGATTAGAAATAATGAATATAAAATTGTACACAACACATTAATCCTAACTTCTTATACAGGCCAAAACATAAATGTAATTGATAATTACAAAAATTAAAAAGACTGCAGTTTTTCAACTATGAAGTTACTGAAATATAATTAAGAAACACCATGATTAAAGGTAGACCAATTGCTTTGGCCATGTAGTCTATAGAAACACTGATGACTTGCGAGATACTTGCAAATGGTTTCAAATTTAATAAAAATAAACTCAATTCAATTCTGTTGTAAAAGGTTAAAAAAATCAAAATATAAATTAATCATTTAGAATTAAGTATAGGCCGGGAGTGATAATTGGTGAAAACATTAACTGAAAATCACATATTACCTTTCTTTAAAAAAAACTTAACAGCTTGTTTTGGACTTTGTGCTACTTCATGCATTTTCAGTCCGATTATTCAACAGTATTTAGTGCAACAGTATTCAGCACCTCCTACTATGCATCAGCATTCCAACAACCAGTCTTCTATGCATTATCGGCCTACTATGAACCAGCCTACCATGCATCAGCCCCCTACTTTTCATCAGTCACCAATGAACCAGCCGACTTTTCTTCAGCAACCTGTGAACCATCAAACAAACAATTTCGAAGTTCCTGTAGAACGCCCAAACACTATTGACACCATACAGTCTCCATCATCTGGAAGAACATCAGTCCTTTCCAATGACGATTTCCAAAGTCAATTCCAAAGTGACAGTGAAATTTTACTCTTTGACGGTACCAACTGATGAATCAATCGTAATTGTAAGTTTGGTAAATGTTATTATTACTTTTTTTGTAACCCTTGTAGTAAATATTTTTTCCTATTGTTATTTTTATTCTAACTCATTAATTAAATTTTTAGTACAACACAAAGGCATTTTTTTTTACCTTAGTTGTTACATGTTTTCGATATAATTTGTAAGAATATTTTGTTTGAATAATGTTTACTAGTACTGAAAATCATGTGTGACAGTAACACATTTTCACTATTGTTACAGTTAATGATTATTGAAATAGTCCTGTTAGTTAATTTATTAATTTACTTTAGTAAAAATAATCACATGTTTTAACCATCACAAATGCTAAAAAGCTTCTAACGCAAATAATGTATAATATATAAAATTATTAACATGTAATGGAACTCAGGTAATATAGTGATACATTTTACTGTAATACAAAACCTGTGAGTTATCAAATCAGAATCATGTTCTGAATATACTAAAATGAAGTAAAACACTTTTTACTTACCTTAAAGTAACTACAAGTTTTTCTTCTGGCGAAACACATTTCCTCATTCTAGTATTTGTCCCGGTTATTTCTACCTTTATTAGTGAAAGCAGTTCAAAGAAAGAGGATTGTGACATTCTCAAGTAGTTGAAGAACTTGTTTTCGTCAGCTAAAAGTTGATCAAAAAGGGTATAAAATAATCCTTTTGATTCTCTTAAGGATAATATCGGATGCACGTGCATTTTCCTTGCCCGTCTCCTCCTTTTCCTTAACAAAAGAGCAAGAAGTAGCATTTCTTCATATTTTTCAGACATGACGTCCGCTCACTACACTGTCATCAAAACAACTGAACTGCAGAACACAAAAATACAGTGGTGACGCAACAGCGGTGACTGTGTGTAATAGGTGCCATTTGATTCAATACCCAGCGATAATTCTTGGTCACCAGTGGTGACTCGTCTGGTCACGGGGCAGAGTCACCGGTCAGTCACCAAACGCTGGTGACGCAACCGGTGACCCTAGTGTAATAAGCGCCGTAAGAACTAATGCCCACCGACTAGTCAGGTAACCGGTGACGCAACCGGTGACGTCGCCAAGTGACCAAGTCTAATACGGGCCTAAAGTTTAACAAACATGTAATCGAAAAATACATTTCCGTCAAAAACAAGACTAGATTGTTCTTTCAAAACGTAAACTGATGAAAAAGCTAATTCATACACAATTTAGTGAGTGATTATAGTGTTCAGATTTTTGTTCATATTAAACTTATTGCGTTGATAACATGTTTAAATACCTTAGATTTAGACCAACTTAATTAAACATAAATTTTCACTTGTTTATTTGTATAATTCATTATTTTATCCAATCTTAGAATATAATTCCATAGTTTAGAGTTCAAGTTCAACTTAGATTTAGATTTAATCAATACCTTAGATTTAGACCAACTTAATTAAACATAAATTTTCACTTGTTTATTTGTATAATTCATTATTTTATCCAATCTTAGAATATAATTCCATAGTTTAGAGTTCAAGTTCAACTTAGATTTAGATTTAATCAATACCTTAGATTTAGACCAACTTAATTAAACATAAATTTTCACTTATTTATTTGTATAATTCATTATTTTATCCAATCTTAGAATATAATTCCGAACTTTAGAGTTCAAGTTCAAGGAAGAACAGAAGGTTGACTGAAATGTCAAAGTTAAATTACTCCAATTTATTTATTTCAGACAACACGGAATATTTTTTAAACATTTCACATCAAACATTGGTTGACTTGAGATTAACATCTTTTCAATACAGACGGATGACAGCAAGCTTGTTTTTATTTACATAAGTTGATAATTTGTGGCTACTCTAATTAAAGTAGGATTTTATGTCCCTGGTATCGAGTTTAAGTGTCATCACAGATGCCTTTTCCATTGTCCAAAAGCACATATGGTATAGCAGAACTCACCACTGTTGCTTCAGTTGTCTTTTTAATGAAATAAATAAAATAGATTAATCAGAATTTTTTTTTAAAACTTCTTTACATAATCACTTCAAACTAATTTACCATCATATTGCAACAAGCTGATCTTAAAATATATATTAATGCTAAAGACCGTAGGTGCTTGGTGGTATTCCATTTTAATTACTATAATATATATACAAATTATTATTTCTATTGTTTAAACAATAACAGTTCTGTTTTTTCTTGTTACTTTTGATTTGTATCTTCTTAATTAAGATCAATAAGGTAAAGACACTAGTGGCTGACATAACCAAATGCTGACACCTAATTTTTATTTTATAATTGTAGGTTAGAGTTTAATATGGTTTTAAAATTAATATAATTAATTAAAACATAAAATAAAAACAATAACAAAAATAATAAAACATTCATCCGTGGTACAACACTCAACACAGATCCATCCTCTACAACCGGACACAACAATTTATTTTTATTTTTATACTCTCTTACTGATTGAGAATGTGAGCAGTGTTTACGAAATACTTCGGAACTTTAGTTTTTTATTGTGTACTTCTAGGTAACATCAAGGACCATTTTGTAAGGTAAGCCTGTGTCACCTATCTATACAAAATTTATTTCATAATTTATAAGTTATATGAATGAATATGTGTATATTCAAGACCTATATTGATAAAATTGGTAACCCTCAGTTACCAGCTGTTTTTTCAGTTTTCGTAGGAAATCACTTTGTCAGAATTTATATTTAAAGTGGAGCTGACGCTGTTTAGCTTCTGTAAACGCTATGATATATAAGAGTAAGTGTGTTATTAATTATTTATAAAGCTCCCTGTCCATTCTTCCTCCTAAAAAAAGTATTTTTTGTCATACTGCTTCAAAAACAGCTGTTTTCAATACATGCATTGAGATGCTAAAGTTGTTCTTTTTAGTCCTAGGACCTAAAAACATCAGCTGTTACTTCGCTTATACGAATTAATTAACGATTTAAAAAATCTATAAAAAACAATTGATAATCTCGATTGTAAATAATAGATAAAACAACTGTAATAGCTGCAAACTTGTGTAACTTGTCCAAACTTTTGAAGTTAAATAGGTTATAACATTTTAGTATTTGTGAAATTATTTTCTTATATTGTTTGCAGTATAACAAAAAATATAGTTCATCACTAGGAGCAAAAGAAGCTTTTCGATCCTCGCTAATTTTCCGGCCTCGGCTGTTAAACTTGAGCTTGTATCGAAAAGCTTCACTTTTGGTCCTAGTGATGAAATATACTATACTGCATTAATTTAAGTATTATATTAGGTGATTAAAATGGTAGCAGATTTTCACTAATTTATTTAGAGGTTAGAAAGGTGGATGTCAGGTACTGAGTTCAGTTTCACTGAGTTCACCAATAGCTTCATCATGCCAGGCACTGTGTTGTCATTTTGAAACCTAGTTTTTCATTGGAAATAGATTTTAATTGTTCAAGTAAACCCACTTAATACTACATGTTTGTCTCAACTTAACTGACTGACTAGATCCAATAAGCTACTAAGTATACAATGTGTCAGGTTTTGGGGAAACCATTACTCATTTAGATTTTAATAATAAAAAAAAATGTTTAAGATGTGTTTCATTCCATGCCATTAAAATTTTTTTTAAATTTTGTTACAAAACTAATATTTAATTATATTTCCCTTCTTTTGCTTTCAGATATGAACTGTGCCATGGCGAAGTGACTAAACTAAAGAAAAGAAGATTCTTTGGTAAGAAGAAGATATTATGATTAAGGATATTATGTCTGACCATTAAAGCTGTCAGACAAGATGGGATGTCTGTAAATACAGCAAGTAAGCAGTTTAACTTTCCACGAACTACATATAAGTTAAGTAATAAGTACTCAGTAGAAAGAAAAATGGGACCATCTTCATTTATTTAAAGGAGCATGAAGATATCATTGCTAAATAGATTATTTTGAGTCAAAAAAAGGATTTACAATAAACAAGATTCAGTTTGTTGAAAAAACTTATGGAAGTTGGTTCATAACCTTAAATTTAAGACTCGATTTGTTGTCGGAAAACCAGGTGTCAGCTACTAGGAGTTAACCAAAATTACCATGTCAGTTTATGGTGTCGATGTATATATATATATATTTTTGGAAAATATTTTTATGCATTCAGGATATTCTTAAAAAGTATTTGGGCACAGATACTCTTTATCAAAGGTTAACGAAATATGTTATGACCCATAGTTAAAGAATATAGTTTGAATCACATGAGTGAAGAGGGGATAAACATGATAACTTGGTTTAAGGTGTCAGCTACTGCTGTCTTTACCTTTAAGTCCAGTAATTATTTTGTTTTAATTATTGTATACATTCAATTTTATATTTGTAATTTTTCTTAGTTATATTATATTTGTGTATATATGTATATAGGTGAACTGTAAATGGGTCCACCTGTTGTGTGACAGTAAATAAATAAATAAATAAATAAATATGCATTTTTTGTGTACTGAATGAATGTGGATTACATAATGGACTTTCTTCACCATAAAACCAGGTGAATATTGTTTATAATTTCTATGTTATACATATAACTGATATAACATAACCTCTTATTTATCTTCTTTGAAAATTTATCAGAGAACACTCTCCCTTATGGTTTATTCATGAGACACCATTGATTAAAATATAATGATTATTGATTAAGTATAAAAACACAACTATTAGTAAAGGAAAATAATATGTTACAATATGTTACAAATATATATGTTATATAATATTTTACATTACAGTAAAATTCCATTTATTCGAATTCCAGATATTAGGATCAAATTTGCAAAAGAAAATATTTTGTTGACAAAAATGTGGTGAAAGTTGTCAAGAATACCAGAGATCTACGTGTCCCCTCCTACTTATACTTAGTAATGTAGTTGTTAGGCGCAATTTCTCTGATAGTGTAATCGCCATTCCCTCTACCGGTTTTCTTTTACTATATCTGGCAATCCATTTTACACAGTAACAACGTTCTATGTTGTGTAAGGACACGTATAACATTTTACATGGCTACAAAACATAATAAGATGTGTTGTTGTTGAACGACAAAGTAGAAATTATAAATTAGTTAAATAAAGGCACATCTGGAAAACTATTATCTGAGAGATTTGGTGTTGGTACTTCAACTATTTCAGACATTAAATGAAGTACATTAAATGACATAATCTGTCGATGCTCACGTATACATGAGCATTCAACTTAGTACACATTCTAATGCATTTGCATTTCGGCTCCAATATATATATATATATATATATATATATATATATATATATATATATATATATACATGTGGTAGTCATATACACAATATTTTTAATGAATATAAATGCAGAAAATTTGTGTTAAGTAATATTTTTTTTTTTACACTTACACATGTACATAAATCAAATTAACAAAATTGGTGTTTCTGTGCAATTTGTTTCAATCCAGCCCCGTCAAACTCAAGTCAACCACTCTTTATTTATAGTGGTTCCTTCTACCGCCATACCACAGGTTGGAGTGAACCAAACTGCACAGAATAATGTTGTGCCTTAGGTGAGATTCAAACCTACAATCTTCCTTGATCAAATATAATGTTTATTTTTACATCGGTGAAACAGAACAAAATACTGGACCTGCTCATAGAGAAGCATTTATTTACATAGAGAATGTCAAAGTAGATGAAGCAGCAACCTGAATGCAATGCTTGCTGTGAAGCGCTTAAAAGACCCTGGTAGCACGATAGAATATGTCATCTTTGAAACAAAGATCTCTCTTTAATGTTTTCAAATTTTAGAATTTTTAAGCTAATGTATTATAACAGGCATATTTTGTAACATAGCCTACATCCTTTTTAATGACTTGAAATCTTTGCAAATAAATGTGAATTTAATATAATTTCTACGGTTTTTTGTTAATACTCTTACTACCTTCAAACCTAAATTTCCGGATTTCTGCATATCTGGATCAGATCAAACCCCCAATAATCCGAATAAATGGAGTTTTAGTGTATATATAAAACAATATTTTTTATGACAAAATACACAATTGTTGGTTGAGTGTAAAACATATCTAATAAGATAACAAAAAATTCTGTATGATTCCTGGTTCAGAATCTCTCTCTCTCTCTCTCTCTCTCTCTCTCTCTCTCTCTCTCTCTCTCTCTCTCTCTCTCTCTCTCTCTCTCTCTCTCTCTCTCTCTCTCTCTCTCTCTCTCTCTCTCTCTCTCGAAACTTAGTGAGTAAACACAATAATTTTTTTTCAAAATGGCAGCCAGAGAGAATTTTTTTCTTTTTTAAAATAATTACTCTATACTAAAAATATTTATGCTTTAAATTAAAGAGTGAAACAATTGTACAAAATATAAATCAATAATTAAAAACATGAAAAACTTCTTTTGCCTGTCAATTAGGAAAAAAAGTTCATATATGCTAAGCAGATTGGGGGAAGTGGTATGGAGTTTTTTTCAGTCGCTAATTATAATACAAAATCTCCCAAATTAGAATCTGTTTTCTGCTTACACCTAACTTTACTGTATGTAATATATACAGTCCAATAAGGCACAAATAAAAGAAAATTTTTGTTTATTTTGAGTCTGTAGGTTTGTTTATTATCTGGCAGAGTTCATGTAACATAGGTAAATCCACAGTTGTTGGAATTGTCGTACTTCTGGTTACTTTTCTTCTTTTGTTACTCTCTTGCTTACAATAAACTATAGGAATGTGCACTGTCTTTTTAAATGTTTTTTTAGTACGAGATTCTGAACATTTTATTTCCGAGAAAGTAACTGGCACTGAGGTGTCAGTAATTATTAATTTCTGAGAAGTATTCAACAAAGATGGTAACAACAATTTATCTGTAAATAAATTATGAGGAGTTAAATCTTTCTCAATATTGTGATCATTGTTATCTTGATCAGTTATCAACTCTGTAGATTCATAGGGAGATATCAATTCAGATTTAATTGAATCTTTATTTTCTTGTATATTGTTACTGATGGACTTGGTAATAAATTGTTCGTAATGATTAAAACAAATCATTTCATCCTCAGTCTCTTGAATTGCTTTTTCTTCTCCATCATTCTCTAGTACTTCATCAGCAAGGTCATATCCTGAGTCATCAATGACTACTAAATCTTTTTCTTTTCTAGATATCACATCACCTGATATTTGCAACACAGAATCTGTTATGTTTTCATGATCCTTTTTCATGTGAGTTGTGAGGCTTTGTTTTAAACGAAAATCTTTCCCGCAGATTTTGCAATCAAAAGGACGTTCTCCTGTGTGAATAAGATAATGACTTTTTAAAGCAAATGAACGTCTGAATGATTGGCCGCACTGATCACAATGATGTGGACGAAGATCTTCATGAATCCTAAAGCAAAAAAGAGAAAATAATATTTTAAGACAATCGGATAAAGAAATAAATTACCCTAATTCTTGTTGTAAAATCTTTGCAACTCTTGCTTATTCTTCGCTGTTCACTGATGTTTCCTCAAGTGTAAAAATACTTGAACTTCAATTGACACATATATTAAATTTACACAAACAGTGAACTTTAAAGTCTGCACAAATATATATATAATAACACTAAAAAGATATCTGAGTAGAACTCATAGTTAAAATCTATTTATTATTTTATTTGGCGACATTAGTAATGTCCTACAACGGAAATTCGTTGTATGGGATTATATTTTGGTTAAAAAAAATGAAAATCTACTCCTAATACAAGGTTTGGCTGAATTGTAAGCGACTTTGCTGTTCACCGCGAGTCGGTGAAACTGACCTATGACTCGGTCTAAAGTCAATTTTCGCCTACCCGTTATGACAGTAAAATCGTATGTCGGTAGATTTTGAATAAAAAATCTGTATTTGATGAATTATGAAAATATGAAATAATACTGTTAAAGGATGTGTAATTGTAGTACAAGTTGTACGCAATACAGATCAGTTACGGTTATTTCATAAAAATTAACACACGCTGCAATAAATTTGAATGAAGAATCCAAAAATTTTCAAAATTACTCAAAATTGAAAAACCTTGATATTTTTGAAATTAGTAAAGAATTCTAAGAATAAAGTACTCTAGGAAAAATTTTGAAAAACGTAATATTTAAAAAGTTAAGTGAAATGATAATAATTAAAAGTTGAATAAAACAAATAAAAGTAAATTTTGATAATGGGTTGTATAGAGATAATTGATAAAGTAAAGTTTTACAGATAATTAAAGAAAAAATTAAAAAATTAACTGAAATTAAAAAGTTACAGTTTTCATACCTTTGTGGGGACAGGGATAAAGGTAGAAATCTAAAATTTGGAAAACCTGTTTAGATTTAAGTATGTAAGACAATATGTAAGTCCCAGGGTGATCAGTATATAATAACCCCCCCCCCCCAAACGAAGAAGTGTGAAAAAACTAGGATCTGAAGGTCACAAAGAATCATCGCTGCGGCTAGTGTGTTCGTTACACAAACTGAACAGATTAGTGAAGTTTCAAAACTGTAATGTAAAAGGTGTAAAAAACCAAAATCGAAAATCATGCCGAAAATTGCGTAACGGATTACAGGTGAACGGGCGGGCCGATAATCACCACGCGAACTTCTCGAGGAAGAAGACATCAAGACCTACAGGATGCTGGTGATTAAAACACGAAAAAGTAATTAGGAATACCATTAAATTTAAATTTAGAAGAAACAATAGGGAATTGTACACTAGCATGTCGGCATATGCAGAGGTTGAAACGTCATGGCTTCATGACGTAGAAATGGGCGGAGTCAAGGATACCAACTCACACACGTTTTAATAAAAAAAGACTAACTACTGAAAATTAATTAAAATAAAAGGATTAAAGGACTTGGACTATAGCAAACCAATCTTAAATAAATAAACTCAACAATAGAAGGAAAAATTTGCAAATAAACTACGTATAAAAGGTGAAATAAAGAACTATCGTATTATCCCTGTGAGGGAAATAAATTGGTACGACAATATGATAGTTTTTGGCTATAAATATAGCTGCACGCGACTTCGTAGCTCTCTGAAAAAACCGCTTAAAAAGTACTACGGGGTGACTATGCCCGAGTGCTCTCTCGTGTTAAAATTTCTTTAAAGGTATAAGGTGTTGCTATGCCCAAAATTATGGTGAAAAAGTTTTAAAAAGTTTCAATGTTTCAAAATCAGTTTAAAAAAGAAAAGTCATAAAGAAAAAAGAAGTGTTAAGTGAAATGGTGTATTAGCAAGTCTTCAGCAAGTTCTAAAAAAGTGAATGAATCTTACATCCAGCGTTATTCCTATTAACACGTCACAAGAACTTCGCTAAGCTACATGGATCTTTAATCAACTTCTACAACGAACGGACACCAGAAAAACAACATATTCCCATCATCCAGGATCATCAAGGAACCAGGATCTTCCAGACGGCGGTCAAGGTTTCATATCACCAGTCAAGGTATCCCTTTTTTATTAGTAAGGCAAAATTGGCCGAAAATTAACGTAAAATCCACTGATTTTCCTGGGATATAGATTTAAGACGTTTAAGAAAAATTTTGTAACTTTATATAAATTTGTGTGTGGATATTTTTCTTTTGTGTTATATAAAAATTTGATAAATTAATCCTGAACGGCTAGTTAAATTTCAAAACTGAGAAATTAGCGTTCAGGGATTAAAAAGAGGAAATTAGCTAATAATAGAAATTTTATGTATATAACTTTCCTCTAAATAAAAATTTGCCGATCTGCCACCTACATAACATAAAGAGTAAAATTATAATTTGTAAGATAAAATGTTTCTTTTTATATGATTTAAGATTATAGGATGTTATAAGTTTTGTTTGTTTTTTAAATAATTTGATTTTGTTTTAAATATTGAGAAGATTGAGTTTTATTTTGAAAAGAGCAGATTGAATAAATTATTTTTACTTGTCAGAATCAACAATCATGTGTTAGTATCTTTAGTTATCCACACCAATTCTTCTATTAGAAAACTATATTGGGAATTAAGGTAAAATATATTGTGTAACATAGGTATTCTCAAGAACATGCTCCCTAGGGAATAGTAGAAATAATAAAGTAAAATCGTGTTCTCCCTGAGCAATAGGGTAAAGTAAATTTAGAACTGGAAGTATTTGAATAAAATAGGGGGGTACCAGCAGTTTAGGGAAACTTAAACTGTTGAAGGAGACCAGACCAGATAACAAAAAGAAGCCAAAACTTCCAGTGGATTGATTAATTCATTCTCAATCTCGCGGGAACGAATCCTGGACAAAAAACTCCAGGATTTGAGACTAGTGTGTTTGTTAAATAAATCAGGGGAAACGTACAGTCTAACTCAAATCAACAAGTTGAGTTTTTTCGTTGTAGTCCATTGAGTAAGTCCCGCAAATAACTTTCAGTAACCGGATATGCTCTATTGCTGATGTGGTCACATAAAATAATAAATGGATTTTAATGATTAGTTCTACTCAGATTTGTTTTTAGCGTTATTATGTAGGTCGCAGTAGAAATAATAAACAAGTTATAAAGTGAAAAAATTATTTGATCGCAAATATGTATACTAATGATAGTTACATTATATTTTTCTACTGTTCATGAAGTTTATAAAACAATATTCATTTTTTGAATAGAACATCCATTAAATGCGTAACACCACTGTAAGCTTGGGACATCTTCAAACCAATAAAATATATATAATAAAACAATTAATGTTAATGATAATAAAAAATAATTAAACATTCAAATAATAATAAAGATATACTAATAATATAATTAATAGGAATTATATAATGGAGATAAGTAATTGTAAAATATAATTTCAAACTGTGTGCGTAAAGTCATATGGACTTGTAACCATCGAAGTTAATGCAACGTAAGGTGAAAGCAATTAGTAAGCCGAACCCCATGAAAACGGAAAACGAGAGATTTCCCAGAAGCCTCAGCGTTAGCTTTACCAAGCATCTTCTAGAAGCGTAGCTTAATCAGTCTTTGAGAGGAGCCAACATCGAGCAGTCACGTTATGGGACGACTGCGGAGACTCAAATTCAGCACGACAATGGCGGAGTTTTAGTGTTTGGGATGATGAACCAAACATAGATATTTGGACAAACAGTTGTGAGTAAAGTGGAACAATTTAAACTTTGTAATCGTGAGTAAAGTGAACTAAAAGAAATGATAAAAAACTCTATTCTCTGAACTATGAAAATGTTTGAACCTTGTTTCATAATAGTAGATTTTAGTTTTATTTAATTCTCCTGTGGAGAGACATGATAACTTTGTTTTCTTTGAATGTAATAAAAGGGAGACTTCTTATTTTTAACATGTCTGGCTAGATTCATTGTGTTAACCATTGCCACGTTATAAGAGTAACTGCAAGTACGATAGAGAGTGTAACCCTGTCCCTCAGGTAATTTAGTATTGTAATTTTAAAGATGAATTTATAAGAACGCAGACTTATAAATATACAAATAGTTTGATTTTTTATTTAAAATAAATAGTAACAGTAGAAAGATTAACTTCAACCCCTTACACCACTTCGAATGCACTACTGTATGTGATGTTGGAAGTGCTTTATGTTCTGAAATGTCTCTGGAGAAATTATGTTTATCACTTCACAAATTTTATTTTTTTATCTCTTCCAATGTTCTCGGCCTGGTCGAAAACACATTTTCTTTGAGATAGCCACATAGGAAAGTCAAGGAGCTGTAAGATCTGGAGAACATGGTGACCATGACAAGTCTCCAAAGCTGGAAATTAAACATCAAGGAAATAAGATTCTCAGAGCTGTCTGCTGAGTTGTGTGATATGCACAATCATGATCATCACGTCCTTCAACTTCAGGTCCAAGGAATGATTTGATTCATATTCCTGTACCACGTAGAATTTACAGTACATGTTTCCCCAATTTCATTCTCAAAGAAATAAGGTTAAATTATTTTGTTTGCCATGCAGTAAACCAAATTATCACTTTGGGGTCACGAAGAGAACATTGATAAGGATTGTTTGGAGACCATTATCTCATATTCTGTTTATTAACAGTTGCATTGAGATGGAAGCGGACTTCACCACTCATAAGCAGATTGTTCACAATGCCGGATGTTGATTTTTTAAATTCCATTATGTGGTGACAGATTATCTAGCTCTCTATAGCAGAGTGATCATGGTAGTAGGGAAACAATTTTCCAATGGACACTTTACAAGGCTCCTAACTTTCCCGACAATAAATTCCGACGGTTCAAAATAATCTATGATTGAAATCTGTTTCTTGTTTCTGTTGTATACTGTATGTATTTTAAATATTTGCACAAACTTTAAAGTTGTGTTTGTGAAAATTTAATATATGTGACAATTGAAGTTTAAGTGTTTTACACACGAGGAAGCAGCCACTGAGCAGTGAAACAGTGCTGTAGCATTACGAAGAATAATCAAGAATGCAAATACTTTACAACAAGATTATAATGTAATTTGTGAAAGGAAAACAAACAATATAACAAATAAATCTTAAGAAGTCTGTATAAATTATAGAACAATACTAAATATTCTATGATTATAAAAAAATTATTTAATTGAACATTTTTCAACTGTTTTATGTAATCTTGTTCACTTATTTTCTTTTCTACGATGATTGAAAATGATTATGTGGATTGAAACTAGGATTGTCAACATAAAATATATAAAAATATATAATAATAATAAACTTTAAAATTTTTTTCTCCTTTCTATAAAATACAATAAAAAACAAAACATTTCAACTAAATAATATAAACTAATACTAATATTACAAAATATTTAGTCATTTAAAATTTATACGAAGTGTGATCAATTAAATAAGCTCACAATTTAAACAAAAATATTTAATCAGTGTTTATTACTCCTAATATATTGACGGTATATTAACATTTTTCGCAAAAATGTGATTAAAACAACTTTCAGGTACCAATTTGATTCAAATTTTTTAGAGGAAATGAGGAGTGTTAAAAAAAAAATACTTTGTATGCTATTGACCTTGAAGGTATTGGAAATGTTAAAATATAAAAGATACAATAAACCTTACATAACTAATACATTTCTGATATCTGTAAACAACATATGTCAGGGAAATTTTGATGTCAATTTAGTTACTTTCACGGATGATATTGCATTGTTCTATAAAACTAGTTCTATTCGAGAACTATTCAATAACATAATGTAAAAAGATATGAAAGCATTATGTTGGTGGTTCACAAAAATATCATGTTCTACAGCCCAAATGTGTGGACCGATTTAAATCAAATTTGATACATGAGCACATTTTGGTCATATCTTTGAAAGATTTTTCAGGATATCTGCTATAAGAAGAAACTTACAATTTTCTCAAAATCGGTTCTAATAATTTTGAACTAGTGTAGCCTCTAAGGGCCCAAACAAAACAAATTTGTCATCTCTCCAAAAATGATGGTTTATGAGTTATCAGTACAAAAGTATAAAATCATCCATGAGGCTATTAGAAAAATTAATTTCTCAAAATCGATTAGGCTATACTGATTTTGTTAAAATTTTTGTGAAATGTGAAGATTAATGACCCAAACATGTGTTGCAAAATCACAAGTAAAAAAAACAAACAAAACGAAAACAAAAATGAACCTCGTCTTTATAAGCTTGATTTTAATGATATATGATTTACGCTGAACATGTGTAAAACTGTTCATTTAATAAAAGCTGTTAGATTGAAGATTTTAAAATACATACCTTGAATGATCAAGCCATACAGCTCGTGTATGAAAAGTCCGTCCACAAATATCGCACATAAATGGCCGTTCACCAGTATGAGCACGAATATGATTGTCCCTTTCAGTTCGATCTCTGAATTTCTTGCCACAATATTCACATAAAAATGGACGATCAGTTGAGTGAAGTTTCATATGCTTCTTAAGTCCTGCCTTATGTGTGAATCGTTTATCACAGTCATTACACTGGAATCTCTTAATACCATTATGTGCATCACAATGAGATTGCCAAGAACCCTGTAAAAAGGGGGAAATACAATGTAAAAACCTTTAAGTTAGTGTACTAAATGTAAGGTCAGAAATTACCATACATTTGTACAGAAAGTAAAATACCATTTAATATTAAAAATATAATGTTCCTAGGACATTGAATGCTTAGTCCTCTATGTCCTCTATAAGTAATTTCCTTTGGATCTCATAAACTTTGGCATCATCTACTTTTCAAAAAATCTGCAAATTCTTTCGTTGGAATTGTCATCACCTACCTCACATTGTTTTCCTAAACCTGTTGGTTAGTAACGCCGCACGTGCTGCGGCAGCCTTCCCATGCACCAATATTAGTAATGACGCAACATATACGATTTGATATTTGTATTTATATAGGAAGGCTGAACCTTTGCGGCTGAACTAATATTTGGTTAGTTATATTCTGCGATCTGTTGGCTGTAATATAAAACATCTATTTTAGTCCTAGTTAATTCTGATAGGGTGCACGAGCATTCTCTAACAGACATTGTCTTGCCGCTTCTAACATAGTCATTGCGTAACTTGTGTTTGCAAATGTATTTGGTTTTTGTTGTTTCTTTTTTCAATTGTATAATGGCTAATCGTGAAATCTTAGCATTGATGACATTCGGGAATATATTATGGATTCCGGGTGTGAGGATGAAATATATAGTGAGGAATCTGAGTTGAATTTCAGTGAAATAGTGAACGATGTTGTTACAAATATGCATTTGGATCCGAGTGGTGTTGTGGATAACGTAGGCAAGTGTAGGCCTACCAGTGTTTTTGTAAATGACAATGACGATTTTATTATGGAAGAACCTGAAAGTGACGAAGAAAATAACGTATTTATAGGACCACAAAACCTTTATGAATGGCACAACAGCATGGAATCCTGTAAGTTTCAACTGACATTATTTCAGTTTGATGAGAATAAGTCAGGAATAAATAATGATTTAAACCTATGCTAAGATTGTAAGGAATGTGACTGTTTAAAAATTTTTATTTGACAAGGATCTTGTGTCTCATATCGTAAAAGAAACTAATAGATATTGCAATCAGTATATAAGTAACTCAGTTTTGAAAGAAAAATCTAAATTACAAAAATGGTATAATACTAATGAATTCTGAAATTTACACTTTTTTAGCCATGCATGCCTCACAAAAAAAACAACAGGATTTTAGATTACTGGAGTACTGACCCTCTAGTTTCTACTCCAATTTTTTTAATAATATTTCTCAAGATAGGTTTAAGAATTTATTGAGAAAGTTACACTTTGATAACAATAAAGCCAGCATCAAGGGAGACAGGTTATCAAAAATTTCTATTTTACATACTCTGAGAATGAAATTCAAATGTGTTATGATTCCTTTCAAAAACCTGTGTATTGATGAAAGTCTGTTACAGTGGAAGGGCAGACTATCATTCAAACAATTTATGCCGAAAAAAGGCACAGGTTTAGTCAAATTATTTATTTTGTGTGATTGTAAAACAGGGTTTGTTGTTGATATGGTTATATACATAGTGAAACAGACAACTATTGAAATAAAGAAAAATTTAGGCATTTCTGGATCTGTTGTAACAACTCTAACAGAGCCATATGTATTTGGGTATCGGGCATACAATATATGTCGATAATTGGTATACGAGCCCTTACTTATTTCAATATTTGCATGACAACCAAACTGGAGCACAGCCAGAACAGACAGGAAAGATATGGCAAAGTTTCTCAAATTAAAATCTGGAGAATACAGTGCAAAACATACTACTTGCTTGTTAGGTCAGAAATGGGTTGATAGGAAGTACATCAATATGTTGTCCTCAACATACACTAATGAACTTGGACAATTCACGATCAATTTGATAAGGCAACTATTAGAAGAATTTACACCTATGAAAGCTTCATCTGTAGGTGGAAGTAAAGCCAAGAACCAGGATATGCCCCTTCATTTGACAGCCAGATATTTTCCAGACATGTTACCTCCCACTGAAAAAAAAAAGAAAAAAAAATATTGGGGTATTGAGCTAAATGGAAAACCTACTAATCAACAGGTTAAATGTGTCCATGGTCTGAAATATCTTCCTTTCAAATATGATTCCTGCTCTGGGAAAAGCCAGAAGTCGTGGAGAGTCAAATTTGGAATGTAAAGGGCTGAGGCACCTGAGTGATACCATTTTTTTCCACAAAAAACCCATGCATGAGATAAGATTGAATAGGCGCATTGGCATGTTGAAGCTGCCAGTCATCACTTGTCCACAGAGATGGCTGTTTTCTTCTTAAGAATATCATTGTAGCACTCTTATTAATAGTTTGGTTTGGAGGAATGTACTTATGATTGAGATGGCAGACTGAGTAGGCAATCTTTCAAACACCATCAAGTGGTGTTTATTCACTCAGAAATTATTTTGTATAACTAATGTTATACGAATGAATATCTTTATTCTGAATGAATTTATTTATTTTACAAAATAAATAGTTTTTTAAATGTAAATAGGAAAGTGTAACTTACTGAAAGAGTATTTATTTAAACTACAATCTTATTTCACTTACACCAAAGAAACAAAAACAATTCTCAGAGACGTAACTAATACCATTGACACACAGTGGATACCAGATAACTGTGGTGTACCAAGGAATGAGATATGTGATGGATTGCAAAGAAAGGAGCAAGATTTCAACATAACCTGCATGTGACCTTGAATTTTTATAAGAAGCAGATTGAATCTAAATATAACGAAGAGCTGTAAATGCTCAGAAGAACAGGACAATAGAAAGAAATATGTACGGAATACAACAGCAACCAAATGATCTCAGGCTGTAAAGTGGACTCAGCAGAAAACTACAAACCTTTGTTGTATGAGCCAGAATTAGACACCTAGTTACGGAAGAACATCTGTATCGCTACAACCTGCAGATTCACAGTATTGCAGGCACTGCATGAGGGAGGGAAATCATCTTTTAAGAACAAGGTTGAGGAATTTGACTCAGAAATTACAAATACACGAATGAACCTCCCAAATTATTGCAATGTATTGAGAAATCCTTTTTGACATTGCTGTTAAATTACACCAGATGCATCATTTTGTTGACATCATATGGGGCTGGACACATGTAGCAAGAAATATTTATTATTAAGTTCATTTTTAATAAATATAGCGCAACATTGTTAACTTGTAAAGTTTTAATCTCAAATTGTTCTACAGTCTTTCAGCTAAAAATGACTTTCCAGATTTTATTCTTGTATTATAGACTTCCTTTGTTCATATATACTAGAACAAGTTGAATTTAAGTAATTATTTGTTCTACATTTTTAAAGCTTCATCTAATGACTGAACTTCAGTTATTATTTCACATCTTCATTAATTAAGTGGCAATAATAATAATAATAATAATAATAATAATATATTGCAATATTTTTCTACACAGGTACATACAACAAAATATCTTAATGAAGGACATCATATATGTCTAATATTAGATGATGTATCCTCCATATGTAGCTCGGATTCATCTAATATTATACACCATATCCAGTCATGGTTAAAATAAAAATAAATAACTTAAAAAACTTTTTGTAGAAGAGACAAATGATTTGTTCTTTTAAAATATGTGCATAATACAACAAGAACACCAGCATAATTAATATAGACATCAGATTTAATTTCTATACAAGCATAATATTCTTTACCTTGAATGCAAATGTTTTTCCACATGTTTCACAGATATATCCTGCGTACTGTTTGGAGGTGCGAACATGGAGACGTTTCATGTGTAAATCTAACGTTTCTGGGCTAGCATATTGACGAAGACATTGTGGGCATTCATACAAGTTGTCTTCACTTACCTTCTTTGTAGTTTTGAAAGTTTTTGAAATCTTAGACCGTAAATTATGCATTTTACGTCTGAAAAATAAAACAAGTGTTTGAATAATGCATTTTACCAATGAAATATCTTAGGATTTAATTAATGACTTTTGATTATTTTCAATTATGATTTACATAATACTAGGACTAAGCTAATATTTAATATCTAACATCAGAATTATCTTATACCATGGCATCAGAAGAAATACGTAGTTGCTAAAACCAATAATTCAGTTCAGCCCTTTTTTCTCTCCACACCTCCCCATCTATATTGATAAGTCTTTGTGTTTAGATTAATTTCTTAAACTATCATTGGCTATACACAAAATGAGTTTAGCCAGTGAAACTAAAAAATTGCAGTATAGTGTAAATAAACTGACAAAACCTATAATTCCCCCTTCTTTCTCCTCACCTTTCCTATGCATATTGATTATCTTTGTGTTTTAATTAATTTCTTAAACTACCATTGGTTATAAATATAATGAGTATAGCCAGTGAAACAAATAAATTGTAATATATAATAGTATAAGTAATCTGACAATTAAGTAGTCAGATTTCCTAGAGTATTGGAACAAAATAGGCTCTTAATTGGATAATAGACTATTGGAAAAGGTGTAATAACTTCAAGCTTTTATTAACACGTGTTGTTAGTTGTTAAAGTTATAACAGGAAGTTACCAGGAGAAAGGAAGTAAGCTACATTAGTGATCTACCCACTTGTCTGATTCAAATTTGACGACTAAATGTCAATGTCCATCACTGAAGACACAGAGAAACTAACATGTTTCCGTTTTATAATACATGTATAACAACAGCCAAACAAGAAAATCCGATTTCAAAATTATAACTTGTAGAAAAATTGAATTTATATGCAATATGTTTAATTTCAAGAAAACTGAAAAACATTAATAATTCACATCGTTTATCTAATATTAATAATAATATTATCATTAATTAATATTGTCAAATTGGTTACCGCAGGGCCTTTTATAAAACCTAAAAAAATATATCATGTGGAGGGCGGTATTAAATAATAGAACCTTAAATTATTGTTAGAAGGGACGTAATAAAAAATAAAAAAGGTCTTATCATCCAGAAAGCGAATAGCCCGGTAAAGCAGCGATCGTGGGGGAAAAGTGAAGAGTGATAATAATTATAGGCAGGAAATGAACATTACTGATTCTAAGGAATATAAACACTAAGTAAATAAGATTGAATTATATTAATAAGTATTTTTATATTTCATTACAAACAAATCATTCGGAGTGTGGGGTGGTGATTTATATGTTTGGTTAAATAAAAGAAAATCAGTCTGGTAAAGATAAAAATGTTAAACAAAACAAAACTCGTGCCTTACTATGGAGAAAAAAAAACAATACATTTTTCGTGAAAATGTTAAACTACCGAGTGCGAATTGTGGTATAATATTCTATACAAAATAAAAATATATAACAAACATTTCTAAATATCATACAAGAGTAAAATTATCGATTGAGAATAGAGGGAAGTTGGCTACGTGATGAACGAAACCATCCTGAAAATACTGTGGTTAAAAGACACACTACTAACCATGAATAAAGTGGTTTTCTATATCACAACAATTGCATCTGATCTTTGTATTATAGAGTCAAAATAGTTTTGGTCTTTTGTTACATTCTAGGTTGGTTTATAATGCCTCATTGTAGATCAATTAATCGACTAGGCCAGGGAATATCATTACGAAGTCAAAGTAAGTGCATTATTGTAAATGTCTTTAAAAAGACTGTAGAAGAAAATTCGAAAATCTCAAAGAATAATATTAAACACAGAGGTCCTGACTTATGTATAATACCATTAAGTACAGTAAAAAAATTAATAACAAAATTCAATAAATGTGGACAAAATTAGACTTTTTCAACACCTGGAAAAACCCAGACGGTTAAATTAAAAAAGTAAATATTGATAACTTTCAGAAAAGCGTGTTATGAAATATATTTCATAATTTCTATTAAAAATATAACAAACTACCGTGTTCAAAATCACTATTGACAGTTTTAAGAACTGAACACCTAGAAATGAATTAAATTTCACGACTGAAACTTTGCGCAAAAATCTAAAAAATATGGGTTTCCGGTGGAGATAAACTGACGACAATAGAAGTTAATTGAGAAAAATGACATGATTGAAAAAAATAATTATTTAATAACTTGAAGGGCGACCAATAATTTTTCTTGACAAAGAAACTTACGTTCACACTACTCACGTTAAATGTCTTTCATGGTCTGACAACTCGAAAAATGCTTATATAAAAAAAAATTGTTTCAATAGAAAACGTTAAGGAGGACATAAATTCTATTCCACACACTAGCATATCTACTAGCAACCTGTTTACCTCCACTACATGCCCCTCATTTCCCCAACCTGCGCAGATTTGCTTGAAGTTATCTTTGTTGTACTACAATCTTATTCCCTATTTTAATATAGCTTCGATTCGAAAGTAAGATGACAGAAGCGCAAAGATAGTTGTTTGTGTGTGACAAAGAGAGAAAGCACACACAAGTTTTAAAATAGAGCATCAACGGTCCAATGCATCTAGCCTAATACAAACACTGATAATATACTAAAATAAGTGCAAATATAATACAGGGTGGGAAAAATAATAGACCTGGAACATATTTGCTGTATTTTCCATATTATACATCTTATTGACAAAAAAATTGTAATTTTCTCACATCATACATATTATTTAGTATAAAGAAAGGGAAAAAAAATTATGAAATAATAAATATTTAATGTTGAATTCGTATTTAGAAAGAACCGCCCTCCCCCGACTTGAAAATAGTGAATCTCTATTTATTGGTTTCCCCCCATTTATCGTTCAGATTCTGCGGTCGACATTGGAAACCCATTTAAACAATATTTTTACCGGATTCAACCTTCTCTGAACGACGGTTTTCTCGGATCAACAGTTCAAAAAGAAGTCCACAAGAAAACTTTCTCGTTTTAATAGTTTTGTAAATAAAATCCTAACAACGAAAATACAATCACAAAGTTATAATTTTTATGTAAACTAAACTTAGTTTAATTGTTTCCTATTATATTATATACATTTATAAAATGCCTGGCCATTCAACCAAACATTTGCTGCTAATCTGAAGTTCACGGAAACTAGAGAGACACTGTGTCTTTTGTCTAGATAACTTGCTCGCTATAGTTGTAAAATTCAAACTGCGCAAGCGCACCAATCAGTTCTAGGTCTAAGTTTGATTCATTCCCACAAGCACGCGCGCGCGCACACACACACACACACACACACAGCAGTTCACAATGACAATTAATATCTACGTTCAACATATTATCAATTCCCTGTAATCAGCAGCAAATAATTTTCCGTTTATCAAAATAATATAATATCCTGTAAAATAAAAATGAATTAAATGACGAAATACACTACTTTACTGATTTTGAGTTCTCTCCTTCCAAAGGACTGCATGGTTTATTTAACTTGTAAAGAAGGAAATTATTAGTAAGATAAGCTGTAGGTAGGTCTGTGTCTGATCTTTCTATAATTTTTGGAGTTTTTAATTTTAACTAGCCTTTCTAAAAACAAAAGACTACAGACAGTTATATTACCCTAAGCTATATGCACAGATTTTTATATAGCTTAAGACATTAAAGCAATATAAAGATACGACGTTTGGTCCTCAGTTTGACAATCCTCGAACATTTTCAATTTCAAACTTTAAAAAAATTACACAAATTATGAAAAGATGTCTTCTCAGTTAGTTTTTTAGTAGTGGCTACTACTGGAGACTGTAAAACATTTGAAAATGGAAAGTTTTGTCTGTTGAGGCGCATATATATGATAAAAAATTAATACAAACACCCATTCAAGGTGAACTAGTTCTCCCACCTCATTTCTACCAGGCTTAATGCTAGTCATTGTGTTAACACTTTATTAATTATGTTATTAAATATTTAAATTTTGTGTAAAATAGTTAACCAAAATTTGCATTCAGTAAGTTCACATATTCGTGAATAATTATATTACTCTTATTTACGAACACAGAAGTTTTAAATTTTATTTGGCTAGATTATTATTCCTTGATCCGAACTATCTTTATCTACAAATCCATAATTAATGTTCTGTAATAAAACATGTATTTGTTGGAAAGTGTGTGAATGAAGTTCATCACGCAAGTTCGTATACAAACTTTTGGTGTGAAATTATATTACAAACTCATTTCATTTAAGTTAAATAAAATGATAAAAATATTTGTTTATAATTTTAACATTTATTTCAAAAATGTAATAATGATTCACATATCAGACAACATATTTCTTGCATTTATCACTCATGTGCATGTGAAAATAGTTGCATGCATCACTCACACAGATACAGTGATTTCTTATTCCAACGGAAGAGTAATTTCTTGCGTTATAAAAATTGCACAGAGTATATGTATTGTGAATATAGACGTATATTTCATAAGGACTTACGATCAAAAAGTATTGAAATTGTTTTATAAAGTAAATAATTTTTGGATCCAAATAATAATTATTTACATTACTGATTGGGACGGATAGTTTCTAGTCTACGGTACACTAAAATTTGATAATTTGGATGCCAGCACTTTATGTGTAAAATGGCAATGTCCTATTAATTGAACATTTGAATATTATGCTTATAACCTGGCATTGGTACTCAAAGGGTTAACTGTCACAATATATGTTGGTTTGTGAAATTTTACTTGTGAGTTATTATTTACCATAATATGGAATTTCACCAAGTACCGACTGTGTTTACACTTAATATCAATATATTACTTTTTACTACTATGCACACACGAGAAAGTAAATGACAAGTTTTTTGAAGTGAGATCTACCTGTCTGAATCTGACAGAAAGGAAATACAACTGTAAACAAGTTCAAGGGCAACTTTTTCTCTATTTTCACCTCTTGCTTTTTCACTCTAAATGACAGAACACTGAAGCCTATCTTTTGATAAGTGTCCCACACACGCATGGGTGTCCACAGTTGAGTTAATTTGACACTGTATAATTAACTATTGCATTTATTACCCCTACTTTAATCCTCATTCTACAAAAGAAACACTAAAATGATTTAATGAGGACTAATTGTCAATAATCGTAATCGATAATCGCCGATTATTAAAAATAATCATAATTGGTAAGCCCCGAATTGTCTCACCCCTAACCCCAACTAAAATAACTTATCAAAATAGTTTTTTATAACATCAATAAGGTTTATTGTATTACTCAACATTTTTTATAGATTTTTAAATAATGGAACAACTATTTTTGGAGGAGACTAAATAATAAAAAAAAAACCGTCTGGAGGGATGAAAAAGAATAATAAGCACTTCTTTTTCTTTCTCCCATATACACAGATTTATAATACTTCAATTATTATAACTCTCATAAAAAAATTAATTAAACAATTATTTTTTATTAATTATTTTTAATTAAACAATTGAACTCCTTTTATTACTTATTATTAGGTCATCATACCTGTGATAATGAAGAGCCCATGCAGTAGGAAACAGCTGACAACAATATTTGCATGAATGTGAAGGAGAACTCTGAGGATGACACAGCTTGCGATGCATATTGAGATACGTATAATGCAAACATTCTTTATTGCAGATTTCACATACAAAATATTGTGGTACTGTGAACTGTACAGCGGCAGTAGAGTTTGTCTGTTGGCCATCTGTATTGTCTAACAAAACAGTTATAAATCAATACCATAGTTAAGAGCAGTCTGACTGCATTTAAACTCAATATAACATAATGTCAGATATCTCAAGAACTATAATAAGATATCATTTTTCTTTAAATACCTTTAATTTGTAAGGGGAAAAAAAAAATCCTTTCGTATTTTAAAGAACTCATTTTTTGATTCCTTACATGAAATTAAATTTAAAAAATAAAAATTTATAGTGAAAATTATGAATTATATATATATATATATATATATATAAATGTAAATAAAAAAATCTCATTCCTTTTGTAATAAAGATATCTTGAAATTACTGTGTTGGGATCCGTAATTAGTACCACCGAGTTAACAACAATTTGGTCTAGATAATTTTAATTGTTATTGAAATATCTAACATCTAACCTTTACAAGTGTGATTTTTGGAAAACGAACATAAGCGGATGGAATGTATAATTTAGTCAGGCTACTTAAGTGGAGATTTTTACTTAGCAACCTACTGATTGAGGACAAAATTAATTTAAGTGAATGGAATAGCTTCGGGCAAGTAGGAATGATTATACTTCATTTAACTTATTGTTTAAAAAAGTTCAAATTTTAATTTTTTTTATTGAAACTTTTTATCTTTAAATATGTTTTCTAAATGAATTTACATGTTTTTGAAGGTTTACTTTAGGCATAACATTTAAAGCATCAAATACATTGATTACATATTTTTTTAGTTGGAAAAATAGACGTTTTCTGTGCATTTGGATTAACCCATCGACTTCCACTCAAGCCAACCATCATTTATTTACAGTGGGCCCTCCTACCATATCACCAATTGGAAAGAACCAAACTGCAGAGAATAAACCTTGTATCACGGGTGAGATTCAAACCCACAATCTCAGGTGCCACACTTAATCAGAGATATGGCCACTGAGCTACCATAACACTTAGGAATAGTTACTTTTTTCACAATATTTGAATAGTAACATTCCTATTCTAGTGTAATAAAAGAAAGGATTAGTTTAATAAAGTATAGTATATAATAGTGAGAGGTTGTGAAACTTTTTTGTCACATAAGTTATCTAACTTTAAGTAACTTTATAGCATGATTTTCTTTTTCTAATACAATATAAAAGTGATATATGGTTTAGAAGATAGACTTTCCATTGCACCATGGTATGCAACTAAAAAAACATTTTTTTAAATATCTTCTAGTTATGCTAGAAAAAAAATTATTATACAGCTTTAAAAAAGAGATCTTGAGGAACAATATTGTGCAAAAAACAACAAAATATTCATATTTTTACAATTTGAACTCCTCTTAAAAGAATCTTTTGTAAATATAACAGAATATAACTTAATGTTGTCTTCATTATAATTAAAATTTTGAGCTGTGGAAGAGATTGATTTAAATCCTTTGCATACATTTCACCAGGTTATGACTTGCAATTATTTTCCACAATGCATATTAGGTGGTTAGCCCATCATTATGATACCCTCTAACTGATCATCACACTATAGCGGTATGGTGGATCCTGTCCAGTGCAGCAGTAATCAATTTTTTTTAAATTCATCATTTTGCCTACTAAAAATCATCCTACCGCATTAATTTATATACCGTTGTAAAGGTAATAACCCAAACATTCATATTCATATATGTAAAGTTCATAAAAGTTATAAATAATATTTAATTAATTTGTAAATGTTGTGTATTTTGTAATACGGCAACATTTGTAACAGTAAAACATAAAATTACATTGTTCTTTGTCTAATTTCCACATATCCATATTTCTGTTCAATTTATGGTACAAAAACAAGAATTCATAACAATTTTATTTACCCTAAAAATCACATTTTTTTTCACTTCAACTTATAGTTGAGTAAAAAAGATCGTATAGAATACTTTATATATCATTATAAAGCACATATTTCAACCTTAGTTACATAACCTAAATGTCCATATGACGAAACGTAAAAATCTAAGAATTCGATGAAGTTGATGTGTTTTGCCGCTAGGGAGTATATTTATCTTGTGTTGGATCATTGCAATACAAGAAAACATCACCTCATTGTTCATATATCTATTGTAATTGTTAATACTTATCCAAATACCATAAGTTGATCAATAACTTATAGTATTTTTCTTCCTCTTTCAAACCATGTATTCAAAATTATTGTAGCTTTCATAGGTTTATGAGATAAATACATTCTACGAAGTATTATAAAATGAGCTGATCCTGTTTGTGATTTATAGTCCCAAACAAACTGTGAAGAATTAATTTTTTATATTGATTTTTTTGACGATCTTTATATCTTTGGAAAGAAGAATTTCAGATCTGTCGAATGTTTTATTCCATTCCCTTGTTCTACTATTTGGAACGGACTGTACAAGGCAAACAAGTCACAACAAAATTTCTGGTGACTGTCCACTGTCAATCTACGTTGCATAATACTAACGTTCCACTTACCGGTGTCTTTTAGTGTCTAGTACAGTTTAGTGTGTTAGGAATAATTGTTTTGAGAGTTTTTGGTTTGTAATTTATTGTAAATTATTTATTATGTTTTGTTGGTATGTGTTGATACAGATTTATCTTCACAACTATATTCTACAAAAAATATTGAAAGTGTTTGAATAGTCTAAACCAATTTTTATACAAGTTTGTTGGTGATTTTTAGGTTAACATGTTTGGACGAGAAGACAACTTTTTCTTATTCTTGACTACTTTATTGTAAATTGTATCATTGTAAAAAAATTATAAATTCATAGTTCAATTTTACATACAATTCTCTAAACAATGGTATATATAATAAAAATTGATTTTTCAACACCCACATTTATAAATTGGTTAATTTTTTAATCAACTTTTATTCACAACTACATTACAAAACTTCTATATATCTTGAAATAAATCTTTAAAAAAATTGTTGTATGGTTTAAATAGGCTTTTTTGTGGCATTTATAAATCGGTTATTGCACGAATTTTTGATTCCTGACACACTAACTCCAAAATGTTTATATCTAAAATTATGTCAACACACACATAAATTCTATGCACCTTTCTGAGAAGAATGATATATATATATATAACAAGTTGTTTTGCATAATATTACTATTTTTTATACATTATATATATATATATATATATATATATATATATATATATATAAAAAGATTAAAAAAGGAGCAAAATGGCCCAATTTTATTTAATGGAGTTGTAGGGTAACCCATTCAAAATAATTGATTATAGGGGACGATCCATTAAAAAGAACCTACCCGAAATTGTGTGAAAGTTTTGAACTATAAAATACAGTAAATGTCCCTGTATGTATGTCCTACAACATACCAGACAGTTAAGAAATCACTATAGTGATACAAACTACAGTAAACGTCCCTGAATGTATGTGCTATAATATACCAAACAGTTAAGAAATCAACTATAGTGATACAAACTACAGTAAATGTCCCTGTATTATGTCCTACAATATACAAGGCAGTTAAGAAATCAACTACAGTGATAAAAACTAAATTAAATGTCCCTGTATGTGCTACAATATACCAGACAGTTAAGAAATCAATTACAGTGATACAAACTAAATTAAATGTCCCTGTATGTGCTACAATATACCAGACAGTTAAGAAATCAATTACAGTGATACAAACTAAAGTGAAAAATCCTCAACTTCACAATACTGTTAATTTTAGCTGCGGATGTTGATTTTTGATAGGCAAAGAACGGACAAAACTTTTGTATTGATTGGTGTTTCCAGGATCGTTAATTGTAGTGGATTTTTTATTTTGTGGAGACTGAAAATAATTTTTGTAGTTCCAATTCTTCTTTTGTGATAAACAAATTAAAATTTAGGTTAAATAATAGTTTTTAATTATTTAAAAAATGTCTCATATTTTGTCCATTACACAAATATATAAACTATATTATATAATTTTAGAGCTTTTGATTTAAATTGTTGTGGTTGTTCAATTTCCAGAGCCTAGGTCTATAGAAACTATATATTTTTAAATACATATGTTTAAATTATAAACTACTTTGAGTTATATTTCCTAAATGAAAAATAACTTTATTACAAAACGGATTAACTTTCTATGATGTGTTAAAAAGTCCAAAATGTTGACTAAATAAAAACTAAACTTTTGGCACTTGTTTTAGTTATTTTGTTTTAAATAAATTGTTGTATAGTATATATTTTATGTATGTGATCAGCTAATATCCTCTCTAATGCGAATAAAGTAAAGATTATTAAGTGACAGAAAAAAATATACAACTAATCTTATATCCATATTACCTTCATTAGAAAGAATGAGAGTTTCTGTATTGATGCCGTGTGATAATTTATGAGTTGCAACTCTCGCATATGAAGAGAATTTACTGCCACATATACTACATGTGAAAGCATCACCAGAATCTGGATTGTTGTGAAATTTGGTACGGTGATTTTTAAGATCATTAGGAGTCATGTAGCAGGCATCACAAAACTCACACCTCAAAACCTAAAAAATACAAATATATGGAATAATTTTTTAATATTGGGTGGAGTTACATAGAAGACAGTAAGATTTATAATCTTTCACAAACATATTTATTTATGTATTTAATTTTATTGTGAAACCAGCATTACGATAAAAAAAGAAGAAATATAATTGAAAATATTGTCCTTGGCATGGGGTAATTGGACATAATAGTGTTTTACTTAAAGTTTATTCTTTTCTGTCTTTAAAGTTATTGGTAAGTTATTAATACAGTAGAACCTCGTTAAGTCGGACCAGCCGGGACCGTGGCCTATCCGAAATAACGAAAATCCGTGTCAGCCAGAGAAAGAGCAGAAAACACAAAAAAGAAGAAAATATACATACTGTACTTACGATAATTTCCTTTATTATGGAGAAAAACACTTTTAAAATATTTACTCATCACAATAAAACAACAAACACATCTGTGGACTGTACAGGTATATCTACTTTTTGGAGAATAAGCTTGTAAGTTTCAATTGTGTCAGCTTCAAGTAACGTTTATGTGCCGCACGGTTGCGCATCCGTTTCAACCGGGCAAAGCGCGCCAATCAACTGGGTGACAACAATGACTCACCACGCAGGCATGCAGCGCTACAGTTAGGCATCCGATGTACAGTCACGGCAAACAAACTTGGTGCGTGAACTTGGAGGAAACACGATCTCCGTGCAATACGCCACGATTAAGCGCTCGTATAAAGCAATAGCGCTACAAAAATGCATATTTTACATTAATTTATATTGATGTTTATTTATTGCAAATCGGTCCGGGTTACCTGAAAATCCGACTTAAAGGGGGGTGACTTAACGAGGTTGTACAGTAGACGCTCTTTTAACTGGCATTTTTGGGACCACGGCCATGCCGGATAATCGAGCATATCTAGTTTTTAAAGGGGATACCTAAGAAAATTAACTCTATACAAACCCAAATGAACGAAACGAATATTTGACATGACAAGGTTATGAAGAAAACACAGAGTACAAAATGCTGAACATTCCTTTAATTTATTATAAAGTAATGTACAGTATATATAAAAGTGCCTAAATGACGAAAAAATTAATTGTACATTACAGTTTGTACATAAAATCAAATCCAAATCAAATCAAATATCATATGTACTGTACATTATGTTTAGTTAAGGTTGTACACAGTATGCACTGGAAACTGATCTTACGAATGAAAATAAACATGTGTGTTAAAAAAGTCTCTGATGTCACGTTGCTTTCGTGGTTCGGATTTCTTCTTCAAAAACTCGTTTCAGATTAAACACAAATTTATAAGTTCAGTGGAGTTGTAGCTTTTATTGGATTCAGCTAATGTTATAAATGTATTTAATGCATCACGAGTAGTAGTAGCTTCTACTACTACATGCAGTAGCTTCTTTCCACGAGACTGTACAATACTGTGGTGCAGTATCTCGTCAGACGCAGACAAACACTGGATGACTAAGAAAACGGCTCACGCAGCCCACTGCACTTGCGGGAAATGTCAGTCGAGGCCTGTGAGCCGCCCGAACATAACCGGAAAAAAACTGACCGTGAGTGGCTCGGCTGATGCCGGTTAGTAGAATGTGCCGGTTGTTAGAATGCCGGATAAAAGAGCGTCTACTGTACTGTATTTGTTACGTTTTACTATAACCGGTCATTAAATAGTGAAATTTATGTATTGGTTAGTGGCAGCAAGTAACCAATGTTTTTGAGCGAATTTATAGAGCGTAGTTCATGTGTACAAATACTATGGTCGAACTATACACGATAACAATTCTAAAAGAGGACTGTGAAAATCTTTATTGAAAAGCGGAAGAATCTCTTGGCTAAGTGTCGAGATAAAATGATGACTACTTTGAAGGAATTATGCACAGTATATATGGCTTACTGATGCTAGTATAGTTGAATTATTTTCATTACTTTTAAAGTTTAATATAATATTTCTTTTTGTAAAATTTGTTATTATGTTTTTTAAAATTATTATTTTGATTTTAAGTTTACTTACTTGTTTTAAACTTATTTCAGTAAACCCAACACCCTGTGTTGATTGGTATTGATGTTGTTCACAGTGGTACTTGGCTTGTTCGTTATTAGGAAAAACCTGAATAAAAATAAACAATTTGTTAAAGTATGATATAATCATTACCTCAAGTTATAGCAAATTAAAACATTTATTTATTTCATTAAATTGATACATAGTATATATACTACAATGGGGTTATGTTAATCCGAAGACATGATAGTCCAAACTCTGCACTAGTCCACATGATGTTAAGAAGTTTTCATTTTACGACTTACTGAATTAACAGCAATTTGCTCCAACTTAATAGGTCAGCTCTGAGTTAAATGTACTGTCTACTATGCAAAGAAGTAGTGAGTCACTCTCTACATGTTTTATTGTTTGTGTTAAATTTTGTTTCTTAATGTACATTTGATGTAATAAAATTATGTTTTTACTTGTTTTTGTTTGTTTTAAAATGTTTCCTTAATAATCTGAATAGCTCAAGCAATAAATATTTGGATTAACACAACCTCATTATAAAATATATATGAAAAACAACAATATTATATATTGGAGTTTTTGAGGGACAACTCAAAATTTTCAAATATAAAGCCTCATTGACTAATATCTTAAAGTATTATTTAATAGAAAATAACTGTGCAAACTAGAGTTTGCTATTTTACTCCAAATCAAAATGGTGATCGGTCAAATATTCAAATTTGGTATTATACTTTAAAATTTTAGCTCTGACAAAATGAATTTTGAGTTTAAATTAAAATTATAGGGTAATGCAACTTTCTGGTCAAACTTGAATAAAATAACAGTAAAGGTTTAGAATTAAATAATATTTTTAAAATCTGCTCTAGTTTGAACACCCCCCCCCCCCATTAAACGAGACCTTTATAATGAGGTATCAATCGATGGGGCTTTAAATTTGAAAATGTTGACCCCCCCCCACCAATCCCTATTTCGGGGTAGGATTGAATATTAAAAGATAATCAATAAAGCAAACTTAGTTTATAAACAAGTTTAACTGTAGTAAAGAAATAGAAAAACGAATGAAAACAAAAACCTATTGTTTACAAATGACATGTGGCATTCTATTGTTATGTTGTAGCAGCTGAGTTATTGATTTAATAAAAAATAACTAGAGTGCCTAACACATTTCGTGTGTTATTGATAATTACCTAGGTTTTTACCCTAAGGTAGGATGTAATGCTAACCCTCTTAACAAAGCACCATGTACAGTTTTAAACAATAGAATGATTTAATGCTAACCCCTCTTAGTAAAGCACCATGTCCAGTTTTAAACAATAGAATGATGTAATGCTAACCCCTCTTAACAAAGCACCATGTCCAGTTTTAAGCAATAGAATGATGTAATGCTAATCCCTCTTATCAAAGCACCATGTCCAGTTTTAAACAATAGAATGATGTAATGCTAACCCCTCTTAACAAAGCACCATGTCCAGTTTTAAGCAATAGAATGATGTAATGCTAATCCCTCTTATCAAAGCACCATGTCCAGTTTTAAACAATAGAATGATGTAATGCTAACCCCTCTTAACAAAGCACCTTGTCCAGACAAGACCAATCCTGTATGAACTGGTAGTTGAACTGTTATAGGGAATACCATGGTATTTCAAAAAAATTATAAAAATGTTAAAATATGTTTTACTAATTATGTCTAGCAGGTCTAATGACCAAAGAATAAGCAAAAAGAAATTTAATAACTGTAATAGTTTAGAAATTATGGCTTAAAAAACGCCAAATCAAAAATCAAATAAGCTTTATTTGAAATTTGTAATATTTTTAACGGCAATAAGTTAAGCTAATGTATATGTATATTTTAAAACAAAAAGAAGCAGATATATATATATATATATATATATATATATATATATATATATATATATATATATATATTAATAAGGAGGGATTTTTAATTAACAAAGTTAGTTAGGAGGAAAATCAGTAAACCTTGACAACAAATGTCTTCGTTAAGAAAAGGATTACACCAAAAAACCAAAAAGATTCTTTTGCTTCAACACTTAGGCAACAAGAATCCAAAAGAAAAAGGAAAAAAAATTCTAAAATGACCAAATAATGGTTAAGAGAAAAATATGAATATCTTTAAACAGGAATAACTCAGAAAGTTATTACCCTAGAACATTAATTCAGGTTTCTATGGAATCTACAAGTGATAAGAAAAGGATGGCATCTTCACGTTTCCAAAATCTTGAAGCAATAAAAAGATATGGAAATTTGAAGAAAATAAGTAGTAAAATTCACATAGACAGGTGAAAAAGTTAATTATCGCCAAACAAAAGAAAGATAAGAAATTAAGTGTGTCAAAGGGTTAATTTAATAACTGTTAAATTTAGCAATAAATAAAGAAAATTTAGCAATTTAGACCAAAATAAAGAGAAAAAGAAAAAAGAAAAAGGAAATTTCTGAAAGAAATTGGCAGCAGTGCCACACATTAATTTTTAACTCTGAGGAAATATCTATTCATCAACAGATTCCTTAATGTTAGCTATGCATTCGGAATTATAATTTTCCCAGCATTGACGTATTGTTAACGATATATCATTTTCCACTTTGTCTAATAATGCAGATAATAAGCTTCGAATGATGTGATAATATCTTGATCCAATGGCTGAAGCAAAGCGGTCGTGTTTGGTGGCAGAAATAACACATCTACATTAGGATGCAAAGATTTTATATCCTGTGGATGTCCAGGTGCATTGTCTATAACAAGCTTTAAAAGGTAAGGACTTTGTTTTCAAATAAAGTTCGACTTCTTTCATAAAAATTTAACCACTCAATGAAAAGAGCTGCTGTTACCCACACTTTTTTATCCTTTCCTTTAAATGCTCTCGGATTTAACGATTTATAAACAATCATTGGTTTTAGCATGTGTCCACTAGCATCGCAACAAAATAGTATAGTTAATTGATTCTTTACTGTTTTAAAACCTGGTGTAGCGACACACTACCCCTTTGTATCGTTACACTAAATTGTTGTATGTAAATATAATTGTATCCATTTCTAACACCTAGGCTTGTAAATAAAAAACTTGCAGCAGAAAGGGAGAAACATTGAATTACTCAGGCCGCTCAAAGTGGAGGACATGCACTCATACTAGGTTGAATTGCGACCTATAAATACAAGTCGTATCGATTTTGAAATCATTCTGTTTCACAGTCACCTGCAACACTCCTTTCTCTCTCCCTCCCTCTCTCGCTGGTCTTATTACCTAATTTCTCGTTTTCTCTATTGTTCCTTACTGTCTTTCCTATCAAGGCCTGTCGGTTGATCCCGGCAATACGGATACCCTGTTCGTTGTCTGAGGGCTGACAGACTGTTGATTCATTTAAATTAAAGCATTTTTCTACTGAAGCTATGCTTTCACCACTTTGAAGTCTATCAAGAAGGTCAATTTTTTTAAATCAAAGGCATAAATTGAATGTGCCTTTTCTTTTCATTAGGCAATTTAGAAGATATTTTTTGAAGATCAAAATAAAAATTCGTAAAAATGTAAAGGGGAAAAAACCTTAGAAATGGTTACATGATAAAACTAAGTTCCTCAACACTGAAACTTGAAAACACTCACTACTTAAAGTAAATTAAATAATATTTTTTGGGATGAGTTTTAAAAATATGTAAAATCAAAAATATATTTAAAAATGAAAGAACAATTTTTTTTAAATGTTTACACGAAAAAAAGAAAATTCTAAACAACACAGCTCTCAACTAAGACTTGAAAACACACTACTAACTCAACTCCTCGATCAGTACAGTCTGTCTGTCCAAGGTCAGCTGAAATATTTTGCCTGAGCAGAGGTAAAATGGGGGAAATTCGTCATACCCAGACACCTGACGCCTTCTACCGAGCTGTGGTGGGGGAACCAGGCAAACAATGACTTCTAGCTAGCCGTAGTGGGGTGTTCTGCGAATACACGAAAACCCAAATACAGAATCCGCAAATAGAGAGGAACAACTGTACTCCAAAAGATATAAGTTATCTACAATTGGAAAGTTTAAATTCAAGAACAGATTTAAAAGTAATAAATAGTGACAATTCAGTATGGAGATTTAACATGAACATTTTAAAAAGAAAAAATAATAATAAAATAATTTTAGAGTGTTTTTTGCTTATGGACATTTCAATAAATGTTAGAGACAAAAAAATTAAAAAGAATTGTTAAATGGTACATTTAAAATAAAACTAATAAACACTGATTCAAATTTAATTAGTACAACTAAAAATAAAAAGTCAATTACAATTAAAATGTCTTCAGTGCAATAAGTGATTGATTCAACCTAAATAATTCAACTTCAATCATAAGGATAGGGTGTCATCGAGGGGGCAACTTTAATACCAGTATAGTTCAACAACTTGGGCACTGATTTTAACCTCACCAGGGATTTTAGATTTCAACCACCATCGATTATCAGTTTAAAAAGACATTAGTCAGCTGTTCGCTATGCTCTGTTCATCTCATCTCAACAGGAGCCGAAGCCAACTAAAGATATACCTCAAATGGTACCACGGTTACAATTTTGAATGAATATTCTCTTAAAATTAAAAATTATATAAAATACTAAAATAAAATAAATTTGGTGGGGAATTAGGAGTAAATTTAGAGTCATTTTAATGATATGATTTCAAAATAAATCAATTTTAATTTATTTTATTTAATACGAAGGGAAATATAGTTTTAATATAATTTTTGCCTGTACTATTTAATATATATAAATATCTTATTTTGTTTTCAGGAGTTTTTTAAATAAGAACAAGTGCTCAGATTTATTAGATAGTACAGAAAGATTCTGTAAATACTCTTTCAAATGACACTCCCTGAGAGTGAATCTCTATAAATAAAAATAAAAGAGCTAGTTAAACTTATTATATTAGAAATAATTTTAAAAAATTGAAGGGCAATTTTAAATAAAACATTTAAGAATAAATATTTCACAATAATAAGTGAATATCTTATTCTTGATTCATTACTGTGTTGGGACTTAATTGAAATGAGTAAAAATAAGGCAGAGGGCAGCAAAGTTTCATTTGACAAAGCATCATCGTCAGTAATTTAAAATTAATAAGTAAAATGTTCCAAGTGTTGTAATGTTTCAGAACCACCACTGCACACAGAAATTTGATTTCAGGATTACCATACAAAACAAATTACTAATTTTGAAGCATTGGACTCAATATTCTTCATTTAACTTCACAGTTTTCATTATAGGTTTTATCGTTATAATCATTCTTATTCCACCTCTTATATAGCTCATTTCTTATTGACTTGGACAATTTTTGTAACATTTCATTATAAAATATTCAATATTTTGTAAAAATAAAAACAATGATCAAAAATTAGTTAAATTTATTTTTGTAGTAAACTTGTCATCTACAGGACTTACCATAAATAAAATAAAAATGTATTGTTTTAACATACAGTGTCGTAATCTAAAATTTCACCAATTTTAACATAGTGTTTAAAAGGTTAATACAAAGCTTATATATAGATTACTTTGTTCTTATATAGAGGATGGATCAAAATTTAATTTATTATTTACCTGTGAGCATTCACAACAACAATAACAAGTCATGGTAGAATTTGATCTTTGTACTGAGTGTGAACGAAGATGTAAACGAAGTCGTGATGGCCGAGATAAACATTGTCCACATTCTTGACATTGGTAAGGTTTCACTTTCATGTGTGATACTCTATGTTCACGTAATGTTTGTGCATTCATGAAAGTCTTTCCACAACTCTTTAAATAAAAAATCTATTATTTAATAACACAAATATTAAGTAAGAAGTGTTACAACTATAAATATAGCATTATAAATATTCTCCTAAAATAAATAATTTTTTTTTTTTTTTTTTTTTTTTTTTTTTTTTTATGGTTGAAAAAATATGCATATGAGTGTAGATAGTTTCTCACTTGCCCATCCCAAAAATCATATATAAACAAACCAAAACTAATTGTCACCAAAAATATTAGTTGGTAGTTGTAAATCAAAAAGTGAAAAGAACCATTGATGTTGCCTTTGAAAAAAAAATTTATATATTGAAAAGAGGGCGTAAAACTGGCTTCACTTGTGCACTAAACACGTCCTCAGCATAAATCAAATTTGATAAAATTTCAGCTTTTAATGATGGTAGCCTGGATTAATTTTTGTCTGGTGTCTGTCTGTCATATGTGCAGTGTTCTACAGCCCAACCACGTGGAAAGATTTAAATCAAATTTGGTATGTGGATATATTTTGGCCATATATTGGAACTTAAAAAAAAAAAAAATTGTAGCTGGTATAAGGAAATAACACACAAAATTAGTATTTTCTCCAAACCGGTTATATTAATTTTAATCAATTTTTGCTCATATGTAGCTTCTAAGAATATAAACAAAAATTACTGATTGTATCTCTCCAAAAATGCTAGTTTGTGAGTCAGTTCCAAAAACACCCTAGAACCGCCTACTATAAATTTGCCGCATTTTGTTCTTTGCGGGGAACGTCAGCCCTGGTTATTGCTTAGGACCGACGTTTGATCCGCTTAAGTTCCGGAATGGGAGTTTTGGAAAACGTGCTAGGTCTAAACGTTAAATATATTCGGACGTTAATTACTCTTAGTCTCAACCCAAGGTTTGAACCCAAAACCTTAGATTTTTGAAAGGTTCTACGATTTACGTTGAATTAATGTGTTCTACGATTTTACGACAAGATAATGTTCTGCGAATAATGATTTAATGACAAATGATGTTTTGCGTGAATTTTGGATGAAGTCGGTACGATGAAGTTATGTTTTGATAAAAGACCTAAAAAAGTAATTCTAAGATAGAAATATTATAGTTGATAGTTCGAGTAAAGTTAGTTTAGGCCACAAATAATGTTTCTAGGAAAATAATGTAGTTTACTTTAGATGTTTGAAATAAGATGTAATTGTTAAAGTTATGGTGAAGTTTGGTGAAAGAAAGAAATTTCGTGACATAGTAATGACAAAAATAATTAAAAGTGATGTTTGTAAGAGAAAGTAATTTTGAAAATATATTTGTCGATAGGTTTCCCTAAATAAAAATTATCTAAACATATAAAATAAAAAATTATAATATAAAAGGGTGAAATTTTGTTTTGCTTGTTCACATTACGAGTATTATAGTTTGTAAGTCTAGTATTATGAATAGTTGTTGTAAAATTTTTAATTATATTATATTAAATGTGAGTACTCACGTCTGTTGATCCTTTTTGTTTTCTCTCAATAAAACAATTGCAATTTCGGGCATGAAGTACCCATCATCAGGTTTTTATAATCATATCACATACACAAGAACGCAAAAACACATATATATTTCACTCCGTGTGGAGATCGTTAGAGTCAAAACACGCACTTTTTTATACGAACATTGGTGTGCACACCGCATCAGTTGTTTAGGTTGTACTGACTGAAGTTAGGTTAAGCAACGATTATTGGACCGTGTCCCCCTCCCTTGTCTTGTGATTAGCGTATCATACAATAGGTTCGACTTAAATGACAGCTGATCATTCAATATGTTATTAGGTTCAGCTTTTAAACCTTTGTAGATTTCGAATTCCTCTAAAGCGTTTAGAGTATTTCCCTTCTTACATTTATGTAATATACTCATATTAGTAGTAATATCAGTATATGAATGGAGGTTATTGATAAGATGTTCAGCATAAGTAGATTTGATAACTCTAAGGTTGCTATGTGGCAAATGTTCTTTGTATCTGATGTTAAAGGGACGTCCAGTTTGTCCTATGTAGAAACTAGGACAATCATTGCATAATAACTTGTAGACACCGGTTGTTTTATATTCATCGAATTTTTCTCTAGTTTTTGGTTTAAGCAGAAATTCCAACTTATTAGTGGTACGGAACGTGAGAATGATGTTATTATTGGCCATTATATTTCTTAAAATGTTGTTGAACATGTTACCATAAACACATGAAGCATATTTTTTCTTTTCGCTATTATTACACTTAGTTGTTATTTTTTGTGTCATTTTCTTTTTCTTATGCTTACTTATTAATTGGTCTACGATAGTTGTCCTGTAGCCATTAGCTTGTGCGATGTGTTTAATAACATTCCTTTCTCTCTCATAATTTGTAGCGGACATGGGTACGGATAAAAGTCTATATACAAGGCTGTTATAAGCGGCTAGTTTTTGCTCTATTGGATGATGAGAAGATTTGTGTATGGTTTTATCTGTAGTTGTAGGTTTTCTGTATATGTTGAATGCGATTCTTGTATTGTTCCGAGTTAAGTTGAGGTCTAAGTAATTCAGGCCATTATTATTTTCGATTTCTGCGGTAAAGGTGAGGTTGGGATGTATATTATTTATAAAATTGGTTAAAAGGCATAATTGTCTGTCGCTGCCATTAAATACAATAATGGTATCATCGACATATCTGTTATAGAATATAATTTTATTTCTAAATGGGTTAGAATCAGCAAACAAGTAATTGTTTTCTATGTAGTTCAAATATATTTCAGACAATATACCAGATAGGGGTGAGCCCATGGCTAGGCCGTCGTTCTGTAAAAAATATTCATTGTTAAAAGTGAAGTAATTCTGCTTTAGGGTTGTTTTTAGGAGGTTAATAAATTCGTCTATTGCAAGCTTCTGTAATGTGGAATTCTTTTTTAGGTTATTATGTATGATCTCTATTGTTTGTTGAACCGGGATGTTTGTGTACAAATTTACTATGTCGAAGGAAGCAAGTTTGTATGTGCTTTCTATTTTAACATCATTTAACTTATTAATGAGGTCCGTACTATTTTTAAGGCTATAGTCCTCTTCGAATAAGTAATGTTTTCGCAGTAATTTATCTAGTTCTTTAGATAAATTATATCCTGGAGCAGGTGTAAAGTTCACTAACGGTCTGATAGGGGAATTGGGTTTGTGAATTTTAGGTAGACCTCTCAAAGTGGGGGCGTGAGGATTAATATTTTTTAGGCGACGTATTTTAGTATCGGACAATAAGGTTTTACTTGCATTCAAAGATTTGTTTATTAATTTGTTATAAGTGACAGTGGGATCTTTAGTCATTTTGTTTATATTGTTGGCCTGGAAGAAATCATTGACCTTGCCATTGTAAATAGTCTTATCAATAATGACTATTGAATTCCCTTTATCAGCTTTGGTTATGAGGGCATTATGTTTTATTAGTTTATCTTTAATGCCGGCTGAGGCCTGCCTAATGATATTGGTTTGTCTATCTGAGATAACATTGTGCTGTTTGGTTGAACGTAGCTTTAATTTATTATTTATCGCTGCCCTTGCGGTTATTTGAGATTCCATCGTTGGTAACATTTTTATGACGGTTTCTGCATTAATTATTTCACTTTGGATGACGCGAGCATTATTAGTTCTAACAAGATTGTGATTTAAGCCCTTATGCAATAGAGATAATTCAATTTCAGTAAATTCAATGTCTGTATTGTTTATGACACGTGGAAAGAAATCATGTTCACATGTGACTATTTTATGTCCGTGTTGTTTGTCCATTAAGAGATTGAATTTTTTCTTTTGAATAGACTTTTTGCGATTAATGATTAAGTTAATCTGTTTGTTAATATTGAGAAAAACAGATTCAATCTGAGCAGGGTGCAAATAATTGCACATTTCGATGTGTTTTTTGTAGAGTAATGAGTTCAATCTGTCTTTTTTACCGTAGAGGTGTTTAATTTCGCTTTTTAACCAGGTTAATGTGGCGGCTTTTTTAGCGGTATATGCAGCTCTTGAATTATTCCTTATGTTTATAGAAATGTAATTGGGAATGACGTTGTTGTGTAAGCATGCTTTATTGAACTTAATATTATGTGCTGTCTTTATCATTCTTAGTTTGATATTTTTATATTGATAGGCTGATTTTGCTTGACTTGCATTTAATTTTGAATCAATCATATTAGCCACGGATCAATTATATAATTATATTATATTAAATGTGAGTACTCACGTCTGTTGATCCTTTTTGTTTTCTCTCAATAAAACAATTGCAATTTCGGGCATGAAGTACCCATCATCAGGTTTTTATAATCATATCACATACACAAGAACGCAAAAACACATATATATTTCACTCCGTGTGGAGATCGTTAGAGTCAAAACACGCACTTTTTTATACGAACATTGGTGTGCACACCGCATCAGTTGTTTAGGTTGTACTGACTGAAGTTAGGTTAAGCAACGATTATTGGACCGTGTCCCCCTCCCTTGTCTTGTGATTAGCGTATCATACAATAGGTTCGACTTAAATGACAGCTGATCATTCAATATGTTATTAGGTTCAGCTTTTAAACCTTTGTAGATTTCGAATTCCTCTAACGCGTTTAGAGTATTTCCCTTCTTACATTTATGTAATATACTCATATTAGTAGTAATATCAGTATATGAATGGAGGTTATTGATAAGATGTTCAGCATAAGTAGATTTGATAACTCTAAGGTTGCTATGTGGCAAATGTTCTTTGTATCTGATGTTAAAGGGACGTCCAGTTTGTCCTATGTAGAAACTAGGACAATCATTGCATAATAACTTGTAGACACCGGTTGTTTTATATTCATCGAATTTTTCTCTAGTTTTTGGTTTAAGCAGAAATTCCAACTTATTAGTGGTACGGAACGTGAGAATGATGTTATTATTGGCCATTATATTTCTTAAAATGTTGTTGAACATGTTACCATAAACACATGAAGCATATTTTTTCTTTTCGCTATTATTACACTTAGTTGTTATTTTTTGTGTCATTTTCTTTTTCTTATGCTTACTTATTAATTGGTCTACGATAGTTGTCCTGTAGCCATTAGCTTGTGCGATGTGTTTAATAACATTCCTTTCTCTCTCATAATTTGTAGCGGACATGGGTACGGATAAAAGTCTATATACAAGGCTGTTATAAGCGGCTAGTTTTTGCTCTATTGGATGATGAGAAGATTTGTGTATGGTTTTATCTGTAGTTGTAGGTTTTCTGTATATGTTGAATGCGATTCTTGTATTGTTCCGAGTTAAGTTGAGGTCTAAGTAATTCAGGCCATTATTATTTTCGATTTCTGCGGTAAAGGTGAGGTTGGGATGTATATTATTTATAAAATTGGTTAAAAGGCATAATTGTCTGTCGCTGCCATTAAATACAATAATGGTATCATCGACATATCTGTTATAGAATATAATTTTATTTCTAAATGGGTTAGAATCAGCAAACAAGTAATTGTTTTCTATGTAGTTCAAATATATTTCAGACAATATACCAGATAGGGGTGAGCCCATGGCTAGGCCGTCGTTCTGTAAAAAATATTCATTGTTAAAAGTGAAGTAATTCTGCTTTAGGGTTGTTTTTAGGAGGTTAATAAATTCGTCTATTGCAAGCTTCTGTAATGTGGAATTCTTTTTTAGGTTATTATGTATGATCTCTATTGTTTGTTGAACCGGGATGTTTGTGTACAAATTTACTATGTCGAAGGAAGCAAGTTTGTATGTGCTTTCTATTTTAACATCATTTAACTTATTAATGAGGTCCGTACTATTTTTAAGGCTATAGTCCTCTTCGAATAAGTAATGTTTTCGCAGTAATTTATCTAGTTCTTTAGATAAATTATATCCTGGAGCAGGTGTAAAGTTCACTAACGGTCTGATAGGGGAATTGGGTTTGTGAATTTTAGGTAGACCTCTCAAAGTGGGGGCGTGAGGATTAATATTTTTTAGGCGACGTATTTTAGTATCGGACAATAAGGTTTTACTTGCATTCAAAGATTTGTTTATTAATTTGTTATAAGTGACAGTGGGATCTTTAGTCATTTTGTTTATATTGTTGGCCTGGAAGAAATCATTGACCTTGCCATTGTAAATAGTCTTATCAATAATGACTATTGAATTCCCTTTATCAGCTTTGGTTATGAGGGCATTATGTTTTATTAGTTTATCTTTAATGCCGGCTGAGGCCTGCCTAATGATATTGGTTTGTCTATCTGAGATAACATTGTGCTGTTTGGTTGAACGTAGCTTTAATTTATTATTTATCGCTGCCCTTGCGGTTATTTGAGATTCCATCGTTGGTAACATTTTTATGACGGTTTCTGCATTAATTATTTCACTTTGGATGACGCGAGCATTATTAGTTCTAACAAGATTGTGATTTAAGCCCTTATGCAATAGAGATAATTCAATTTCAGTAAATTCAATGTCTGTATTGTTTATGACACGTGGAAAGAAATCATGTTCACATGTGACTATTTTATGTCCGTGTTGTTTGTCCATTAAGAGATTGAATTTTTTCTTTTGAATAGACTTTTTGCGATTAATGATTAAGTTAATCTGTTTGTTAATATTGAGAAAAACAGATTCAATCTGAGCAGGGTGCAAATAATTGCACATTTCGATGTGTTTTTTGTAGAGTAATGAGTTCAATCTGTCTTTTTTACCGTAGAGGTGTTTAATTTCGCTTTTTAACCAGGTTAATGTGGCGGCTTTTTTAGCGGTATATGCAGCTCTTGAATTATTCCTTATGTTTATAGAAATGTAATTGGGAATGACGTTGTTGTGTAAGCATGCTTTATTGAACTTAATATTATGTGCTGTCTTTATCATTCTTAGTTTGATATTTTTATATTGATAGGCTGATTTTGCTTGACTTGCATTTAATTTTGAATCAATCATATTAGCCACGGATCAATTATATAATTATATTATATTAAATGTGAGTACTCGCGTCTGTTGATCCTTTTTGTTTTCTCTCAATAAAACAATTGCAATTTCGGGCATGAAGTAATTTTGCGTTCTTGTGTATGTGATATGATTATAAAAACCTGATGATGGGTACTTCATGCCCGAAATTGCAATTGTTTTATTGAGAGAAAACAAAAAGGATCAACAGACGTGAGTACTCACATTTAATATAATATAATTATATAATTGATCCGTGGCTAATATGATTGATTCAAAAAAAAAAAAAAAAAAAAAAAAAAAAAAAAAATTTTTAAGATTAATTTACAATCCAGAATTACTTTGACCAGGGAGGTTGAATAGTGTAATGATATTTTAGACAGTTGATAGCGACAGTGTTTAGGGTAGTTGATTTTAAAAATTGCAAGGAAATTAAAACATGACATTTCCTCAGTTACAGCAACCAGTGTGTAGGAATGTTTTACAATTGATAATTCTTTTGTTACTGCATGATAGTTTCAAGGCTAAGTGACATGTTGGCGACCAAAACAGAGAACAGTTTAACGTGTTTAGCCAAATTTTGTGCAAGATGAAGAGGGGATAAGAGATAGAGAAGGTAGTATCGCTTATGTTCTACTGATTCACATCACTAAGATGAAGCTGACGAGGAGGAAAAATTGGCAAGGTGGGCAGTGAGTAATTGATGTCATTGTACTTGTAATAATAATTGTATTGTACTTATTTGCTCAGCATCTGTTGTTCCATGGTTTTCTTATGAGTTATGATGTATATTGTTGTATTTATTATTGGATATCATAAATTATGGATTAAACTAATTTAAAATTTCAGAACACCAGAAATATATTTTGATTTAAACTTATAAGCGTTAAAAATGTGACATAAGTTGTTTCTGTTTTATGAAAGTTGTTACTAATTAATTGTAAACAATTTTTTTTAAAATATATTTTTGAGATTATTTGTATGAAATGTAATTTTAATATATTATTGTGCAATATTGTGTTGGTTATAATGTATGTATATTAGTTGAGGCGGGATATTTAGGTATAGTGATGATGTAATTTGAAATAAATTAAATTGTATTTTTGTACAAATAAAATGATATATATATATATATATATATTTTTTTACTAACATCGGTAGATGTTTCGAGGGCACCGGTGATGATAGGAATTAGGATAGTTTTAGTTAGGAATATAGTCCAAGTTCATTTTAAGAAGCCAGAATGACAACAAATTGTGACAAACCTGGAAAACTGACGAAATTGCTTACCTTGCAAGGAAAGCAGACCTCATTGATGCTACAATGATATATATACCCTTGGGTGGGAGAAAAACGTGGTCAGTGGGCCAAGATTGATCAAGGGAAGGTGCTGTTGGAATTCTTAAAGAAGCCAGACGGACTTGGCGAGTAAGAGAATCCTGGGAGAATTGAGACTTCGGACGAGCATCCATAAGAATTTCAAACAAGGTGAGCAAACTTTGTGTATTAAGAAACTTGTAATTATTTCAGTCATATGATTTAAATATAACGTAGAATCTGATCTGAGTCATAGCAATTAGAGTCATTCTGGATTAATAATAATAAGAATATCGTAGCATTGTAAGAAGATAGGAGATAGTAATTCTTGTTAATAATTGTTAATGAAGGTTAAAAGAGTACTGAAACATTACATTATATTGAAAATAGAGAACCCAGGCAGTTTAATGATTAAATCCTAGCAAGATCCTTATTAACCCTAGGGGCGGTATAGTTAATTTTCTTAACAATTCTTCGTTTGTTTAAAAACTAATAAAAAATATTATTTTTATACAAAACATAACTTATAAGACATCATTTTTTTCAGAAAGATGCATAGAATTCATCTATGTAATAAAAAAAAAATTTTTTTTAACGGTTTTGGAGTAAGTAGTTACATGTCAAAAATGAAGTTATCATTTTTCAGGAAAAACCTGTATCATCCAAAATCAAAAGCTTACCACCTTTTTCTAAGATATACAAAAGTTTTATGTAATATTTATCAATATATTTAGGGAAAAAAAATAATAAATTTATTACATTTTCAAAAAAAACAAAAAATGGTTTACGAAAAAAGGGAATTTGGTCATTTTATTTTCAACAATTTACCTAAAATAGTAATATATATTTTATACAAGAGTACTATATATCATTATGTTCAGAAAGGTGCATAGAATGTAGGTGTGTAGTGAAAAAAAAATGTTAGATGTATCACATTTGGAGTTTTTTGGTCAAATACCAAAAAATCGCAGAGTAAAAAGAGAATAATTTCACAGAAATCGGTATATACACCATACTAATATAATTTTTGAAAATTTTCAACGATTACTAGAGATTTGTGATATATTTGTGAATATATTTAGGGAAAAAAAACTATAATTGGTTACATTTTCAAAATAAAAACAACGATATCCCCTAAAAAGGTAACTTTCACAAGTGAGGTTAGGTTGGACACCTCGACTATTTAGGCGTAATTAGTAACTTTCTAAAGCTAGGCCTAAGACAAAATCATTATATTTCACTAAAACAATATACTTTACAAAGAATAACACACATATACACTTTTATAATCAAATAAAACATTAAATATAAGAAAATTTGCATATAGGCTAGACTTACTAGGTTATCCCAAATTTAAACCCTTCACAAACTAGAAATTCACTCAAAAACATAAACTAAAAAATAAAAACACATATATTGTAACTTGTATACACAATTTATATACAATTTGTATACACAAACCTTCAAAATAACAGAAATAATAAAAATATTACACAAATGCCATGCCCTTTTGCGTGTATTTTATTTCACTGACTCGCGTAATATAGACTATGTTTGGACTTGAATAGAACCTGCATAAAATATCAGTTGGTATATCAAGTGGTACCAACTTATAGAATGAAATTTCCTCTACAACATATTGTAAAGAACTAATACGTTTTTTACTTAGAAAAGGGATTACGTCATTTCGTAAACTGCACCGAATGCCAAATGAATTTCGTCCTGTCAAGTTTCTTCTATGGTCAAGTAGAATTATCTCTGGATCTGTGACGCAGAAAAATTTGTAATCTACGGTTTGAAAGATAAAGATGTGATCTATAGAACAGTGTTTTGGTCAACCCGTTTGACAGAAATATAGATTTGTAATCATATCGGGGAAAATGGTGTCGCGTTTACGAAAAGGCGCAGAGTTGAAATTTACGATTTTACGCATCAAAAATATGTGAACTTCACCAATTTTTGGAATATTATTTATAACGTTTTGTGGTATTTTTTTTTGCATGATTATGCATCTAAGGAACATTAGCTTTCCAACAGTATTTTATTTATTGCGATAGGACGATTTTAAGTGGGCATAATGTTGAATTGCAAAATACATGTTTTCCGGACGTTAGACTAGACCATGCATTAAAAACTGACCAGCTGAGAGGGTCGGTGCTGCTTCTAGGGTTAAAGATCAAGTTATAACGGAAATAAAACGAAGTGTGAAGTGAAATGTTAAATTAGCGAATCTGTAGTGAGTTCCAAAAAAGAGGAAAATCTTTTACATCCAGAGTTAATGGAAATTAACACGCCACAGGAACTTCGCTAAGGACACATGGATCAACTGTAAACTTCAACAACAACCGGACACCAGAGAATCAACATCGTCCCACCATCCAGGAACATCTAGACCAGGATCTTCCAGACGGTGGTCAAGGTTTGAAAAGTCATTCAAACTATCCCCTTTTTCTTATTAAGGCAAAATTGGCCAAAAATTAAAGTTAGAGTCAAACTGATTTTCCTGGGATATAAATTTAATATGATTAATTAAAAATTGTGTAGGTTAAGATAATACTTGTGTGTGGATATTTCTTTTTTATAGTGATAAAATGTTGATAGAATAATCCTGAACAACTAATTAAATTTAAAGCTTAGAAATTAGTGTTCAGAGATTAATAAGAGGAAATTCTTTGATAACATAGTAATATTAAGTATAAAATTTTCCTCTGAATTAAAAATTGCCTATCTGCTACTTAAATATAAAAAGTAATAAAATCATAAATTGTATGAAATTTTTTTCTTTTGTGTATGATGATGAGAACTAATGGATATTATATTTTTTTTGTTTTAAATAATTTTGGTTTTTATTATTGATAAAATTGATTTTTTTCAAAGCAGATAAAATAAATAAGTTACATTTGTTAATATCAAAAATAATGTGTAGTTGCGTATAATTATCCACACATCTTGTTTATGCTTACAGGTAATATTTGGAATTAAGGTAAGATATATTGTATTTACGGGGTATTCTCAAGAACACGCTCCCTAGGGAATAATAAAAGATAGAAAAATAAAATCGTGTTCTCCCTGAGCATAAGGGTAACTTAAATACAGAACTGGAAATAGTTAAATAAAAAAGGGGGGTACCGCCAGTTTGGGGAAACCTAAACTGTTGAAGGAGTTATTCAATCCAGGCCAGACAAGATACAGAAGCCTACACTTCCAGGAGATTGAATAATTCATTCTTTATTTCGTGGAAACGAATCCTGGACGAAAAAATTCAGGATTCGAGACTAGTGCGCTTATTAAATAAGATAGGGGAAGCGTACGGTCTAGCTCATAAAAAAGTTGAGTTTTTTCGTTGTAGAGTATAAGTTGATTTTGAATGAAGAAAGGTGTTTAGTGAACTTATGAAGGTAACAAGTTAAAAAAAAAAAAAAAAAAAAAAAAATGACAAAATAAATCGTAAGGAAAAAATGCAGTTACTAACAAAGCCAAACTTTATTTAAAAAAAAGAGAAAAAAGGACAATGAAAGATTAATAGATTTTAAGATAAACAAACATTAGAATTAAGACTCTTGTTTTAGGTATAAGTTGTTTAATATTAATAATATAAATTTCACTTTATGTTTAATAAAAATTTATGTATTTAAAAACAACTAACATAAGTTTTTTAAAAAAAATATAAGAATATCTATTAAGCTGATCATGTTGGACATTTTGAAGCTGGGAAGTACAGAAATGAAGGCAAGAACCTAGTAAGTAAAATTAACAATAATTAATTAGTAAATAACTTTTTGTTTGTAACGCTTACCATTACAAAATAACTTTATAACGTATACTCAGTACCGTTAAAATGAGAAAGTTTGTGAAATGTTTTAAAATCATTTATTAGTTATATTATATTCTTTGGTTTTTTCTTCTAAAAATGTGAAATTATTTATGTTGAAATCTTGGTACATAATATGTAAAATTTTAAAAGCAATATATTTTGATTTGATTTTCAGTAAGCATTACCTCACACTTGTGTTTGCGAATTTCTTGATGCCTGCGCATGTGTATAGTCAAGGAACTGTTGTTTTTAAAAGTTTTTTTACACTGTGAACACTGAAGATTCTGGTCAGTTTCATGTTGGAATCTGAATATAAACAAAATAAAATAAATGACATAAACAAAATATTGATTGAAAATATATTGTTCAAATTGATAACAAGAATCTATTTAAAAATAATATTAAAAGTTCGTATCTTAGAGCAGCATGGCATACCATTGCCACATATGCTTCGTTGATGTTCGGTTCTTCAAATTTAAGGTTAGGGAGTTAGAACTCAGAATGTGCTATTCGTTTTTTTTTAATGAGATGTGCTGCTTCCCCATACTCAGTAATCTAGCCTAGTATAATGTAGCCTTTAATCATTTTCATGTTTATAATTCTACTCAGTTGAGATATTGATTTTATATACTAAATAGGTAAGCCATCTTCATGGCATGGTTTAAAGCTCAGAAATTATAGGTTCTAGTACTGCTATGCCACTTCTGGTAAGTATGTTGTAATACATGCTCCAACTCCTCTGACACTACCATATTCTGAATTGAACCTATAAAACTACAACTGTTCGACCCACATATTGTAGCCTGCATTGTTGTATGCTATAGAACTTATTTTCTTAGATATAAATTCAATGGTTATAATTATAAATAAATGCTGTGGATAACATTATATTTTCATTTTGTAAGTACGGTTCTTTACATGAACAATTTGAAGATTTATCGTGAAATTGTCAATATTAACAACACAGACGTCTTGCAGAATGAATTTAATTCTAATTCACCATGCAAAGGAAGTCATTTACAAAAATGAAGAAAAGCAACAGAATTAACAATAATAAAATGTTTGGGGCCAAATATTGGAATCTGACCTAAATATTAAAATTCAAAGATCTTACCGTATATGGTCATAGAAATTGTCTTCTTCATCGAATTCTGCTAAGCAAACATCACAGCGCATTTCGAAATTTATATTATCATGATGAAATTGAAGGTGGAGAACATATCGAGCTTTAATTGGAAAGTTAATTCCACATTCATTACAATGTGACATATTTCCAATAGCCTATGAAAAAATAAATAATTGTGTTAATTGAAACAACATTTTAATTACAAACTTCTAAAATTAAACTCATATACAAGATTAGACCTGAGATCACATTTATTGAAAATAGAACTAAATGCACTTTGAAAATTATAAAATGGAGATACTCTCAGTCAATGATAATCAGAAAAAGTTTTACCATACATTTGTTTTAATTAAATCTTTTTTTATAAACGCGTGTATTATATTTTTTCTTTATATAATAGAAAAGCATATATTTTATTTTAATTATTACATTACAGCAGTGGTTCCCAAACTGTGCATATTATCATTATTTAATAAAAATTACATTATTTTCTCTAAATATATACATACTAACTATATACCTATATACAAGGTGATTCATGAAGATATGCAGACTTACTTTCCCGTCTATCCACCATTTTGTTGAAAAAAAATTTCTTTTTAATAAATAAATAAAAGAAACTATGAAAATAGATAAGATTTCAAATTTGATACACGCACTATAATTTGTTTTACTTGTGTAAATTGATTAGACACTCCTAAAACATTGTTTTATGAAATGAGTATTTCTTTTCTTCTTCAATATTACAAAGAATGTTTATTAAGTACAAAATCAAACGATTTGCTACATATTTATGGCCTGTTTTGTTTTAATAAAAAATTAAAGTTTGCGTTTTACTGAATTTTTTTATATCAATCTATTCAGAAATTTTAAAAAATTGCAGAACTCATAGCAAATTTTCATTCTAGGTTAATCTTGAATATTGTAGACAACTATCAAGAAATTATGTTTTTTGTCAATAACTTGCTTAACCTTTGATGTACAGTAAAAATTTAAAAAACATTTTATTTCTCATTAAAAAAGGAAACTTTTTTTATCTGTTGTATATTTTTTTGTAAAATTATTGGTTTTCGATATATCAATGTTAAACATTTTAAATGACCGCCACTTTGGAAATCGGTTCATTATTTTTCTCAAATTGGGTCTTTATAGCACTAAAACTACAACTCTGATAGCATAGCTTGAAAAATTACAACTCCGTATCATTTGCCGATCAAAAGCTATGAATTATTTTGTTCATAACACAAAATGGCAGCTTAGACAATTTTAGGGCATTTGTTTATATGAACTTTTTATCTTCAACAGTAGCACATACATTGTCTGGTGACATTTCACCAGTAGGACATATTTTTAAATGACGATTAAAAGCAATACATTGCGTTTTGGAAGCGATGAACTTAAATTCTGTCAATCTTGACAAAGATTGCAGTCTATTTAATACAAGATGAAGGCCTCTTTCGGCAATTGCCATGCCTCGAGTAGCACAATATAGCAAAATCATCAACAAATAGAGAACAGCTGACAGGGTACTGCATATAGCGGTAATGCTGTTGATTGCCACAGCAAACAGGGTCACACACAGCACAATACCCTGAGAGACACCATTCTCTTATTGATAACGATCAGAAAACATAGTTCCAACACACTCTGAAATATCTGTTGTTAAGGAAATTCTTTATAAAAGCAAGATTATTACCATTTATACCCCATGATTTTAAAGTATTTAGAATACCTTTTCGCCAAGCCATATCATAGGCCTTTTCCAGGTCAAAAAACACTGCAACCAGTGTCTGACGCAAGAAAAGGGTATTTTGTATGGCAGACTATAAAGAAACAAGTTGATTGGTAGGTGAATAACCCTGCCTAAAGCCACATTGTTCATTACTAAGCTGCCGGTTACTCTCAAGGTACCAAACAAGGCGCTGATTGACCATTCTGTTAGCTTGCAGAGCACACTAGTGAGATAAATGGGACGGTAGCTTCATGGCTCAGTTTTTTCTTTACCTGGTTTTAGAAGAGGTATTACTATAGCCTCCAACCAAACCTCGGGCAAACCAGCCGCTCTCCCCGAGGTTGGGAGGTGTTTGGTCATAGAATAAACTATGCTGTCCGAACCTGGAGCGGAATCCCGTCCTGCCGACATAGCAGACTCTAATTCCTGTAAGGAAAATGGAGTATTTAATGGCGAATATTGTGACAGACCTATTGTGAAAGGTATTGCTTCTTGAGATATTTTATACAAAACAAAAGCATTGTTGTAAGCCGAATTTGAAGAGAAGTTAGCGAATGATGAGCCCAAAAGATTAGCAATTTCATAGTTATCTGTAGTCAAAGCTCCATCCCCCTGCTCAAATCCCAATAAGGGAGCAGAGGGAAGAGGACCACAAACAGAACGTAACTTCTTCTACACCGTTGATGTGGGTGTTACATCAATACAAATCTACACATATTATATAATGTTAAAAAGAGAACCTCAATGAATATAGAAGAGTTAAAAATATAACCAGAATACAAGAGTAACTCGGACAACATGCTAAATGACAATTGAATATTTTATCCAACTTTATCTACAACAGAAATAGCCAAACTAAAATAAAGACAAACAATTACTCAGTGGACTGATTTCAAACCTTCAATATGATAATCTTAACATCGTTGCTAATATCTATCTAGTCTTCTACCATTCACATGATAATTAACTATTAAGACAAATTAACTATGTGGCCACAGACAATTTCATCAAATATATTTATAATATCGTTTTACACTTTCTAGAGTTTGTACACTCTGTGTCTGACGAAGCTGACTGTGTTCGGTGAAACAGTTGTAGCAACATCTACAATTAACGGACTATAGACTACCAAATGAGGTATTTATAGTAACAATGAATTGCTCATGTTTGTAAAATTATGTTAAAAGGAGTTAACTAAAAATCACACTTCATTTAAAATATGAGAAAGCAAATTTAAAAAAAAAAAGAAGAAGAATATGAAAATTGTTTTTTACTTTGGTTTATGTTCAGCATCACTACTTACTGTGCAAGGATGTTTGATAAGGTTGTATTGACTCTTGAACTTTGAATTACATGCAGGACATTTATACTGTAATGGTCTCTCTATCACATATTCTGTACAGTGTGATTCTATTAAATGTCTCACTAAGCCTTTTTCTGATGATATTTCCTCTTCACATCTAGGGCAAGGATTTGTAGTCTTGTTAGCAGGAAAATGAACAGTCAGGAAATGATGCATAAATGCTTCTTTTTCATTGAAAGCTGTGTAATAAAATATAAAACAAACTTCAATAAATTATCTTTACTATATATTGTGATAAAAAATATGATCCAGGATGCTTGGGGCCTTTTTCGTAAAACTACTGATATAAGCTTATAATAAAAATATTTTGTATAAGTCCAGAAAATTCTGTTTTATAAAATAAAACAAACTACTAATAAAACCCTCAGAGGCTCAGTATAGTGAGTACGGGCATGTCAATCCCAAAAAACCTATCTGGATCTATCATTTTCATGTAGTCTTTGGGTTCATCTTTCCTATCAGCTCTATCTTGACCAATGATTGTTCCCTTCTGACCCTGATGTTATTACAGTATACATGGGCCGGCCAGGGGTAATTAAATAACAAGAAAAAAATAACAAATCTACTTATAAAATAATAGCACTAATATTATTAATTATAAGTCACCTGATGCTTCATTACTAAATGATACACTCAATTTCAATTCCTTAGATTATTTACACAAATGTACATTGATTTTGTTGCATAATATCAAAGCTATGACAAAAAAGGCATTGACAACTTAAATTGGTTAAGAAAAGTATTAGATATGAAAACTGAATTTCTGACTTACACACGAAGGAAATGAAGATAAAAAACATGGTCTGAATAATTGAAGGACTTTGTCATAACCATTGGATTGTTTACTAATCATAACGACTGATAAAACTTTCCTTTTACACCACCAATGTCTGATTACATATATTTTGAGTATTTTATATGTACTCTCATAATCTGGTCTCTTATGGATCAGATTTCCTAGATTTTTTAATACTGCCGGCATCATCCAGGCCTACAATATTACATGCCCTATAAACGTACTATACAGAAAGTATAATGGATTAAGAAAGACAGCATTGAGTTATTACTAAAATATCCAACTTGAGGTTGTTTTATATAAAAAAAGTGAATTTTGGGATGTTGTCATTTTACATCTGCTGTTTAAGTAAGTGTCCAAACGATAAACCGATTTTAGTCAAATGTTGTATATGGGTAGATCTTTTCTTTTTATATAACTGAAAATTTGAGAGTATGTGATAAAATTTTTTGAAAATTTTAACATGATAAAAGACCAAATCACAAAAATTTCAAATTTAGGTAAGCAAAACATTGCAAGTTAACCCTTTTGTTCCCAACGTCCGGTTTTCCGGACATCGGCAGTGTCTGTATAAAATCCCAACGTCCTAACGTTTCAAAATTATGTTTTTTAATAAGCAAATAATTCTCAAAGCTACTTGATTATTCAGGAACACCTAATTTACCCGTTAAATATATTATATAGTGAGTACTCAAAGACTGTTGTATAGTTTCTAAAACAACTCTAATTTGGTGGGCAGTGACTTGCCGTTTTGTCTGCTGTGATTTTCCAAGCAGCTAGTATTCATCACAAGTGATAAGTGTACCACTTTTTCTGACTGTATATAGTCTCAAAACTAATTTTTTGCTAATGTTAGACTATTTGTACTGTTGTGATTTATTTTTTTTCCAATATAATGTGTTATGTTGTGTGAAGTAACAGTGATTTTTACCATATTGAGTAAATAAGTTAAAACAATCCATAATATTAGGTCATGTTGCAAATTATAGTTAATTTCACGAAAACGTAAGACATAAAAATATATATAATTTTTTCGTTTGTGGATGGAAATTAATAAAATTTGGTATAGTTGTTCAATAATATATTGTACTGTTTGGTGTCTTTTGTTTTGTAGTTAATATTTTTTTCTTACATCTTTACTGTGAAAAATAAAAAAAATTGTGATAATACATATATGTAAATACACATTTTCAAAATTTTATTTTTTTAATGTATGCATGGGTTTTATAGTTTGCATACAGTTTGCATATAGTTTGTATGCATGTATTTTGTTAGTTTATAGTTTCACCAAAAGAATGACACAAACATCATTAAAATTGCTTTGTAAATAACAAAAATATTAATTTTTTTTCAAAACCTTACATAACCAACATAATCGTGTTGTGATTTAATGTGGAAACTCTGAAAAAATATCTGGGATCCAAAGGGATAAACAACACTAATAAAATAATTATCAGTGTAAACAGGATTCTATTTTTTTATACTCCAAAATATAAGCCTCTGTGTTAATGAAACATATAAGATCAATACACTTATCTTATAATATAACCAATAATTTACAGGCTAATAATTAACTAATAGTTTATATTAAATGTTGAGCTTGACTCATGAGAAAAATTATACAGTATAACAAACACACAGAACACAATTCTGATAAAAAAAAATACGCCTAAGTATCAGACGCGTTTCAACGACAAGGTCGTCCTCATCAGTGATACACCAGCTACACCAATCAAACTATAACTAATAGTTATAGTATATTACTTAGTATAATTATATAGTTATAGTTTGATTGGTGTAGCTGGCGTATCACTGAAGAGGACGACCTTGTCATTGAAACGCGTCTGATAATTAGGCGTATTTTTTTTTAATGAGAATTGTGTTCTGTGTGTTTGTTATACTGTATAACTAATAGTTTATATTTTTATAAAACAAACTGCTGGATTTATAAGGATTTTTATCCAATAAAGGTAAACTTAAATTTTTATATGAAACTCTTCTAGCCATATTAGAAATATTTTACAATATTTGTGAGTTTCTAATCATTAATCCTTTGGTTATTTAATGATTTACATAGGCAATACTGTAATCTTTAATAATTTGTTACTAAACACACAATAAAGACATGACTGTACTTTTGTTATAATTTAAAACATCATACTTTAATCTTAACATTTTAATAAAAATGTACTTTAAATACTTGTTTACAATCTCACATATATTTATTACAGAGAATTTATGTGATGGGTAAAATATTGATATAGAAATAGAGTTTTTTGGAACAATATCTGTCTGTCTGAGGCCTGACCTGTGTATAGAGCTACATTTTAAACGTGTGAATAGATTTAATCAAATTGTAAGCATATTTCGACCTTATCTTGGGACAATTTTTAAAGTTGTTGATAACTTATAATTTAGGGGTACCTGCTATAAGAAAAAACACAAAATTATGATTTACTTAAATTCAGCTCCAACAATTTTAATCAAATTTTGCTCTAAGAACCCATTACAACAGATAGGCTATTGGATGCCATCTCTCTAAAAATACCAGTTCGTGAATTATCGGTAAATAACAAAAAACAAATTGCCACTAGGCTTTTTTTAAAAAACTTCATTTCTCAAAATCAGTTCTACTAATTTTGTTCAAATTTTAGTGAAATTTGTTTTATAATATAAATATAATACAATAAAATACATTGCATTACAAAACGGTTACAAACAAACCATATTAGACAAATTATTCAAAAATCAGAAACAAAAAACTAAAAAACCAAAGTTAAAAAAAGACAACAAATAGATATCAACACCATAAAACCAACAGTTACATCGCATAATAAGTAATACTTTCAGAAAATAAGGTTACATCACCACATAAAAAACAAGAAATAATTTATTAAACAGATACATAACCAAAACTTCAGGGGAGAGGAATTTACCAAATAGCATGTGTTGATTACCCTAAGAAATATATAGGACAGATAGGATGATCATTCCATAAGAGATTTAAAGAACACATTTCACCTGCCATAAAATCTATACAATCTTCAAAAATCTATCAAAGTTTGATGAGCACATGATACAAACCAATCACAAATATAAAGGAATCGACAAATCATTACCGTTTTACATAAATGTAATAAAGGAAAACTTATGAATGCATTAGAACAATACGAGATTTATAAGGGATTCAAAACAGAACTCGGAACACTGCTTAGTGAGAAACAGAATTTCGAATTTAACCCATTATTCGATACATATTTGGACATTGTACAAGTAAATACAGATTAGTTTCCTATGAAGACATAATAATAACCGGTAGTCAAATCCTAAACAGTGGGCCTACTAGACATATAAATTCAATGTGCAAGTGTTTCCTTATGTCCTCATGTACAAAATAATATGTAAGTGTTTTGACAATTAACAACCAAGGATAATGATCCTGAATGACCACTTGAAAATGGCTAAATAGCTGAAACGGCGATGTATAGACTATTGGATGGTAAGTTACATACTAATTACAATAAACTTGTGTTAAATATACCCTCACTGTAAATCATATTTGATTAAAAACAAGTTGGAGATCAATGTTCATTTTTGTTTTTGCCAATTAATCCTAAACCGTAATATTTTTTAACTTGTGATTTTGGACATGGGTTTGAGCATAATATAGCTGCTGGACACTAAAAAGAACTGCACAGATTAAAGAGGACCAAACCAAATGAATATTGTAATTAAACTGCAGCAAGTTACAAGAATTTGTGTGTAGTGAGAAGATTTGGACTGGAACTTACTTTAACTCTTAAGTTATTATGACTAAATTACTAGATAGATCGTAGTTGTAGTGTTTGTAAAACAAAAAAATAAATAAATTACACATCACATATATAATGGGGTGCTTACATGAATCACAAGTTGGACATTCCCATGAACTAGTATAAGATCCATATGTATGGATATCTGCTAAGTGACTAGCCAGAGTCGTAGAAGATTGATACGGATTCTTACAAACAGGACATTGATATGGATATGAATTTTGTTTAATATGTTCTTCTAGTAAGTGTTGTTCTAATTCTCCTTTTTCTTTATAAGCTTTGGTGCAGAATAAGCATGGATTAATGATAACCTGCAACATTTCAAAAGACAAATGTATTATTCTCTCTCACTTCCTCACCACAAGAAATTGTTTTCAACATGCCTATTTTAACCCTTAAATATGGGACTTTTTCTTAAAATGCAAGCTTCCTGCGAAGGGTTTTTACTCAGGTTTTATTTATTTATTCCTGTCCTGGACGAAATACAATTATTTGTATGACATAAGTAACAATAATAAGATTAATCAAATTAACAATAAAAAGCTATAATGAACATGATTAAAAGTGACAATTACAGAAATATAAATAAACACCCAAGAGTAAATTAACCAACAGTAAATTTAACAACTTTACCATTTTAGTGTGGCTTTAAGAAACTCCTCAATTGAGTAAATAGCATTGAATCTGAGCAAATTTTTACTTTCTCACATATACATATACATTAGAAACCCCCTCTACCCAAAAATGTGTTTTTTGGAATAACGCCTGTACCCCGACATTTTTAAAAATTTTGTTTTATAACTCAGTATTTGGGTGTAGCTGTCATAATAAATAGAATGATTTTCTAAAAATCTGCTTTAATGATTTTGATCAAATTTTGCTCAAGTGTAGTAAGAACCCAAACAGAACGTATTCATCTTCATCTCTCAAAAATTGTAGGTTCTTGAGCTCTCTGTAAAAAACAAAAGAAATTGGTCATGGGGCAATTATAAAATATGTAATTTCTCAAAATCAGTTGTACTGATTTTTTTATAATATTAGAGAAATGTGAAAATTAATTACCTTAATCCGTGTGTAAAATTGCAAGTAAATAAATATAAAGGTTTAGGAATACAGTAGAGTCTCGGTTAACTGTCACCCCTTTTACCGTCAGTTTCTGTTAACCATCAGGACGGGGGGGGGAAATAGTACACATGTAATATGTAATGATGTACCGTATATATTTAATGTGGTGTGAATGTTTACAAGTTAGTATCATACTCAAATTTGATTTTAAAGAATAATGCACCGTCTAAACAGTTGACCACGGCATTTCTATACAAAATTGTACAATGTACAGTACTGTGCCTCAGTCTACTTGTAAACGTGACATTATTCACGGCAATATTGAGAGCACGTCACCGATTCCTAGAACAGTGGCCAAACCCTCCTTTTCCTGACAGACTACATACTTTAAGAAGTAAGATTGGTAGAGTTAAAATTGTAAAATATTGTGTCATTTTTCTACAGTAAAATAACTATGTTTAATGTAAATATAACTTACATTTATATTACAATTAATGTTTCCGTAATACAATATACAGTAGTTGTTTTAAGTTACATTGTTAATAATACCTTTAACATAAAAGGACAGTGTATCATATAGTTTACTGTACAGTACAATACTGTACATATTTTGAAGACTTTACTAAATTTGTTTAATAAATAGAGTTACTGTAAATAGAAAATTTAAAAGTTTTACTAAATTTTCCCAAATCAATTTTTTTTTAGTTAAAAAGAAATAACAGTACAGATATTCTGTGTTATAAACACTGTTCAAAACGTAATAGTACAGTATTTTTATCAATCGCCGATGACTTCCAGAAGTCTGGGAAGTCTATTTCTGTTATCTGTCTATTCTCTCATCCGTCACCCCACCAGTCCCGAGAATGACGGTTAATCGAGACTCTACTGTAATTCAAAAAAACCAAAATTAACCTTTATCACCATCATTAAAAAAGCTCGATTATAATCAAATATAATGTATGCTGAGTACACATTTATAGCAAAAGTAAACCAATGCCTTATTTAAATATGTTTTCAAAAGACGGCATGATTAATTTTCACTTTTTGGCCGACAACTAGCAAACTAAGATTTTTGATGACAAATAGTTTAGATTGATTTTTATTTATTTGGGATATAGGCGAGTGAGAAATTTTGTGATAATGATATTGCATCATTTATTTAATTTGCTTTTAAATATACCAACTTCCACAATTTCATTAACTCTTTGGGGAGTTTATTTATGAATAGGACTCTAGATGTTCAATGAGCTCTGTGGTGAATATGAACACTATAAATCACTGAATGGAGCTTTTTTACTTAGCTAATCCGTGTATTTGTCCTAGGAAGTCATATTTATTTCAGGTGTTATATATAATGCATATCAATATTACAAATTATTAAGCTCTTAATGTATGTACAGTATACTCCCGATTATACTATAATCTTTTGTTCAGGTCTCACAGGCTCACTTTCCCTGTTCACAATGTCGACGTGGCGAGCAAGGGAGTTTTAGTGAATGACTCATTCGATGGAATTCAATAACTTTGGAATAGGTGAAACAACAGTTTGTGACATTTTGAAACAAAAAGACAAACTTGTGTCCTTTCCATCCATGTATGACAATGTTTCCGTAATTAAAAAAAAAAAAGTATGAAGAATTTTATTTATGATGAACTTGATTCAGCATTGCCTGAGTGGTTGGCTCAAAAGTGTAGTGAAGAGAATCAAGTGATAGGGTCTATTGTATCGGTTAAAGCTAAAATATTTTTTGAACTGTTAGGTCTTCAGAATAATTCTGATACCTCTTCTGGTTGGCTAACTCGTTTCAAGCAATGTCATGGTATTTGAGAAATTAGATTTCATGGAGAGAAGCTAAACAGTGATCAACAAGCAACAGACGATTTTTAATGTGATTTTGAACAATTTGTGTTGTCAGAAAATCTTTTTAATGAACAAATTTTTAACACAGATCAATCGGGACTCCCACGCGTACATTGGCATTTGAAAGTGAACGTGAAGCTGCGGGTCATAAAAGCAGCAAAGGAAGGATAACAATAATGTCAAGCAGCAACTCTAAAGTAAGTTACAAGCTTTGGGTTCTCGTCATTGGAAAGTTTAAGAAACCAAGGTCATTTAACAGAACGAGGGCAGAAAGATGAGGAGAACATTACAGAGTGGTTGGACTGTGATACTATGAGCCAGGATTCTAGCGACTGACGGACCAAGAAATAGCAGACAAAGCAAGAGGGGCACACGAACAGCAAAGTATGAGTGAAGAAGAAGAAGAAACGAATGCCCATGCACGAATGATACATAAAATGGCTTTGCAACACATCAACGGCCTGTTCCAGTATTTAGAGGAACAAGACGACAATGTACAGTTATCTGAAAAACTGATGCTAAGAAAAGTTCAGTTAAGAATAAAGAAATCGTGTATTCTCAGTAAGAAACAAAAAACGTTTGATTTTTCAAGAATAAAAAAATCGTGTATTCTCAGTAAGAAACAAAAAACGTTTGATTTTTTGAAAAACTGTCAGGTTATTGTAATTACAGTACTGTACTAGTGTAACATAATGTGTTTCCTGTATTGTTCTTTTGTTTTACTACAAGAATTTCTTGTTTATTAAACTTTTTATTTCATGTAAAATGTAAAAATTAAAAAGTTTTTACTATATGTAGTTTAATGGTATTTGACTGTGAATTATGTATTTTATATACATTAAAGTCAAGTTTTTATGTCAAAACTACTTTAAAAATATTTTCCCTTTATGTTTAGCACTCTAGCGGATTATGCACGATTTTTGTTATCTGTGATGCCTGTGCCACCCAATTCCGTGGATAATCAGGAATACACTGTATATGAAAATGTCAAAATGCTCAAGTTTTTTTTTATGCATCTTTGCAAGATGCCAAACAAATTTTCTCTGCAAGATACATCATGATGGCCCAAACAAACTATGATTCTAATTGCTCGCTTTGAAAACAAAAGATTCTCTGGATCATCCGCTTTGTGGAGTTTCCCCAAAAAGGAATGTAATATGTTAGTTGGGACGAAAATAGTCTGAAGTATGATAATTTCAAAATTAATTCTGAAGAAGACCACTGAATTGAGTTATATTGCTAGTATGATGTTCCTATGTTAATTTATTATCAACAATGATTCCAAGACATTTTACTAATGAAATTGTCTCAAGTACTTCTTCATGAGGCATCATCGGGCATTAATTTGGACTTTAAATTAAAAGCCATACAGTTGGTCTTGGAAGCATTTACTCTTTTACTATCGGGAAGCTCTAATGGATTGAATAAATTAATTAAATTCTATCTCTTAATACAATTTATAGGCTCAAAATATGATTCTGTTTATACAGAACCAAAATAATTCAATTTAAAATAAAAAAATGGCTGTATAAACACTAGAAATAGCAATTCAAACTGTGAATTGTCAAAAATTTCTCAATGTTTTTGTTGATGACTGTCTAAATTGGAAATATTTGAACAGCTATAATCTCCAAAAGGGAAACAAAGAGTAAGTCGACATATTGTCAGATAAAAATAAAGATATAATAGAACCTCATTAAGCCAGACAACCTTAAAAAGTAATAATGATAAAAATGGTTAATAAAAAGATAAATTAAGCTTATCAATCCATAGTCAGTTAGTGGTTTTATTTGTTATGCTGCACACTGTGTCTTGTACATCACCGTTTTTTTATTTAATTCATGCTTTTCAAATTAATATATTGTTTTCCTTTGTATGCTGTGATGTCTTTTAGTAACTCCACTGAAGACAAGAAATTTAAACACAAGACTCTCTCTTCACAACAAACTATATGTTAGAAAAACTTAAACATCTGTAGTTAGGATTTGTATGGAATATGGGATCACTAAATAGACTCTATCAGACATAAGGAAGAAAACAGATGATTTACACAAATTTGTCTTTAAATTTAATGTAGGAAAGATAGCAAGAGCTGTAAAGAGAATGCAAATGCCTGCAGTTCAATACCGAAATGAAGCGGTTTATAAATGGTTTTCGAAACATTGTTTGTCTGGAGTAATCGTACAAAGGATTGAAATTCAGGCTGAAACAGTAAGATTATCTATAACAGTCAGACATTCAATGTCTGTTTCTTTTCTACAAGGTATTTTATCCTCATTTTAAATGTTTAAAAAAATCCGAACTTTAATGAATTCAGGCAGCTTAAAATCCCAATTAGTCCGGATTAATTATAGGTTATACTGTAATATATATATATATATATATATATATATATATTTACTAATCCGTAGGCTATAACATTCAAATTAAAAACAATTATATTAAGTTTTTTTAAGTTGATTATATGAGGTTCAAATACCTGATATGTTGTAGAGTGATTGTTGACATGATATACCAATTCACCTTCATCGGACCAAACAGTATGACATAAAGGACAAGGTAAACAATTACTTCCATCTTCACAATGACAGAGTAATGTGTGTTCCAAAACCGAAGAAATATCGGGGAATCTAAAAAGGACAAGTAATTTAATACACTATCTTCAAAATTATAGTTCAATATTTTATTAAAATATATGACTGAATGAAAAACCTAATAAAAAGTTATTTTAGTTACCTCCAATAGTTAAATAACATAATAATAATAATAATACAAATAAAAAATGCATACAATGTATGTTTCTTATATCATTGAGGTATATATATATATATTGAAAAACCAGTAACTAAAAGAACATCTACACGAGGTATGTATGACTTATGTTTAAACACAAACTAAAAGTAAACCTATCTTCTATTCATACATTTCTCCACGTGAATTTCCCAATGTTGGAAGAATTGCTGTTGGTCATCTTCTAATAGTTTTTTTCATGAGCCTTGTCACTGCATCTAAGAACTTGAAACAAATTCTTTTTAATGTAGACTTCATCTTTTGAAACAAACAAAAAATTTGAATTGAGCTAGGTTAGGTGAGTGTGGTGGATATTTTAACACAGAGATTGCATTTGTTTATCAAAAACATTTTGAAAGACAGTGTAACGACCCCTAATTTTACCTTTCCCTAACTGGCCTAGCCATCCATTAACCATATTAACACTTCCTGTGTAAAGCGTCGCCTTCCTTAGCCGAATTCCCCATCCATTAACCATTTCAACACATCTGATTCAGAGCATCACCTTTCATTAGCTGGCCTCACCATCCATTAACCACCTAAACATTTCTGGTACACAGTGTCGCCTTTCATTAGCTGGCTTTGCCATCCATTGACCATCTCAACACTACTGGTGCACAGTGTCACCTTTCCTAATTGGCATCACTATCCATTAATCTTCTGACATTTCTAATACACAGCTGACTTTCCCAAGCTGACATCGCCTTCCATTAATTATCTCAACACTTCTAGTGCACAGTGTCACCTTTTCCTAGCTGGTGTAGCCATCAATTAAGCTTCTCAACACTTCTGGTACACAGCATAGCATTTTCCTAGCTCGTGTCACATCCCACCACTTTTGGTGAATGGGATCATCTTTTCCTAGCTGATGATGTTGCTTTCCATTAATCATCTCAACACTTCCAGTGCATAGCATCATCTTTTCATAGCTGATGTTGCCATACATTAACCTTCTCAACACTTCAGGTACATAGAATCGCCTTTCTTTAACTGGTGTTGCTATCCATTAACCTTCTTAACACTTCAGGTATACAGCATCGCTTTTCCAAAGCTGAAGTTGCCTTCCATTAATATCCGAACACTTTTGGTATATGGTATCACTCCCATTAAACATTTCAACACTTCCAGTACATGGTTTCGCCTTCTATTAAACATCCTAACACTTCTGGTACATGGCATTGCTTTCCATTAACATCTCAACACTTCTGGTGCAGAGCATCGTCTTTCCTTAGCTAGTGTCGTACCCATTACTTCTGGTACACAATATTACCTTTCCTAAGATGTAGTTGCCTTCCATTAAACATCCTAATACTTCTGGTATACAGCGTCACCTTCCATTAACCATCACAATACTTCCAGTGCACAACAATTACCTTTCCCTAACAGGTGTCACCATCCATTAACCTTCTCACTCTTCCGGTACACAGCACTGCCTTTCCAATATACAGAGATGTAAAATATTTTGGTTTCAGAATAAACATTCTAATTATCTACCTATTAAGTATAAATGAAACTATTAAAAACAATCACTAGTACATGATCTTGGAAGCATTTTTGACATTTACAACGCTATAAATCAGTGATTATTGGCAGTTTTCATAAAAATATTTGATTCACACTTCCACCAAATTTTTATTTGGAGAACAAAGCGATAAACTTATTCTGGCAAAACTGATTTTTCCACACACAAAAAATACCTATAGTACGAGTGTTGCTGAGTTAAGTACAGGATTTAAAACATTAAAAGAATGAAATATTTTGATTTAACTCTTACGTTCTTTCACATATTATACAGTCTACTTCAGTGAATTTGTTTATTGTTGGCTTGTTTTTTGATCCTTTTGGTCGACCTCTTTTTTTTACAGGTTTCAAGTCTTCCTTAACTGTCCATTCCTTGTCATCATCCTTAACAAAACAAACCATTGTATGTTAAACTTAGATTAATAATAATAATATCTTTATTTTATTACATTTATTTAGTTGTGATATTTTCTTTAGACAATACTTAACCATCTCTACAAGTACTGATGGTTAGTTCACAATAAATAATATAAACAAACGAAAAAGTTCAGTTGATACTATCTATAGTTATGAAATTCCATGTGGCTATGACAAAAAGACAAGCAATAGAAAAACATCAACAAAAACTAACACTGGCATAACTTAAGAATGCATGAAAATACACACATATATATGTATAGATGAGACGATTCGAGGCCTACTGATACGATTATTTTTAATAATCAGCGATTACGATTATTGATGATTAGTGCTCATTAAGCTCACTAAATGTTTCAAACTTAACATTACATTGTAGAATGATGAATAAAGTAAAAGTAAAAAATGTATTGATTTATTAATTGTAATCAGTGATTAGCTATTAGTGTGTTACATGAGGGTTTTACAGACCTTCAAAACAAATATTGGTAATTCAGCACGACAAGTTGTGTAACAAATACAGTAGAACCCCTCTTAACCGGTCTAGTCGGAACTGACACCCGGGCCAGTTGCATGTTTGGCCGGTTAATCCGAGGTTCCCGTTAAACTTGTCACAAAGCTTTTTTACAGATTCTCCTCTGTCAAGTCTTTTTAACACATTTAACCGCGTCTCAAACAAAACCATCACACGCTTCCGTTTTCAAGATTATACCAAGAGGAATCTGATTGACTACTAGTGCTCTCCGATCATAACAACTAAATTTACTAACGTCCAACAGTTACAAGTTTAGAATCAACGATACAACATGTGTGGATGTCGCTCATGACCTTTAACATGTGTCAGTGTACAACTAAGTGTTATTATTTATATGTATGTGTGTTTATATGTAGTTTTTAGTTATTATAACTTTCACAGTGCACAATCCACTGAATATACAATTGAAAATGAGTGAATGAAAAGAGTCGAAACAGCTGTAATGAAATAAATAAATGACGAAAAACAAGGATTGTTTGACAGAGAAAAAACTAAGGTAATATATATATATATAGTATTACTCTCCTGCTAAATATTTAGCTGTATCCAGATTTGTGGGACACCAGATACATAATATCTTCCAAAATGAAAATATCACAAAAATTAGGTGGGGGAAAGGGGAAGGGTGCTCTTCTATACAAAGTTATCTCCCGTAAGTACATTAGGAAAAACCCAGTAATGAAGTAATTTACATTTACTTTCTTACATACTATACAGAAAAAGTTGTGTATATTAAAGTGTACTATAGCTGTGTATAGTATTGTGTAGTAGTGTATAGTATAAATTATTATCTTTGTGTATATTATAATTAATATAAAGTGTATTATAGTTGTGAGTATTATAGTGTAGAGTATAGAGTATTATAGTTTTGTATATTATAATGTATTAGTATAAAGTATATTATAGTGTATTAGTGTAAAGTGTATTATAGTTATGTATATTATATTGTATCAGGGTAAAGTGTATTATAGTTGTGTATATTATAATGTATTAGTGTAATGAATTAGTGTAAAATATATTATAGTTGTGTGTATAACAGTTATGAATATTATACTGTATTTGTGTAATATAGTTGTGTATATTATATAGTAGAGAAAAAGTTGTGTGAAGAGTCAAAAAACAATATTTTTTGTCCATATATCAGTTTTGAGGTAATCCTAAGTCCAAAAACGTGGTTTTTCGAATGATGTCTGTCTGTCGAATGTGCTCTACAGCCCAAACAAGTGGACCATTTTAATCAAATTTGGTATGTGGGCATATTTTGGACATATATGTTTTTTGTTTTTTTTTTCAGGGCTTTTTCATGTTTTCAAAAACTAAAATTTGGGAGTAGTTGTCCTAAGAAGAAGATAAAACCAATTATTAATTTTTCATAATTCGCTCCAATTATTTTGATCAAATTTTGCTCAGGTATGGCCTTTAAGGACAAAACCAAAACATATTGGTCAACATCTCTCCAAACATGCCAGTTTTTGAGCTATCATTAAAAATCATAAAAACCAGCCATGGGACTGTTATAACATGTTAATTTCTCAAAATTGTCTCTACCAATTTCATTCAAATTTTAGGGAAATGTAAAGATGGGTAAAACCCATGTGCAAAACTGGAAGTAAAAAAAAAATGCTTAAAAATATAATATATACAAAAAATAATAAATTTTGACCAAAGTTTGATTTTAATCACTCCACTCCACTGAGAACGTGTTATGATACAAGGGAAGCAGTTTAGAGCCTTATTTAAATATATAATTTTTTGTTCAAAGATGGTGTCCATGATTCAATTTCACTTTTTGATTGACAATTACAGAACTTACATTTTTGGTGACAATTTTTTTTTCATTTGGTTTTGGGGATGGGTAAGAGAAAATTTACGCAATGTTCTTCCATAGTTTATATTTTAAAGTTTTTTTTGTAATACTCAATATGTGGAATATTTATTTTAGACCTATTGCAATACTAGAATAGCATAAAATAAAATCATAATATGCAGTATATATTGCTTACACTAGTATTAAAAAATAATTTCTTGATTAACGAGACTTCTTGTTTTCATTTTTTCAAAAATTGCATACATTTCTTTTTTTGAAAAGAAAGGCGATTATATTATGTTGATAACTCAATAAACAGATTGTGTGATTTGAGATTATAAAGAGGATTAGAAGAATTGGAAAACTTACATCAGTTGATTTTTTATCGCCAATTTTTCTTGGTCTTCCTCTTTTTCTACGAATTTCAATAGTATTATTTTCAGTAACGCTTGGCTCGACAACTTCATGAGAGTCATAGTTTGGAACTTCATACTCATTTAAAACATTGTGTTGTGTAATGTTTTTGTAGTTTAACGAATCCCCTAAATCATCAATAGAAGGTTCTAGTTCAGGAAGTTGAGCAACATCATTGACAATATTTGATATCATTTTCTTTGGTCTTCCTTTCCTTTTAAGTATTTCACCTTGATTAATTTCCATTTCACTTTCAATAATTTCCATATTTTGACTATCTTTCTTATCTTCACATGACATGTGGCCTTCACAAAACGGACATCCGTAACATTTAGTATCATCAGAAAATACTCTGAAACAAGTTGAAAAAAATGTTAGACCTGTTCAAATATTTTTAAAGTAAAATCAATGTTGAGTTACATGCAACAACAAAAATAGGGGACATTTTTGTAACTTTTGAATGAGTGAATATAGGGAACACAAACATTGTAGAAATTTTATAGGGTCAATACAGTCCCGGTAATTTGACCCTTGGTAATGTTAGGATCATTAATTTTACAAAGATTTATGCCTGGGTTATCTCACATTAGCTTAAAAAAACAGTGGTTCAGTTATACAATTGATGTCTTTTTTATTATTAATTATAATCTAATTATCTCTCACAAGCTTCATCATATTACTAATACAAACATCTTAATCTATTACCACTAAGAATCTAGAATTACTCTAACTATTGTGTAGGTTTGACCTCAAGTCTGTTTGACCTGAATAATTACAAGTTCTTTTACACATAAAGTTTGCTCATCCTTCTTGTAACTCTCGCAGATTCTTGTATGAAGGTCCGATCCCCTCAGAAACTCTTTCTCGCCAAGTACATCTGGCTATCTTATAAACCTCCAGCAGTTGTCCACTTGATCAATTGACCAAATTCTCTCTGAGCTTAGCATTTATATACAACTGTCACCTTAATGAAGTCCCTCGTACACGCAAGGTAAGCAATTTCATCAGTCAATTTTAAATGTCAGTGTTTTGGGAGTAAAGTTGGCGACATGAGGTCTTGTTTCTGGTGTCCAGAGTGTAACATTGGTGTACACCAGAAATGTTTCACAAACCTATAACATTACTGGAGGTCTAATCAAATAAGGCCTAAAACGGCAAGCCTTCCTACCAGTAATGTTGGTTCTTGGTGTTCCGGACAGCTGCAGTGCTAGAGGATATCTGGATGCCATTGTAAACATAAGTACACAAAATTCATTTTATTTCACCTTATTACATTATATTATTCATATATTTGGTTTTATATTATCATTTACATGTTGTATGTATGAATTTATCATTTACATGTTGTATGTAAGAATCTTTGAAAAATGACCTAACCTAGCTCCTTTGAATTTTTATATAAATATATATATTACATAATGAAAATTAAATAAATTGATTTAGACTTTTACCAACATTTATTCACAACTATATTGCAAAACTTTTGTATATTTTGAAAAAATTCTAAAAAATTTTTTTATATGGTTTATATACCTATTTCTGTGGAATTTTGCCTCGGTTACAGGGTAATTTTGTTGATTTTGTACATAATAACTCCAAAATGTTTCCATCTAAAAATTTTTGAATTTCACACATAAAATCTATGTATTTTTGTGAGAACATAGGTAATAAAAACTAGGGGTTTTGAATAATAATAATATTTTTGGTGAATTTTTGAAAATAGTTAGCAAATATTCACTTTTTACGTAAAAATGAACCATGTCTAATGAAAATTTTATAAATTGATTTTTCTTTTTGGCAACTTTTATCCACAAATATAATTACAAATCTGTAGTAATACTTGAAAAAATTCAAAAACAACTTTTTGTATGGTGTACATTACCATTTCTGTGAAATTCTTGCCTCCGTTACTTTCTGATTCTTTGCTATTTTACATAATAACTCCAAATTTTTAACATCTAACTTTTTTTTCACTACACAGCTAAATTCTATGCACCTTTCTGAATATAATGATATATAGAAGTGTGTTTTCCATAAATATTACTATTTTTGGTGAATTTTTGAAAATAAATTTAACAATTTCCCTTTTTTTTCGAAAACCAATTTTTTTTATTTTGAAAATGTAACATTTTTTTTTCTTTTTCTTTTTCTAAATGTATTCACAAATATTATACAAAACTTTTGTATATCTTGAAAAATAGGTGGTAAGCTATTGATTTTAGATGATACAGGTTTTTCTGAAAAATGTTAACTTTATTTTGACATCTATCATACTTACTCCAAAACCGTTTCAAAAAATAAAATAAAAATATTACATAAATAAATTCTACGCATCTTTCTGAGAAAAATGATATATTATAAGATAGGTTTTGTATAAAAATAATATTTTTTATTAATTTTTAAACAAACAAAGTTCATTTAACATTGCCCACTTCCAGGGTTAAACAATAAATAATAGTTAAAAAAGTCATTCATACAATAATTATTACATGTATAAAATTCATTCTATCACATCCGACACCATAGTCTCATATACACCTGTAGTAGTTACATTAGATATCTGCTGCATACCATGATTGTTGACGGTCTCCTCATTGGTGGTCAAAACCTGTAACTCTTCATCACACACAGGGGAATCATTATCCTCTAGACATGATTTAGTCATTGTAGTAAAATTTTGAAATCTTGTAAGCGAGTGAGAGGAAAATTGATCGTCAAAGGTATAAAAGTCATAGATATAATCGGCAGCTTTTGCTTGAAAATGTGCTCCCGTAGACATGATTACAGAAACGTCTGGAGAGGAAACAAGGATCATGGAAAACAGGATCAAACAACTACACACCAAGTTCTGCACAATCATTGTCAAAGTTATTTTGTGGATAACTTCCCTCTACACTATCACCTGTAACTGAGCAAACGATCTGCATTAAATCCCTTGTAATTAGAACTACCTCTTAGTAAAGTAAATTTTTATAACACTCAACCCTTTTGTTAGAATCATTCTCCATTGTGTATTAAAATTACAAATATAAACATTCATAATTACTAAACTTATTAGCAAACTATAATAAAAGAATTATTGAACATGTATGAATCTATATATATATATATATTATATATATATATATATATATATATATATATATATATATATACTTCATCATTCACATTAAACACTTTCAACCACACGACATACACTATATCACCTACCCATTTTCCCTATCGACATACCACAATTTCTTAATTTAGTGGTGGTATACTGTATAATTTTATACAGACCAGCATACTGCTGTACCAACTTGTTATCTTTCTTCTCTACCTTTATGAGAACCCTAACCTAAATTACCTTTCTTTATGTTACAAATTATGTCGGTGTCATTGTTTTTCCTGTCTATAAGATATCAACCATGGCAATCTTGTCTGACCTTATGTAACATATTTAAAGCTGATAAAACATCCATATCTTGGACCGTAGCGAGCAAAGTCAAATCCATAGGCTGGTTAGGCTTAAACCATATAGCAAATAAAATGAGGATAAACCTGTCAATGCATGTGTACCTGAATTGTATGGAAATGTTACCAACTTTACATATTTATTTTAGTCCTTCTGATCTTCATCCACATAACACCGAAGCATATTTATTAATGTGGAGGTAATCCACTGGAAAATTTGTGGAATTAGTATGTCAGGAATCAAAAAGTCACCATTAACAGATGTAAAATTTCTACATAAAGGCAACATTGGGCTCTAGACCTATCACACTAATACATTTTTCTCACGATATAAAAAAGTTTTACTATTTAGTTGTCAATAAGATTTTGTAAAAAAAGAGTTCAAGTTATCAATTGTTATTGGTAAAAATCATTATTTTTATTTTTTTTAACTACAAAATCGTTAAAAAATTCTTCTTAGTTTAAAAAATTCCCCAAAAATATAAATATTATTTAAATCAAACTTTTTAAAAACCATTTTTTTTCAAATATGATATGAAAAAAAAGAAAAGAAAAAAAAAGAAGTTTTTTGTAAAATTTGTGGAGTTAGTATGTAGGAATAAAAAAAATCACTGTTATCCGAGTTAATATTTGTACATTAAGGCCACATTATGTTAAAGGCCTATTGTACAATACATTTTTATAATTTTTCTCAAGATATAAAAACGTTTCATCATTTAGTTGTCAATAAGATTCTGTAAATTTTTATTGTTAAAAATCAGTTCTATGAAAAAACTACAAAATAGCTACAAAATTCAACTTTTTTTTACAAATTCCCCCAAAAATAAAAATATTCAAATCAAACTTAAAATACATTTTTTTTTCAGAAAGAATGCAAATATGTTATGAAAAAAGTGTTTTTGGTCAAATTTGTGAAGTTAGTTTGTCAGGAATTAAAAAAGTCGCTGCTAGCTTAGTAATCAAAATGATGAACTAGGACTAACCTAAAAAAAGGACAAAAACTAACTTCACTGAGAAATAATATTCACTTGAAACAATCAAATATATATTTTAAATTGAATTTACTATATATTTTCACAAGAATATATGTATTGAATTGAATTCACTAAATATATTCACACAATTACACTTACAAAATAAGAACAAACACACAGACTCACACACACAACACAATGGCAAACTGTGAAGTCGGATCTCGGGAATGGATTTTCATGTGATGATTTATTGGTTTTATGCTCAAGAAACCTAGACCTATAATATATAGCCAGAAAAAGCAGAATCTATACTATATTACTGTACAAAAATCTTCCAAATAAACACATATCTAATAACCGAAATATTATCAATTCATGGAATGTCGTAAAACCTCGGCAAAATCTTTAGAAATTGCCTTTTGACAGAAAACTGTCTATATCTTCCTAAGCATAAATGCTACAAGATTTTTAAAAAACACAGATCGAAAGAGGAAGAATTTATCTATAAGACAGTACCAAGATTTAGGAGAATAAATATAAATATGAACTTGTGAAAAATAAACAAAAGTGACGTATCTTTCAGACAAAATGGCAACTTGCCAACGCTGATCAAGTTCACCAACGTGTAACCCAACTTTATTCAATTAAATCATATAATATATTACGTATTTTAGACTTTTAGTTACATGAAAATGAAAGTTCAGATATTCAGCTTTCCAAATTTATTTCAATTAGACGATTTTTAGTGCATGAAACTTTGAATGGAATGAAAGAAGTTTTTATTTGTCGCTGCAGCTGAAAATTCTCCACTTAGTGCAACACATTGCATATGACCATTTAAGGGTTAAACCGTCTCCACTTAAATTTTTGTACAATTACCAATCTTACCATATACTGAGTGAGTAAAACGGATCATTGAACACATTTAATAAAATATATAAACATAACTATGATGCTCAATTGTCTGAAGATGGTGTCAACGCGTTTGCAACTAATCAACTTTCTGGATATCCCTTGTATACAGAATGTATCAAAAGTACCGGGACAGTAGAATATCTCAAAGGGATAAGGTTTTAAGGAAAAAGTGTTGAGAAAAAGGTTTACATGATGGTGTCCTTGGAGAGTAAATTTAGGGATCACTTGAAGGTCAACTACATTTTTTTTTAAATTGAGGTTGACCTCTAAGTTTGGTCCCAAAATCAAGGTCACCATCTACTGCCTCTTTTAGAGCCCAATAACTTTTGTTTGAAAATTTATAACTATAGAGTATACACGAAAGAATTGTTTTGAACTTTCTTCACTCTGTAACATGATAAATAGCTGAAGATTCAATTTTCAGTTTAGTTCATTTCTGGTGTTAAAATAAAGGTTCTTTCAGAAGCTCACTATAGTGTGTACAGGCTTGGCAACCTTGAGCCTCAGGTATCTCTTGACAAAATCTTGCTCTTTCCCAACCCTGGCACTGGTAGAGTACTCAAGAGCTATTGGTCTTTATTTTACATTTTTTTCTTCCTTTTTTATAAGGTAGTGATGACCGAGATATTTTTCACCTTTAAGCAACAGGGTAAAAAAATAGATGTTTCTAATAAAAAAAATCAAGTTGACCTTCATATGACCCTACGTTTATTCACAAAGTCAAGATCAAAGTCACTATCAAGTGCCTCTTTTTATTCCCTACAACTTTTGTCGCAAACATATTTTCCTAAATCCTCAACCTTTCAAGATATTCTACAGTCTTGGTACTTTCCGTACACTCTTAAACAATGAATTCTAAAATTGTTTAAATATTTTATTTGTAATTAACAAAAATAATATACTAACTGAAAATCCATCTCTTCTAATATCTCTTCAGCATCTGTGACCATTTTTGCAAACTTATAACAGGTCTCAAGTTGTAATAAACATCCTGCACAAATTTGTTTTGGTAAATCATCTTCTTGGCTAACCTGTAAAAGTTATACAAATTGTAAGACATTATAAGGGATTATATAAATAAACGGTAGAAAAACATTGTACAAACTTTCTCACTCGTACATTTCCAAAACCAAATAAAAAACCACCAAAATGATCAGTTAAGTCATTGTCCATCAAAAAGCAAAAATTTAACAATGGCCGTCATTTTTGACAAAATATTGATATATTTAAATAAGGTTTTGTTTTGTTTATGCCATTAACATGTCTTCAGTATAAAACATATTTTATTAAAACTAAGCTTTTTGTAAATGACAGCAATCAAGGTTCATTTTTTTTTTTTTTTTTTTTGCCCATTATTCCTTAAGTATAATAGTTAATTACTTGCGATTTTGCACACAGGTTTAACAGATTCCATGCCCAATTTTTGTTTATTTTTACTGATAAATCATGATCCGGCATTTTTGGAGAGATGGTGACCAATTCAATTTGTTTGGGTTCTTAAACGCTACACTTAAACAAATTTGCCAATTTGAGAATATATATATTTTTTTTTTCTATGGTAGCTACCCCCATATTTTGAATTATAAAAAAAAATATTCAGAGAAATTGCCAAAATATCCCCACGTACAATATTTGATTAAAATTAGGTCACATGTTTGGGCTGCAGAGCATTGGACATATGAAAGACAAAGAGACAACATGTAATGTTTTCGATATGGAACGGTCACAATTTGAATTAATATTGGGATGAAATTTTTATTAATAGCAGAAGTATGAATTCATCTAAGTCTAGTGCCCTGCAGTTATCTACCAAGTTACACAGGCAGATTTGTGTTTTCACACGATTTTTACATCAGTTAGTCTAATGCTAAATGATGGCAGATATTAAAAAAATTAAATAATACAATTTTCGTTATGTTTATTGTGATATGAAAGAAGTTAAAAGGTACCAAAAGAAATTGTTTGTTACATGTTAAATATAAAAAAAAAAGATAGATAATTTAAAATAAATTGTAAATTTAATTATCGCTAAGTTGTTGTACAGGAAGGCTATAGAATATTAAAATTAACAGACAAATTATCATCAAAAAATATAGGGAAGTATTCAAGGCAGATTATAGTTCCAGAAGGTTAGGTTTACACCTACATTATGACCTCTAAATAATGTCTTTGGTTAATGGGTATATCTTCATAACAATACTCAATATCCGCTGTCATTTCTGATTAAAAGTATCAATAAATTCGTCAATATTTTTAAAAGAGAAATATTGTCGAGAGGTAAGCCTACTTCCAACTCGGCATTAGCAGGCTCCATAAGATTCCAACCCTCACTTTTGTTATGTCCTAATTGTTCTGCACTTACTCTACATAATAAATCGTTGTCACTGTCGTTATCACTAAACAAAAAGATGTTTTCAATAAATCGATCAATTTCATTGTTCTGCAAACGATCATGCTTCATTTCAAAAGCAACTAAAATACGACTCAACAACAGAATTACCAGTTGTCTGTAAGGCTGTAAGACAGTATTGTTTATCATTATTCTGAGTGGCCATTATGACAAACCAAAATGCACATACTCTTGTTATGAAATTATTTAAAAAATATTTAACAACTGAAGAGTGCTGCTTTCTAGCAGAGGAATCCATAACAACATAAAGAGAATTCATGACGAGAATACCTGGTTTAAAAATTTCTTGACTCGTATTATGTGCGATTCAAGTACTCGTCAAAGTAGGTCAATGGGTCAGTAAATTTTCTTTTGATTTTTATGTATGTCTTAATATTTTTACTTTTTTCATTTTTCATTTGCTTGTGTTATTTTGTTTACTGATAACCCCTCAGAAATAATTTTCTTTCATTTAAATGATTTTAATTTTCAATGTGGTCAAAAATTATTAAATAATTAATTATTACTATTATTATAAAAAATAGATGGTTGTTATCTGTACGAAGCATTGGTCTTGCCAGTTGCAGTTGTCAGTACCAGGAAAGTTTGTGTGCATATGAAAACCGAGGATGATGACTTAGTTACTGAATCATTGTCTTGTATTGTAGTCTACAAATAAAGTGCTTATTGTGAAATATTGTGTTTTCTTTAATTCGGTGATTCAAGTTCCCACAAGTATTGCTCATCAAAATAACTTCTTCTTCTTCCAATGGCACCTTCTGGCTCACACCATCTTGGATCTTTCCTCCCAATATAGTCCAGGAAAGTCTCTTCGTCCCTGCTTCTCTCCATCCAGACCCCTGCAGATCAGTAGATGATCCTTGTCCATAATATATATATATATGTCTTGTGAGCAAAATGTGCACTTGTCAGAGGTTAGTAAATTCATTCTGTATAGATGCTTGGCAAGACAATCGTGACCAGTAGCTAGTCGGAAATTTGCTACAGATATATTGCGTGGGAGCATCCTATTTTCTTTTAAAAGCTCAAATGGATCATAAGCTTTGTCCTGAAGTTTATCCTTCATCTCATCAAAAAATTTCTGCTGTGAAGTTGTTTTTAAATTTCGTATAATTGCTTGTAAAGTCAGGGCAAACGCTGGTTTTTGGATAATTTTTGTTCCTCTCTTCGCCAAGTCATCTGCTGCCTCGTTCCCCGTCAAACCCACATGAGAAAGAACCCACTGTATTGCGATGTTGTTAACATAATTTTTTACTATTTTGTAGTTATGTCTGATATTTTGTATGACTGTGCTTTTTTGATTATCATTTTTTGATATTGCTTGCAGTGATGATTTGGAGTCTACCAAAACAACTATATTTGTGTTTAGCCATAGCCTCACAATCACCTGTTGAAGAGCTTCGTTTATGGCTACCAATTCTGCCTCAAATGCTGTAGAGTTGTTACTTAAAGTAAAGTAGTGTGAAAAGTGGCTACAATATATTCCAGGTCCTGTTTCTCCTTCCATTCTAGATCCATCAGTATATATCCGTATCCAAGAGTCTATAGGGTATCGCTGATTCAAGGTTTTCAAAGCGATTTGAGATATTATCCCTCAAGCATAGACTTCTTGCTTACTGGATCGAGCAGATCCAAGAAAACGTTAAACTCCATGAATTCCACTGGGTCCACCAGTTGAGGAGGTTGTTCTGCCTTTACTTTGTTCATTCTGTTAGAGATGATTAATTGTTTAAAGCTGGTCTGAGTTTTTAGTGTTTGCTTTGGCGGAGGCCGTATTATCTATGGGTTATCATATTTCCTTTGCATCAGCTTTTCATACAAAATTTGTGCCCTTATGTTGAAATCTTCTTCCAATGGGATGTTATTGGTGAAAGCCTGCAAGGCGTGTATTGGAGTTGTCCGTACTGCGCCAGCATAATAATGAATGAACATGTTAGCTACCAGCGTCAAAAATATGTGATGCTTGGGGGTTTTTAGATGACTGACTGTACGATTTGTAACACTACTATAGACTGGCTTGGTTTTTCTAAACTTGCCCATGGACCAAAACTTTTCCATATATTTTGTATGCTATTATTATAACATTTTAATACAGAACACCATATAAATCATGCACTCAAAGGAGGCTGAATTTCTTTTTTAAATGTAAGTCACATACATGTAACATTGGTCTATAGGAACTTGTCTACAATGTGTTACGTATACGTTTTATAGCTTAGACCAACATCACAAATATGTGACCTGACAAATATTAGCCTGTAAACTAGTAGTTTCAGTTTTGGGTTCACTGAATAAATCTCACATTCTCCCACACTCAGTATCATTTTACTATCCTATTATATTTTACAAAGTATGAACTGCAGGGAGAAAATTCCTACACTGAAAACTCAAATTCCCTCACTCAGACCAAGCGACACGGATATGTGTCACATAATATACAGACCGAGATACAACAGTTGTGTCGATAAAATAGACCAAGAGGATACGAGAGACCTGTAACCAAAGTAGTATGTACGGCACACATATGTGATGTTGGTCTGCTGGATTCAGCCCAAACATCACATATGTGTGCTGTAGGTCTGTAGAGAAAACTGGAATATCACACATATGTGACATTGGTCATTGTTGTAGTACGTTTTTTTTCACTCGATAGCCAATGTGTTAAACCATTGCTCCATATTATTGCTCAACATTGTTTCTTTGGAGCTCAGATCATACTGTTGCTTAGAACAAAGACTACTACAAACTATTGGTTACAAGTGCTTTAAAAGTTGACAATAACAAAGTGGCATTAGGTGCATTTCTAGATATTGAAGAAGCTTTTGATAATACCACAACTCAGTCCATTATGAAAGCGGCCCTAGGTCATGGAATTAGTGGAACGGTAAGTAGATGGATCAAGACCATGTTGAAAAGCAGAGTTATAAAATCCTCACTGCATGGCGAAAATGTAGAGATCAATGCAACTCGTGGGTCTCCACAGAGATGAGTATTGTCCCCCTTACTTACTAGTGGTTGATGATCTCATCAGTGATTTCAACAACACTGGGGTGTATGCTCAGGACTATGCTGATGATATGATACTTGTTGTTGGCAAGTTTACATCAACTGTCACGGAACTGTTTGGATTAGCACTAAGGGCAGTTGAACATTGGTGCAAGAAGGTTGGATTGTCAGTAAATCCGGCCAAGACTAATATCATTCCATTTACTAGACGATGGAAGTTCTTTGACTAGGAAGGAGGGTCTTTGACATCTATCTTCGGTAATGAAATGAAAATAAGAACCGAGGGGTTAAGTATTAAGGGGTAGTCCTGGATAATAGACTTAACTGGGGTTCACATATTAACCATCTCATCGATAGGAGTAAACGGTCAATTATAGCATGCAGGCGTGTGATTGGTGGGACATGGAGTTTAAGGCCAAAGTTGATGTTTTGAATTTACACTTCTGTGGCTCACAGAGGTGTAAGACCTGCCATTACATATGGTGTCATTGTGTGGTGAGCTAAAGTAGAAATCCAAAGATCAACTGTAAGATTAGCGGGAACTCAGAGAGACTTGACTGTCTTGCAGTAACGGTGCTATTTATAGTGCCCCTGGATCATCTTTGAACTGTTGCCTTAACATTCTTCCTATACACCTTTTCATTAAAACAAAGGGTAGAAAGAGTATTTATCATCTATAATGTGAGGGTTTATGGAAACAGTCCCATGGTTAGTTGGGACACTCTTAAAATCACAACAATGGTCACAGGAGTTTATGTATTAGACATGATCTCTGACCATATGTAAACACTTTACTCCTTCTCAAAGTCAATTGTAGTGATAATACCAGATGGCGAGAAATGGTCTAAGGGAAGAAGACAAGAACCTCTAAGACAACTGGAGAGGTTTACAGACGGTTAAAAAACTAAAGGTGGAACAGGCGCAGGTACCTGTAGAAGCAAATTTGGTTAGACAATTTACAGCCTTGAAACCAATAGATTCAAAAGAATTTAGGGTCAAGGTAGTCAGGGATTGCTTCAAGATCCTATCACAGCTTGGTGGTTGGTGGCCGTAAGAATCTTACTCTTTGTTGGGTGTCAGGACATGCTGGAATTAGCGTAAATGAGAATGCTGACATGTTGGCAAAAAAAAAACATCAGCAGCAAAGTTCATAGGACCAGAGCCGCTTTGTGGAATCTCCAAGAAAAGGGCTATTTTCGCCATCAACACTTGGACTGAGAAAGAGCATGGGACAAAGTGGAGAAACATATCAGGTTTCAAAATGAGTAGACTCACAAGTCATACCTCCTCTGCAAAAATTGCATCGGATCTTATCAAGTTAAGCAGGTGAAATATTAGGGAAATGGTAAACTGAATTACAGAACATGGCCACTTTAGAAAGCATATATACTGGTTGAGAATCTTTACAGCGGAATCTCTGTGATTCCGCTGCAGGTGATGTGGAATGCATGACGAAATTCCAGACCACCTGCTCTTAGACTGCAGTATTATTGAGCAGGAGAGGATAGACATCTTTCGAGATGTGGAGAAAGGCCTAACAATTCCCCAAGACAACCTCATAGGAAAGATCCTTAAGTTCGCAAAGCTTGTGAATCTATAGAACAATGATGTGGAGGCACAAATCATCTTCCGGGAGCGCAATAAGCCTTAATGGGTGAAGTGCCTTAGGTAACAAGAACTGCTCAAAATGAATTGAACTGTAAATCTCTGAGGATGATGACTATGTCACCAAAATGTAAATATACTAGATTTATTATAATATTAGTTTTGTTTCTTCTTTTTGAGGTTCAAGGAATCCTTGCTTTCTTTATAACAGGCAGAGGAGAAAGCACCCTGCTCGTTGTTTCCAAGGTCATATGGAAACATTAAAAAATCGATCCGATGGAGCTCAGATCATACTATTGCTTCGAACAAAGACTATTGCCGAAATGTTGGTTACAAGTGCTTTAAAAGTTAACAGTAGATAGAGCAGAGAGCACCCTCCTCGTTATTGCCAGTCACAGGGAAGCATAAGAAAATCAGTCCGATTATTTTATAGCCACACTTCGTATTTCGCAGTTATGTCTTGACAATAATAATTACAGAATATTACCTGGTTTTAACCAATCAGCAAATACCAAATTTCATGTATACAGTAAATGATATGACCATAATAGATAGTCCAATATTTTTCCTTGTTGTTTAAATAACATGATTTCCTTGGTCATCATCGCCCAATAAAAAAAAAGAAATAACATAAAATAAAGATCCCTAGCCCACAAATATGTAAAAAACCCAGGTCAGAAAAGAACAAGAGATGGTCAAGAGAAGCCTAATGGAAAAATGGAAAAATAAAAGAGAGGGTTCTAAGCCAAGACTACACGAAAAAGGTGAAGATGACTCCCTCAGGTTTGCTACACCTTTAATCAGTATAAGCAAGCCCTTATAGGGGTCTAGTCCAAAAGAAATCTTATACAAATAAAATAATACCTATGAACTTACATATATTGGCAAGGAACAGTTGATCTTATCAGCCAATGTCATACTTTCACCAAGTGGTGGGTCATCATATACATATTTAACAGAAAAGCAGTCAGTAGCTTGTGCACAAAGCCTGCATATAAGTTTGGTTCTTTTTACAGCCTCTAATTCTGAAACAATCAACACATATCAAAAAATAAATGTATGTTTCTTATTAAATTTGTTAAAGATTAAATACTATAAAGTTAAGATGTCGATTTTGGAATCTCAAAGAGCATGCCATTCATTTGATTACAACTCTGTCTATTGTCTTATTTAAGATGTATAGATATGGGTATTGGAATTGAGAAAAAAAATTGCCAATATGGCACAACATTGTAAAGATTAATCAAATTGGTTTTTTAATGATTTTTCAAAATAAAAAAATATATAATGAAGATGTAGTTGAATGTAAAATACAACTTTTTGAAAGAGTAAGAAAAAAATTTAAATACCTTTAAAATGATTATAACTTGACCAATGTTTATTTTTGAAATCTTTAGAAACAGACCCCTACTGCCCAATAGCCCCCTCTCTTTTTATGCTCCTTTGGAGAATCTAAATAATTTTTTTTTTAAATAATTACTTTTTCATACGCAAATCAGTAAGTTAAAACTTTTTACCAAGCTTCTAACTCAAACTGCTTGTCCCCAATACACTGAATCATCCTGTATATACATATTTAATTAAAAATGATAAATTATTATTTATTTACTCCTTCATAAATAATTATTATACATATAATATACAGTTGTATTTTAAGTTAGTATTATATTGAGATACAAATAAACTAACTCTTACAAAGATAGAACAACTTTGTGTTAACAAAATATATTTCATTACTCATAAATAATTTCACTTTATAAAACCATAAATATACTACAATATTACCATTTAGGGCCGGTTCTATAATTTCTGACAAATTAACCATAGGACTATCTTCCAAATAAATGTAAGAAATCTGTTCTACAATCTCCCAATATAAGCTGTCAGGTAATTAACCTTTGCTATCCTCTTAATATAAATTATCAGCTAGTGGAAGGTCCTGTTAAGTAGTTACCAAAACAGATAAAGTAAATTGGTTAATTTTGTATATGTGATTTGTGATTTCAATCACTTCCTTTGTTTCTTCCACAAGTGTTACTACAGGAGACTCTCATAAGTCCGGACTATTGTGGCGGACGGCCGGTCCGGATTCCGAAAAATCCGGATTTCCCGGAGTCAGCCGCGGGGCCGATATGAGCGGTGATAAGCCGCACATGCAATCGCTACCGGCCCGTGCCAATACCCAACGACACTTGTTACACTCTGACACATTAACTAATGGTACTGTTACTGCAATGTACATAATACAGTACTGGACTGCAATTAAGTAAAACATAGGGTAGGGCGTGTCAATGCCCTACCCCTCCTCAGCCGCGCGGAAACTTCCACTGCCCGTGAATCATTACAAAATACGTAATTGATGCAATGCGGAAGATAGCGTGAAAATTGAAAGCTCTAAAGTGGCAAATTGTTATAAAAAATAAAAAATTACTGTCCGGTCCAGATTTTCGTGATCCAAATTTATGAGAGTCTACTGTATAAAATTTTTATCTTCATTCAAGACAGTTTCACTACACTTTCCTTTTACTTTGGGTCATCCCATTCTTAAGATTTATAAATAATCACTAGCAATTTAAACAAACTACTAAAACAACCTCAATAACTCATAATAATTGTAAAGTACCGGTACCTTACTGGTGAACACTGTCTTCAACTAGGTGAACATAAAAATACATATTTTGAATTTCTCAGTATAGTTTGTTTTTCAGTCACAATGGGGCATTCCCAACTGTTTTTTGATAAATAAAATCTTTACAATAGTAACAACCTATGTGTTGAAATGTTATACTGCCAAATAGTTAATGACAGGATAAAAATCATTGTATAACCGAATATTCTTGGTAGCTGGACATGTTGGTAGGTTAAGGTTACCCGCTGTATAACTAATTAGAACTTTATTCAAAAATTGTAGAACCAACCCGGTATTAATAAAAAAATGAACTAGACAGAAACACATTCAACATCTAACAAGATTGATTTTATTACCATGTTCAATATCAGCAAAAGATTCAGTATCTTCAGTAGATCTAGGTGAACTTTTTTCCTTTTTAGAGAGTAATGACATTTCTTGTTTACTAACATTAGGAGAATTGCAATTTTTTTTCTTTTTTTCCTCACTAATGATGTTATCATTAGTGCCATTACAACGCAACTCATCATTGTTATCGTCTTTACTGTTGTTATTTTGTTCATCACTTTGTTTTGTGGTACAATTATTTATTTGTCTAGAGCCTACGTTGAAATATTCCATAACGTTTGCAGACATGTCAACTGGCCTTCCTTTACTACTTAATTGCTCTAGATTCACCGCAACTTTACCATGTTCAAGTAGGCGCTTTGAAAGATCGGCAAATGTATCGCTAGGCAACACATCGAATTCCACTGCCTCTCCCGATTCAGTACGAAGTAACAGCTTCATTTTGTACTGAAACAAAACAAAGTATTTCAGCTTAGCATAATTCTAACATAAAAAATGACATAATGAATCAAAATAATAAACACTTGATTAGGAATGACAAATTATATGGTCGACATACTATAATAAATCTAGCAATACAGCATTTAGAAGAGAGGACTTGTGTTATATACCGCCCTAAAAACATCGTCTTATAGTATTTTTGTTCACAACAAACACATTTATTATATACCTATTTTGTGGTCAGTATACTTGAATAAATCTAGGAAGATAGCTTGGAGAAGAGATGACTTGCGTTATGTCATCCCTGAAAACATTGTCCTATAGCATTTTTGTTCAGCATAAACAAATGACTTTATTAGTCTGTGGCCATCATACTAGAATAAATCTCCCAAGATTTATTGTAGTCGTTGGCATACAATATATCTGGCAAGACTTGAATGGTGAAGAGAGAACTTGTGTCAAGTACGACCCTGAAAATATTGTTGTATAGCATTTTTTGTTCTGTATAAACACATGACTTTACTATGTACATATTCTGTAGTTGGCCTACTAGAATAAATCTGGCAAGAAAGTACAGGGTTTTCATAAAATAATGGTAGGGTTTTGAACATGATTAAAATGAAAACAGAATTACTTACAGCTGATGTTGTTTATTTATCTAAACCGTCGTCTGAAAAAGTTTTTTTACATAACTAAAAAATTTCGATATGTGCACCATTAGTCGCTCGGCAAATGTCAATCCATAATCAAGTTCTGCCCAAACATTAGTTAATATGTATTTGATAACGCTTGTCATTGCTTCATTAATCCTATTCCTTAAGTGATTTAGGTCATGAATCAATAAAAAATGTTTTTGATGTACCCCCACAAGAAGAAATTGCTAGGTGTCAGGTCTGGACTTCTTGGAGGCCAGCGAATAGGTTCTTGTCGGCCTATTCATTGATGTCCAATCTTTTCATTCAAAGGGTCTGTGACAAATGCACTAAAGTACGGGGGTGCGCCATCTTGTTGGAAATGAAGTTGTTGAATGTTTTCGAGTTCATCCAGCTAAGGAAATAATTGATTTTATCAAGATACACAATAATTGGTTTTTGGAGAAAAAAAAATGCTGTTGGGACATTAGTGTAAAACTTAGCAATTGTACAACATCCTTTGTATCTCTATTGTTAAGAAAAGTATAACACTGTACTTTAACAAAAACTGTATTCAAGCTTGTGAAAGGGTGTGGAATATGTCTAAACACACAAACTAGTTTCGGCAGAAATTAAAAAACCTCTGGAGAAATATTTATTCAGATAGAATAAATATAATAAAACAAATATAGCATGAAAGATAAGAATAATTTATTACACAATGATCAGTAATAATTTTCGAGAGAGAGAGAGAGAGAGAGAGAGAGAGAGAGAGAGAGAGAGAGAGAGAGAGAGAGAGAGAGAGAGAGAGAGAGAGAGAGAGAGAGAGAGAGAGAGAGAGAGAGAGAGAGAGAGAGAGAGAGAGAGAGAGAGAATAATTTAATTTGAGAATTAACAATATATATGTGGAGAATAGTAGGGTTAAAAAGAAACCAAAATAGTAGAATAAAGGAGAAATAACATAATGTAGTAAAGTAAAACATTTGAAAATATTCCAAAAAACTTGACTTGTAGTTTGTTAGCAGGAATCACATGGTGGACAGTAAGAGGGAGAGGGGCTAGAGGAAGACGAAGAGTTAGTTCCTTCCTGGTGCCGGCATGAGTTCATCACTGACTACAGCCTTGGTTTGTCTTTTTCTAAATTTATAACTTTTTCAAATGAGGGATCGTAGGTTTTCTAGTTGGAAAATTTATCAAATACAGTACATATGTGTTATTATGTCACATATATATAATAACACATATATATTATGAGAGGGGGAGGGAGGGAGGGAGGGAGGGAGGGGGGAGGGAGTGAGGGAGAGAGACGGAGGGGAGGGAGGGGGAGGGGAGGGAGAGAGAGGCAGAGAGAGAGATGGGGAGAGGGGGAGAGAGAGAGAGGAGAGAGAGAGGGGGAGAGAGAGAGAGATGGGGGAGAGAGGAGAGAGAGAGAGGGGAGAGAGAGAGGGGAGAGAGAGAGGGGGAGAGAGAGAGGGGGAGAGAGAGGGGGAGAGAGGAGAGAGAAAGAAAGAGAGAGGAGTGTAGCACATGACTCTGTGAAACAGAATGATTTCCAAGTGGACACGGCTTATATTTATAGGTCACAATTCAACCTAGTGCGCCGGCAAGACCCCCACTCTGCACGGCCTTGAGTAATTCAGTATTTCTCCTTCTCTGCTGTGAGTTATTTATTTACAAGCCTAGGTGTTACAACTGTATACAATTAAATTTACAAACAAGAATTTAGCATAACGATACAAAGGGGTAGCATGTCGCTACAACTACTTTAGCACAAATTCATCCACTTCAGGGTTATCTAATTCTCTGACTATTTTGTGGTCCTTTCCATTTCCACTCAAAGTACTGTTTAATATTTTCTCCTTATTTTTCAAAAATGTGTGCTGTTTTAGCAATGTCACATTTCTTCTTAAGACCAATCTCTACCTCACAAATAACAGCAACTTTTTTACAAAATGTTAATGTCTTGTACTGAACGTGTGGTTTACTCAAAGACATTGTAATCACTAGCACACACATCTATCACTATCACTTTCAAAACACAAATGACTGTGACAAGCAGAGGTACAATACACAGACCGAGACTGAGCAGAGTATCGATCGACAGACTACCTAGAAAATTCTCTAAAAGCGATAATACGCCTGGAATTAGAACGTGTGTCAAAAAAATGGCAGCTAGGCTTTTATCCCTGGGCAGTATCCAGTGTCCTATTCAGTGTACAGTATAATTCTCGGAAGGTGGCACCTGTTACATTACAAGATTTCATTTTTAGTGTTGATATAAAATCTTCGAATTAAAGAAGTTTACTTCGAATCATCCATAATTTTTTTACATTGATATCATATAAAATTCAAGGAACCAACCCAAAACTTCAAATTAATGGCAATTTCGAATTAAAGACATTCGAATTATCCAAGTTCTACTATATTAGATTCAGAAGAAATGGTCGAAATTAACTGTTGCTAGTAGCACAATTTGACAATAACTTCCTAAAGTGAGACTAATTATTAATTTCAGTTGTGATTATTGAAACTACTTTTCTAATTAATTTTTTACGCTATTTAAGTATTTTCTATGAGTTGTAGTAAAGCAGATAACATGCTCCTGGAGGAAGTAATATTAAAGACGGGGGGATAGGAAGTTATTTACTTTACAAACTTGTAGGAGCTGGAAACAAAAGTCATGTAAGGGACAATACAAATTATTGTATTGTTGTCTTCCTCCCCTTTCTTAATCAAAGTGGAAACTGTTATAAACAGGCATTACCTATCCCAAATTTTTTAATTGTTTTATAGACGTAAGCACATCATTTCATTAATTGTAGGTTAAATTTGTATAAAAATACACTATAGTTTTGAGGGGAATTTAGGACAAAAAATTTGTGTTTTGGGGAATATTTAGCTCTGAAAAGTTCTACACGAATGTTGAGTTTAATTAATATTTATGAGAAAGAAAACTTCACTCTTTGTACTGATCACAAGCCTATGTATGCAAAGTAACTTCAGTTCAAAGAAAGGTTGTCTGCTATTGCAACAAGCTGTCTAAAAAACTAAACTAAACTGAACTCCATGGAAGAGACAAATTGAACACGGAACCTTTCACTCATGAATTCAGAGTGACTAGCTGGGGCTCTTCTGTCTAAAAAGATATGAGTATATTCCGGCTTTCTTTTATAAATCGTATTGTTCGTTTCCTTCTCCACTATACAGGACATTATTTCATGTTGATTCCCTAGCCAGAAAGTGTTGATAATTTGTATGATACAAAATCGGCATATTACAGAGACTGCTGAAACGATACCAACTGGAATAAATCTATTGCATTGGTACAACTCTACATAGAAAAATAGTGTGCACAACAATAAATAATCGTAATAATACAAATTTTGTTGTGTTCAATAAATAAAGTTTAGCTAACAAATTCCTGTTTATATCTGAACTTGTATGTGTTATTTTTATTTGGAGTACAACTTTGATATAAATTATGTTAAATCTGGGGAAAACATGGTAATGTTAATGGGCTTCCCCAATTACCTTTCAAAATCAATTGTAAAGATGGAAATGTAGATTTTAATGATTTCTTCTTGGCTTACATCATTTTGGAACTTCCTTTATTTTTATTTTTACAGACCTCTACTGCAGACCTGAAGATGATCCTTGTTCATAAGAAGAGGCATAGCATGTACCTGTTTGAGTATAAAATATTTATTTAATATACGTTATGAAAATTTTTAGCTAGATAATCATGCTTGTAGCTAGTGACAAATTACTTAGATACATATTTATTTACATTATTATACCAGGTGTCCTTAAACTCCTATTCCCGATCCTAATTTTGAATTAGTGAATACAAAACATATGCTTTCAGGACATTTTATAGGACTATAGTTCCTAGCTTTTAGCTTTTGGTAAATAGGACAATTTTGCCTTACTTCCCACAATTATGGTGCAATTCAAAAATGTTAAATGGTAATCCCCCCCTCTATCAATTACTGTATCATTTTAGTTTTCTCCTAATAAAAAGAAAAAGGTAACGGATTGATACTTCAAATAGGTTAGAGTTTAATAGATCACATAGTCTTATATGTTTAGATTTTGTATGGATAAGGAGACACAGGCTTATCTTAGAAAGTGGTCCTTGGTATTACCTAGTAGTGTACAAATAGAAAAACACATGATAAAATACAAAAGTTGGGACTTTAGTAATTTATTGTTTGATTTCTATTACTGATATTTAAAATAAAACACAACTTTGTTTACTTCCTTATAGAGAGAGAAAGTAATGTGATGTGTATAAATATTGATGTAAGGTTTTTTGTAGATATATCCGATATGAAGGTCCTCCAAGTCCAAAAATTGGACTTTTTTTGGAATAATGTGTCGCTACAAATAACTCACGATAGAGCATTTTTTGAAAGATGGCGACCAATAAGTTTAGTGTGTGTCCTTCGAGGCTAGATTTAAGCAAAATCATAATTTTGTGGTTTTATATGGCTTCTCATTTTAAGTATAAAAATTAATCAAATCTTTTTCAAGTTATGGCCAAAAAAAGCCCACATACCAATTTAATTAGAATTGATCCACATGTTTTATTCATAGAGCACTACAAATACGACAGGTGTTCAGTACTCATGCTTCATTTTTCAGTTTGCATAAACTTTCTCTTTCTCCCACAACACGCCACATCAGAATAGTTCATTCCATAATTCAAGGGGTGTTTTGCCTTGTATATCAAGTCCAAGGCCTAATGACATCATTTATAATATTTTTGATAGGTTGACGGATATCACGTGATTATGGACGCGAAGCGTTACCTACCCCCGTTGTCTCTAGTTAGTATGTTTTTACAACTCTGTGCGTACAGTTCACGAGCACACGTTACGCTTATTGCACTTAACTTCGCATCAGTCGAAGTTAAGCTTTCTCAAAACTTCTCGTGCTATTTAGCACATCTCATTAATTATACGTTCGCATCAGTCAATGTATAATTCGCTATATGTAGTATGTTTCTACAACTCCGTGCGTACAGTTCACGTGCACACGTTACGCTTATTGCACTTAACTTCGCATCAGTTGAAGCTAAGCTTTCTCAACGCTTCTCGTACTATTCAGCACATCTCATTAATTATACGTTCGCATCAGTCAACATATAATTCACTATATGTAGTATGTTTCTACAACTCCGTGCGTACAGTTCACGTGCACATGTTACGCTTATTGCACTTAACTTCGCATCAGTCGAAGCTAAGCTTTCTCAATGCTTCTCGTGCTATTCAGCACATCTCATTAATTATACGTTTGCATCAGTCGACGTATAATTCGCTATATGTATTTATAATCGCTACAGTAATTTGTTCTAATCGAGCGACGTATAAATCGCCATACTTCTTATGAACTTTCAACTCACAGCGTTCTCACAACGCCTTTAACGCTAACATGCTATTGCGGTATATTTCTACCATAGTGCTGTGCCAAACCATAACTTTAAATGTGTTAAGTGATCTGTGTAATTAAGAGTAACTTTAAACTGAAATATTACAAGTGAGACCCAGTGCACTGAGGAAGCCGAATTACCAGGAAGACACGTGGACATCGCTTCAGACAAGGTAAAGAACAATTTATGTTATTCAATATCTTTATTACACAGATTGCATATTATATCGTAAGTCTTTGTTTCATAGATAATTCTCCTTTTAATCGCGCGTATAAACAATTAGAGGTTTATTGGTCCTCCGGAATAATAATAATTCTTACAAAATTCATGCTTCTACAGGCATTCCAAAAATCACTTTTTAGAACTCAGAGGACCTCAAAACGGATGTCAGCAAAAAAGTCTACATCAATCTGCCTCATCATATAACTTTCTCTAAATTATGTATAGCTCATTATATTATATTATAGGCATAGCTCAGTTGACTTATCTCCCCACAGTTTGAACCAGTCAACTGTCACAGGTTACATATGTTTGAGCTTGATTAGTGGTATTATAGTATTTCATGTGTTCCTTATTCCTTATTAGTGTAACAGACAAAATAAAAATAATAGGGGGAAAAAAAGAATTAATTAAATTTAAAAATCAAGAACTGTTGGTCTCGTTTAGCTGTATTTCAACAGTTCATGTTATCTGTGATTATATTTACTGGAGTACATAACTTACTTTTATTATGCTCCAATTCAGACAATTTAATATAATTCTTAATGTTACTTGAATTGAACATGTAGTTCTAATTTTAATAATCTCTATTTTATTCATACCATGGACATTTTTCAAATATTTTTGTCTTGCTGCATATCACAAATTTCCATCCAATATTATTATTATTTTTTAAATTTATTTGGTATTTTTACTTCTATTTACAATTGAAAGTACCTGATTATTTTTATTTCCCAATTTTTAATCCAAAAATTTCTCTGAAAAGATGATTTCAAGCGTACTTTTTCATATAAAGAAAGTTATATGATGGGTCAAAAACATGATGTTTAGGTTTTGCAGATATATCTGTGTTGAGCTCTGACTAAAATGATGAAATGATGTCTGTCGTATATGCAGTGTAGTACAGCCCAAACGCTGATACTGATTTGAATCAAATGTGGTATGTGGGTATATTTTGGCCATATGCCGAGAATTTAAAAAAAAGTTTTGACGATTCAAAAATCACATTTTGTTCAAGTTAAGCCTCAAAAATCTAGAAAAAATGTACTAGTCACCATCTCTCCAACAATGCCAGTTCACAATTAATCAGTAAAAATAACAACAAAATTGGCTATGGGGGTGTTACATTATAAAACTGGCTTTACAAATTTTGTTCAAATTTTTATGAAATGTGTGAAGATAAATTTTTCAAATCCATATACAAAATTACAAGTAATATTACGGTTCAGGAATAATTGGCAAAAAACAAAAGCGAACACGGACTGCCGTTATTAAAAATCGATTTTAATCAAATACGATTTAAGCTGAGCATGTGTTTATCACAAAAGGGAAGCAATTTAGACCATTAATTTTTTTTTTTTTTTGTTTTGCAAGGTTGATTTTCACGGTTTGGTTGATAATTACTGAACTGATATTTTTGGTGATGATTAGTTTTGGTTCAGTTTCAATTGATTTTGGAAATGATTCAGTGACAAAGTTTGTGCAATTTTTAACCAGTACTACTACTGGTAATACTGGTACTCTATGATCAATTATGTTCCCTTGTTTTGATCAATTTTGTTCCCTTTTTTTTTTTTTTTAAAGATGAAAAACTTTACAGTCATCATCACTTTAAAAAAGAGAAAGCATAAAATAAAGACCAACATTATTAGAATCCTCGAATACTCTAATAAATATCAGGGTTGGAAAAGAATAAGAATTGTTCAAAAGAGATCTGATGGGAAAGATGAAACAGACGGATCTTATGCAAGACTATATGTAGGAAGGTGTTGTTCCAGTTGGTTTGTCTCGGTTGAAACCTGTACCCACTAAAGTGAGCCCCTATGGGTTTTTCTTCTTTCACAATCTATTACCTCAGTAGGCAATTAAAAGATTTCTTGCACCTTAATTTTTAGATTTTTTTTTTTTTTTTTACAAATTGTAAAACAATGTCAAATAAATAAATATGAAAGTAAAATGAAACATAAAACCATTTTAAATCATATTTTATAACTTAAACAAACAAAGCACAACCGTTTTGTTAGTGTCTATCTATACTATTATTAAACGAGGAATGCAGCTGAACGAAGGGTCGCCTCACTCTAATGCATGGCTGGTATCTGCCATGGGCCACCCGCATGAGTTACCACCTACTGTGGTTTACTTGATCAAACTTTCATTTATTTAATTTAATATTTTAAAATAAAATCTGTAATACATTTTTATTCTATACTTTATTATAAGAAAAATCACACCAAACAATGTACAATTTACTTTAATAGAGTCCAAAATCAACAATGTTTGGTACAAAATGAATGAGACAGTATGATTACTAATAAGTGTGAATAAACAGTATCGTGTATCTTCATAAAAAAATGTACTTTTCGATTTTAATTAACACGTTAGCTGCCAAGGCCTAATACGATACTCTTGCCTGGAGTGCCACGATAACCAAATTATTTTTCCAATATTATTTTTGCATCTACCTATGTTAAATAATATAAGGCAATAGTATTTACTAATTTTATTTACATTTATGCATATATAGTTTCAAGACTGATCAGACCGAAATGCAATTTTCCGGCTTTAATTTTAATCGTAGTATAACGTTTAGGTCCGATCGGACCGAGGTAATTTTCGTGTAAGAAAAAAATAAAATCTAAACCGGTTATTTCATTTCTTTATGTTGGCAAGCTCACTATTTTATTTGTCTAATATTTATTTTATAAATACATATATTCATTTTACAACTGTATTCTTTGTGAATTATTCATTACTAAACCAAAATGTTTTTGTAAAATTTTTAATCGGTCCGATCGTGCCGACAAAAAAGTTAAAATATCCACTGATTTTATTATTATATTGAGTAACCATGATAACAGTTATTAAAGCATACAATATACTACGTCTAACACACGTCTTTACCCAATCCAGAGAATACCAAAATATGCTGATAGGTTGCTGCACTATCGAACTGTGAGCCACAAAACAAAACATTACGTCAGTGACTGTATCGGTCCGATCGTGCCGAAACGCTGCATGTACATTCGCCTTAGTTTCGGTCCGATCGGACCGATATGGCAGCTAACATGTTAAGGAAAGGCGTACAATATAATAATAATAATAATAATAATAATAATAATCATCATAGTATAAAACATAATTTGTACTTTATTATTTAGACAACATTATGAAAAGCTGTGTATGAATAAATATGTATTAAAATGGTAATATTGGCATTTACACAATTTATTTTTTGTTAATTTAACATTTGGTCATCTAAGCAACAGAGAATAGTGTTGAAAACAACAAAAAAATCCCTACTAGTATTGGAAATGTAACAAATATTTTTTTAATGCTAAAACATATATTTCTATTTATAAACATTGTGATAAGGTATGCATTAAATAATCATTTAGTATTATTTAAATATTGTAAATAAAAACATTGTTAATTTTAGGCTATAATTCGATAAATTATACTGAAGCATTCATAAATGCTCCAAAACAAATTACATCAATTCTACCATACAGAGAGTCAAATACAACATACTGCATCTAGCTTGGGTTAGACTTTTACCCAAGCAGTTGACCGCCAGGTAGCATCACCAGACAGGGAAACCATTCCATAGTTCAAATCGTATAGGTCTTGATGTGATAGTTTAAAATCTGATTCAAGATAAGACATCAGCTGATGGATCAAGATTAGCCTTGGAGAGTTCAACGGTCTTTTTTCACTTTTACAGGCACAACCTGAATCATGTTTCTGCAGTAGTTTTTTAAAAATAGTTTTCTCATAATAGTTTAAAATAGTTCACAAACATTACTGTAACATTACGGTAAACCTTTTTTCAACCGTGCAATTGTAATACAGATGCCACTATAATATAAAACCAGCTAAAGCTGGTCCGAGAATAGTACCAGAATTTGTGCTACCAACAACTAGCCAGTACACCGACCAGCTACACCTTATATATATAAATATATAAATGTCAAAACATATACCTTAATAGGCTGGATTTATGTTATAATTCAAATTGTTTAGAATAAGTTAATTCTTTTTATTGGATGGGATTGCATGCACTTATTTCGGCCCAAAATTAGAAATTAAATTTAAATTTAAATTGTTTACCCATATGGTATTATGTTTTAATTGACCAACATAATTTGTGATATTTTATATAATTAATTGTTATTATTATTTATTTTATTTTATTTTTTTTTTTATATATAAAATATAAATAATTGTAAGTTTGTTCAACAGAAAAATATAAATTGAAAATACTTATGTTACACATACATGTTGCTTATGTTACTATACAGTTGAAAGGAATATATATATATATATATATATATATATATATAGTATTATTTCTTTTCGTACTTATTTTTTAACAGGTGTTTTCGATGTAAGTGACAGTCTGAGATGGTTTTGGTTGAAGGGCTAAATTAATTTTGGGTGGCATACTTCCAAACTTGTTGCTCCACGTCCTCCAATTTTTTTTACTTTCGATCCCGGGCTTTGTTTTCTTTAAATTTTAAATTCTTTGCCACCGGAGGTCGTGAGGTATCAATACATTGGTCGGTCTCGTTTTTCTTGTAATTATGTGTAGAATAAAAATATATTATAGATTTTATTTTCAAATATCAAATAAAATCAATTAAAGCTTTTATTAAGTGAAGCCCAGTAGGTGACTCGTATGGGTGGCTTGGGGTAGGTCACCGGACACTCTAATTCTTTGCGCTGGTGTGAGTGAAGTGACCCTTGTTCAGCCATATTCCCACTTTGGTAATAGTATAAGTAACATTCACAACTATTCATAATAAGGATGACGAAAGAGAGCAGTATGGCACAACACCACAAAATTCATCTGCCATAACAACAACACAAAAACACTGTGTAAGTGATAAAAACAACTACATTGTAAAATCGCTTATAGTTCCTAATACATACACTCTGCAAAATTGTAAAAAAAGCATACTTATAAAAAAACATAAATTTTAAATGGAAATTCAGTAGTCTCGTTTTCTGACATGTTTCTAAATTAATTCAAAAATCTTACAATAATACTGTAAACACCGAAAATAAATAAATTGATGATTAACACGACAAACTAACTGTTACTGGGCAGATTGGTTGACTTGACTGGATGCTCGGTTAAGATTGTATCGGACGTATTACTGTTTAGATGTATCAAGATCAGACATAGACACAAACTACCAGTGTTGCTAGAAATTCCAAACCTATAAGTTATTAGTGGTATTCTAGGTTTGTGTATTATGTTTATTGAACTATTAAGACGATATAAATAAGTATTCGTGTCACTGGATTCTCCCCTATTGACAACTAAAAGAAAGCGAGTTGTGGTTTCAATGGAAGATAAATTAAAACCAAACAAGAGGGTAGAAAAAGGTGACTATATAGAAAGTTTCCGATGATTATGATATTGATCGTGTAACTGTTGGAAACTGGAAAAAATTAATAAGGAATAGATTGATAAATGGTATTCAGCTGTGGCCCAGCCAAGGAGCCCACCAAATAAAAACTATAATAAGAATAAATTAGGATGTAATGGGAAGGGATTCTAAATAATAATATATGAATTGGCACTTGCGATTTTGTTGAGCAGTGCAAGATCACGTAGAAAGGGAGGAGAGACGAGGAGTGGAGGGCTTGAACCAGAGAACCCGGGAGAGAGTCTGTTCCGAGAGCCGCAAGAAAAAGGTTGAACGGCAGACCGCTACGGGACGAGGTCAGTCCATTTTCGGCCACATGCTATCTAAATTAATCGGTATGCTTTTCGGCCACTATTAAGGCTTTTATCTAGCCGTTATGTCTTTTGTATAAATTATAATTATTACTGTAATTTTCTAATTTGGTTCTAGAATAAAAGAGAACATTTAATTTAACTTGCGTTGCGTGCATTCATTTAGCGTCCTAACCCGACTCCTTGGCCCATCCTGACAAGATTCGGCTAAGGTGTACGCGGTCTCCAGCCAGCCGGAGCTTCCAGCGGGTCAAAAGAAGTAGAGACGGTCACAAAGCAATAGTGACAGGCTCAACCCTTAAAAGAGAGGAAAAACTATGAGAAAATGTGATTATGAGAAGGTAAGTAAAGCACTCTACATTTGGTTTACAAACACAGAGAAAAAGGGTTCCCATTTCTGAACCTATAATGCAAGAAAAAGCCTTACAGTTTCGTAAGAAAACTGATAAAGGTTATGAAAATTTTCCAGTATTGGATGGCTCAACCGGATATGTGGAGAAAAATTATCATCTCATGGCATTAGAATTAGAGAATTTAGAAAAAAATTGTATTTGTTGGAACTGAAAGCCTAACTGGTGACCAAATCTTCAACTGGGAAAAATCTGGTTTGAATTACAAAATGCTTCATCATAAAACCCTTGCAGCTAAAACAGAGACAGCAGCTTCATGCTAAAAGTATAATAAACAGAGGATAATTATCTCTTTGGCATTTCGTAATGCTACTGTAAACCACAAAATGAAACTTTTTGATAGGAAAATCAAAATTCACATAGTAAATTGTGAAAGGAACAAGCCAGATTGAACAATGAACTGTGGATAATGATTTAAAAATGACTAATGCAGTTGGCTTATGTGCTTTGAAAAACGTTAAACAAGAGGAAGCCTCCAGTATAAATGTAATGCTTCTAATGAGATGGTGGGACATAGCTGCAAGAAAACAGCGATCTCCAGGAAAGCAATCAACAATTACTAACTTTTTTGATATGTCTTGTAACATTACTTAGGCTTATCATGATTTACAGTTTGGATTTTTACTAAGAAAAATATTATCTTTAAGTTATAGATTTCATTTCATTGTAAAATACATGTTTCATAGTGTATAAGTAGGGATTAATGTATTGTATTTCATTGAAAAAATGTGGTTTTTTTTACCTATTATGCGACATTTTCAATTATCTAACAACAACAATGCCCATTTATGTCAGATAACTGAAACTCTACTGTGGACATAATTAACCCAATTTGTCCTTGGAATCAAAAATATATTATGTAAATTGTAAATGTCGTGTGATTTTTAACGGAATTGAATATAATATTGAGTCAGTTTACTACACTCATTATTGATCTATTGTAGGAATATATACATCACAATATAACTGTTTCAATCCTACGCCTAACAAGAATGTGCAACATCTCCCATACACCCAAAAATGACATAATTCGACGTATTCCTTTTATTGATATTGTAAAACATGTCAAAATAGTATTTTTAGTTCTCCCCAAAACTACAAATTACCATGTGTTCTAAATTGTAATGTGTTACTGTATTATAATTTTGACATTCTATAGTTTTCATTCAGCCAGTACCACATTATCTGGATTTCACAATCCAATATTTCATCTAGAGTAGATGTGTATCTTTTTTATACTAGACTGTTAAGTGGTTTATCTTTGGTAATGGTATACTTTGATATTTGTTAACTTATGGAAGATGTCGGTCAACAAACCTGTAAGCTAAACGCCACAGATAAAAAAGGTGTCAACAAAAATATTGTTTTTGAAGTAATTAATTAAAATCACAATCAAATTTCATTTGTGCAATGTCACTAAAGGACCAATCTACAAGAAAAACAATATAAACTGTAAAGATGAGGCTATGGAATATCTACTATCCATCCATCTTATTGTTACAATAAAAATATCTGGAAAACCATTGGAAAATAAATTTATTTTTCAAATAAGCATCTTCCTAGTGGACATTACTTCCCATGTTCTGAACAATTATCTGCATAAAGCACAGCAGACAATTTATAATTTTTCTTGTTCCGAAAACCTTAGCTTGCAATACCGATCAAATTTAAGCCTATTACACTTCTTTATCTAGGAGCTCTACAGGCAGAAATATTAATTATAGATATTTAAATTATGATGTAGCCAGACCAACTTTAAAAGAAGTATGATTATATATTATATATAGTATAGCCCATGCAATACAAATATGCCATTGAGTGCGAATAATTTTTACCACAATTAAGAAGAGTATTAATTTAGCAGGCCATTGTAAACACCTGCCTGAAAACATCAGTCGAACGATTGATTACTTGTATCCCTTAAATTCTTCCTTTCTTTTAACTGTATTAATTATTCTTAATTTGAATTGGTTTATAAATATATACTCACAAAATGAATATTGTATTTAGACTTCTTCAAAGACTGACGTTTTCAGTTTCATCAAACAGTGGCCTTGAGTAGTAGGGGTGATGACACCACCGGCACAGCTATGATGCATGGAGTAAAACTTTACATTTTTCAAATTTGCCTGTGTTAAACATGTTTTCACAAACAGCTACATAACTGGTCTCCATGTTGCCCAAGAGTAGTTTACTACTGGTTTCCTACTGAAGTAAGCAATAGCTGAAAAAAATTATCTCTATTTGTTTTTATAGTTCTTTATAAAAATCTTTTTGAAACAATAATATGTACATTAAATGTTGATAGCCTACAAAATTCTCTATATTAAAAAATATATATAATGTAAAAATGGAACAAATAACAAAGATTCAGTTTTAAATTATTTTTCCTCTTCTATTTTCAAATTTGTCTCTGTTTTTCTTCTTTTTTTTAAATAATTAAATTACTACTAGGCTAACAATATAGGCATTGTATCTTTTTCTGATGTTTTATTTTATTTATTTTTATTATTATTTTTTTTTCATTTAGGCTAACTATTACATTTATAAAAATCAAGACATTAGAAAAAATAAAATTTCCACAAAAATATATACCATAATTTTTTTAATGAAAAAACCAAGAAAAGAAGGAAATAGAATTTAAAAATTAATTATACAATTGGTTTCTTTGTATTGATGTATTGTACTACAGCCATGCTAGGCCTAAGAAATAACTGATTTTTTTCCCTTCAAGATAATTAAATTAGATCTACTTTCATAAAATTTTGTATAGCTATCTTTTTATAAGTAGATGTATTCTTAAACAAAACTAATTTGATTCAATCTATAAATCTATTGTCTGAGAGGAACTAGTTTCCTTTTGCTGAGTATGTAGGCTACTGTTTGAGGAGAACTGAAAATGAGCTTGTTTGATTGTATGTTTTCTTCCAATAATGATGGTTTGTATGAATTAAAATTTTAATTTTTGAAAGGAACTAGCTTCCTTGCTAAAAATTTAATAGCTCATTGGATCACTGAAACTTTGTTTGGTAAAAATATACATTATATATCATTAAAAATTAAAAATTTGGCAAAATACATTCAATACAAACCTTATTTTAAAAAGGCAAAATAGTATTTTAGAGAACAAATAATTATTGCATTATAAAAAATGTAAATTAAAAGTATCAAATTCATATATATAGTCTGGATTAATAGGGACCAAGCATAATCCTGATAAGGAGAGTTATAAAAAAGAAAATCCTATACAGTGTAGTTATTCACCCCAGGTCATCGTCACCCAGTTAGCGCAATGCCTCAGGAGTGGTAAACTTGATTCCCATGGCAGGTAATGCAACAAGTGAAAGGAAACGCTTTCTCAAAGAGTTGGCCGTGTCATATGCTGGGTTAGCAAGATCACAGACATCTACTCCAAAAAAAAACTATGGTAACCCAGCAAATGTTCCATCCAGGAATCTTTAACAGGCTACAATCATCCTCCCTCAGTGATATATTACCTACAAACCATAAAAGGAGTGAAAACAACCTAGACCTTAACAGGGGTATGGCAATGGCTTCACAGGAAAATCTGATAGGTGAGAATTTCCACTATTCCACTCCTCACAGTGCTATCATTAAAGTGAGAGGTAAATCATAAAAGTATGGTTGGACCTGATAAAAAAAACCGACGTCTACATCTTTTATTAACATTGAACCAAGTATTAATAACAAGACAGTAAAGGACATACAGCACATATTCTATCAGCAGGTTAAAATAGACAACCCAACTCAAACTCTATTGTTCAATGTAACTGTTGTCAACTACATGGCCATTCAAGAACAACTGTATGAAGCAGTTTAAATATTAATACAAATTCAAGTTTTATGTAGCCTACATCCTTTTAAACGAAAAAGAGATAAAAAAAGTATAGTGTTGAGCTGGTATTAACAAAGAAAGAATTGTATGGTGTCATCACTTAGGTTGCAGAGCTCGAGTGCACCAGGCTTGCCCGTCCCTTAATGGTAAAATTACATGGAACACTTCGCGTCTTGAAAACTTAACTTGTTGCCTATCTCTATTAGGATGCAAGAAGGTTGCAACAGCGCTCCTTTGTTCATCCAGTTACTAACTCGAGTCAGTTTGTATTTGTTTTCAAGGTTATGTGTGTTTTTCGAGTGGTTCGATCACTTTCAACCTTTATTGTTTATCCGATAACAAAAATATCAGGGACATTTTGACTTTAGTATTAGGTATTTGTTTTAAACGGTGTTGGAATAATTCTCACCTTGTTTGTTCCATAATAAATAAAACTCAGTAATCTTATTTTGTTCTTAGATGGAGCTATGTGCGTTTTTTGAGTGGTTCGATTATTGTACCAAGTAGCCTACTGTTAGGTTTAGGATTAAGATGTAGTTAAACTAGTTAATGATAGTTTAGTTAGGACAGTGAATTCCGTTGAAAATTTATTACAAAAGCCTTTCAGTTTGCTGCCAAGTGAAGAAAAATGTGAAATTAAACGATTGGGTAGGCCTGCACCTGACCTTTCTGGTTTTACCCAAATTGTCCAAACTGGAAAAAGGTCTTTTAACAGAAAATTTAATTCAGATTTATATAAAAAGTGCAGTTGGTACAACAAACTGGATGTTGTACTGATCTTCGAGTCGAATATTACCACGCACAGCTGCATTGATCCAACTACTGGTGACCAAAATATCCTAGCATCAACGCTTATTACAATTCTACCAAGAGTGCTGTAGATGTTGTTGATACTATGTGTGGAGAGTACACTGTTGCAAGAGGTACAAAATGCTGGCCTTTATGTTTGTTTTGCATTGAGGAACATAGCTGCCCTAAATGCTTATGAGGTCCTAAAAGGGAATCGAGTAACTATTACGAGGTGTGACTTTATCAAAGGCTTAAGACGTTTACTTCTTCAACCCCATATGTCACTTCGGGTAAAACAAAGCAACTTACCATGAGTAATTATTTTTGTCAAAAACAAGCTATTTAAAATGACAATGTGTGGGTCTTTTGAGGTTAGTTCGGCTCTTTACATTACTATGTATTACAAGCTTGTTAATGTATAATTGTCTCTTCTCTCGATGTTTATATTCATCTGCGAAAATAGGTCTGTTTAAAGAACTGTCAATCATGTACCTAACCAGACCTAGTTAAAGAACTATAGGTCTAGGAAGGTCGCAACGAATTTGTAGGTGTACAAAAGTTATTTACCTGAAGATCATGGTAGATAAGGTCTACACAGAGTGGTTATAAAGTCCTTCCCCCCTACTGATTTCTACAATTTATATTTAAAGTGTTTTTCAATGATACCATTCATTATATAGGTAGAAACTCTACTTTTTGAGGTATTCTAAAGTATTGGAAGTTACCTGAGCTCTAAGATATAGGAGTTTACTTCCGAATTCTTTATGAGAAGATAATCATGTGACATGTCGATTAACACTGCTTTTTTCCTTGAAAACATTGGTGCAATTAAAATTCAAAAAGGTTATACCATTTTCAAGAAATTGGTAGGTCCAAGATGTAGGAGTCGACTTAAAAGTTGTAATGAGAAGATAGTCATGTGACATGTCGATTATCACGATACAAAGGTTTATATCAATTCAATACATATCAAGGAAAAAGGTTTGAAGCAACCCCCACCTTCGAGCTGATAAACAGATTAACTACCTTACGCACATGACCAATGCATAGTATACTATGTAGTGCCGGCACGGTGACATTAAAATATTGTGTTTCTCGTGCGTGAATGTTATGTGTTACTTGTATTTTTGTGTTGAATATTTTAACTAATTGTTATCACCCGACGATGGACGATAATGTCCGAAACACGTGTAGTGAATAAATATATGACAATATAAACTAAAATAGAATTATCCAAGGATTGCTGGCGGTAAGTCGAAAATAACTACAGTAAAGTGAAAATGCAAACATTTTTGAAAATGGAAGAGAAATTGTAGGAGGAAAAGGAGCTGATGAAAATCATATTTAGAGTGCTAAATATACTTTTATGAGAAAAATTGAATGAAATGGGCAACAGTGCCATCAGCACCTAGCAAAACGTGGACTGAAAGACTAGAGTGACTAAACCACAAAAACCTCTTGACCCATGGAAGTTACTACTTCCTGGAAATATGATTGATGTCCCATGTTATATATAAAACCACCTGGCCAAACGTTTCGTAAGTTTATTGAAGTTAATAATTTGAAATTAGATTATTAATATGGAGGATTCACAGCATATCACGTGATCTGTGATCACGGATATTATAGAAACATATTTGGTTTGACACAAGCGCATTACACAATGAGACTACGCTAGATCACTACTTCATATCACAACAGGTTTGTCCAGGTTGCCTTTCGCATGTTTATTGAAGTTAATAATTTGCTTACTTTGCGATATAATTATATATCACGACAGGTTTGGCCAGGTAGTTATATATATATAAACCTTTCTTAATTTAATTTAAGTTAATAATTTGAAATTAGATTATTATTATGAAGGATTCACAGCATATCACATGATCTGTGATCACGGATATTATAGATTGAAAAATCTTTAGTAACATAGGCCTATGAGACGTAAATGTGAGCATCTACCATTATATCTAACCTATAAATTCGTCGGATTCGATAGTTTTTTATTGTGATTTTTCAGTGACAAATAATGATCTGCGCAAGGAAAACATTATTTATTCTTAAGAAGTAAGGTATGTAGTAGATGATAAAAAATTAAAATCCAGAAAATAAGGTGTTACTTTAAAAATAAGGTGCCACATTAAAGTAAAAACATGTACCAAAAACTTAATGTTAATTTAATATTAATAATTTAAATGAAGATGTTTTGAATTATTAAAATACTTGTACAGAATAACTATTACTTACCGGTACAGCACTTTTGAATTGTGAATTCTTTATATGTCATGATTTCTCTAATTATATGTCATGCTTCACAATGAATGACTTTCCCTTTTTTTATTAATCCTAGGCATTTTATAAACTAAATAATATTAACCTACTGTATTCAATAATATATCGCCCATGAGCAAGGATGGAAAAGCTTCTTTTGATCCTAGTAATGACCTATATTCTTCATTATACTGCAAACAATATAAGAAAACAATTTCACAAAAACTAAAATGTTATAACCTATTTACTTTAAAAAGTTTGCAGCTATTACAGCTGTTTAGTTTGTGTTATTGGTACCCAACATATACAATGTGTTTAAATATTATTTGTAAAGTGGTACTTAATAATATTAAATAATCTCATTCATAAATTGGCCATGGTTGTGTAAACCTTGAGAAGCATTCAAATTAGCCGTTGTAACTCATTTCCAAGTATTTATCATGTTACCATTGTATTACTCTATTATTTATCGTGTTTACATTAAGTATCAAACCATTGAGTCAATGTTATTAATTAGAGTAGTAGCGAGATCATCAGTATCAACTAAAATAATTTGCTAATCCTTTGCATTCCTTGCGCGTTCATTCTTACCGCAGCAGTTCTGTATTTAGTATTTACCACACTCAAATAGTAACGGTAATTATACAACTATTCTACACAGAAGGAAACTAAAATATGGGTCTACCTGCTATGGGAAACAAAATAAACATAGTTAAAACAACACTTTGAATCGGGAAAAGAAACGCTTACAAACAACTAAATAAATACGCACTCACTACTATAACCAAACTCCATATTATAAACACTCCATACTTCTAATTCGATCATGAACGTAGATAAATATAAAAAATGACGATGAATGTGAAATAATCTTCTTCTTCTTCCTCACGTATTCATCGTAGACGTAGATACTGAACCAGAGATGAAATATAAAACTCAAAGAACTATACAGCTTACAGAAGCATTGATTTTACGTAATACGTTAGTGATGGACAAAAACGATAATTATGATTAACAGTTTAAACAGATTAAAGATTACCGTCTATATATCTGAAACCCTTTTATATAGTAGTCGGTACACCGCTGTAGAGATAGTTTATTCTTCCCTGGTACAAACACAAACCTACACGAGAGCACTCATGATAAATCCCTCTCTTTGGAAATATCGCAACGTATTTATCTTATGTTTCAGGATGTTAGGTGTCAGCAGTCCACATATTATGCCAAGTGGCTATATTTTTCTTTAAAAGTATCGACTTTACTGTATTGCATTTTAAAGAAAGATCAACGGAAAAATTCGAAATAATTTAAAATTTTTTTATTATTGTTTATTATAGTTCATTATTTTATGAACATAAACATATATAAAAAATCAAAATACTATAATTTTTAGTATATTAAATCATTTTTGAAAATTTCCATACATTATATTTCTGTAGCTGGAAATCAATAATTTATATAGTACTGATTTGTTCTCAATATATTTATACAATCAAAAAGGCCGTGAATAATTTTGTTGCTCTGTTGTGTTCTTTCCAGCCAGCTGTTTTGTACTGTTGTGTACTATTTGTTTTGTTTACATTTTCAATGCAAATAGGTTATGAATGTTTATTTTGTGAATAGAAAGTGTAGTTTGATGTATCTAGTGAGTTTTGTGGTTTTTGCTGTTATAGTTATTTATTGTTACTGCTTTTCAAGATGCCTAGAAGTAATAGAGCCTTTAAAATATAAGAAACAAAGGTAATAGATTTTATAGAACTTTGCCAACAATACCAGAATGTACAGAAGTAGGACTAAACCTAGCCTCCAATGGTTAGGTGCCCTGTTACACCTGACGGAGCAACAAAGAAGAAACTTTACTCTAGTGTAAATAAGATTGAACAATTTTATGGGGCCAGTTCAAATATTATAATAGGTTATGACATTTTTAAAACCATGATTGAAAATACTTCATGTAAACTATGTGGAAACTCCCTTTCTTTGACAGAGAATACGGAGGACAGAAATAGGCTATGTGTATGTAAATAGGCTATATGTGTGCTCTGTCAAGATTGTAACAAGAAAGACTTCTATTATACTTCTGAGGTGAGTTCCAAAGATAGTTTATTTGAAACCAATATAAGGTTATTTTATGGCCTACTTTGCATAAGGAAAGGCCTCGATGCTGATAAAATGCTTTGCGGAATGCTGAATCTTCCGCAGCCCAGCACTGCTCGTAGAAAGTATTCAGCTGCAACTTTACAATGTTTGAAAGTAGTGTCTGAACAGTCAATGAAGAATGCAGCTAAAAATGCTATAAATGAAAACCAGAAAGGAATAGAAGATCATGAAAATAAAATAGATATAAAGAAAGAAAGAAAGAAACTGTATTTCTCCAATGAAATGTTAACATAAGTACAATACAATATGCAATAATACCTGCAATAATATTAACAATATATTGATACAGAAACATAAGCAAATTGTATTAGAGTCTTGGATTACTTATCGCAATGCTCGGGCTTGACCTGATAATTCCACACATTACAAGAAAGTAAAACACTACTCACTACATAAATCTACAATAATATTCATTATTTGCTATATTTTAACCTACACATACACATCCATATCATACACATATTTCCTGATAGATTAAATGTTACAAAAATATTTAAGAGGAAAAAAGAAAAACCTCCAAGGCATCGCCTGTTTTGAGGTATCTTTATTATACATTCTTGAATAAAAACGGCTTTTCAAAACAGTATAAAATTATATAAAAAAAGGGATTTATATAATTTTAATATACTCTTATATATGTACATATAAAATCTCTGCGTGCTAAATTCAAATTATTTATATAATAAAAGAACAATAATGTCCGTCTATGTGACTTTTTTAATAATAAAGTAGTTACTTACTTTATAATCATATGACGCGTTTCGGAACTCATTCCATCTTCAGAAAATCGCTCTGCTGAGGTCGTTAAAACATTAAAATAAGTTATTACACAGCACATATATCGCAACACATAATATACACATACACTCGCACATTAACACAGAAAATATCAACGCGTGTGCACACCATCGAATACGTTTAATACACTGATCAGTTGATTTTACCAGAAGATTCACTGTTGAGTACACTTTTAAAAGAACTTAGACCCTGAGATATTTTTAATAATTAACTTCACTTTTCAAAATTGATGAGATATCATCTGGCGCCCTAATTAGCTGAGCATTTTTAACTTAATTAATTACTAACTTCACTTTTTTCTTAATAAAAATAAAAATAAAATCAAACCCCGTTTCATTAAATAGTTACAATTGTCGCACCAACGTGTGGCAATTAATGAAATGCACAAGTAGTAACCTATGTTGAACAAGAGGCCCTATATTATGTTTAATTCACCAAAGTTATAAGTGGTCTTGAGTCCAATAAACAGCTAAATTTCCAAAGCTTCGAAAATAATATGATAAAAGTCAAGATTCCTTTTATTGTAATTATTGAAAGGAAATACTCTTGACTGTTTATATAGGTATATATATATATATATATATATATATATATAAGAAATTTGAAGTTTTAACAATGACTAGTAATTTCTCCGGGTAACCCGGAGCGGTTTGCAATAAATAAACATAAATTAAATATAAATTAATATAAAATATGCTTTTTGCTAGCACTATTGCTGTATACGAGCGCTTAATCGTAGCGTATTGCACGGTGATCGTGTTTCCGCCGAGTTCACGCAACGTGTGGCAATTAATAAATTTCACAAGTAGTAACAAAATCCTTTTCATTAATAATTACATAATGTTGGTTACCTTTTTATTTTTGGAGGATATGATTTCAGAATTATGAGAAATAGGTCTGGGCAAGTCACTATATATTATATAGGGAATGCCAGTTCTGGCTCACCAGACCTAGCGAGAGAACTTGGCAGACTTTGTGCGGACATATTCAGCCAACCCTAATATCTCCCGCGAACATTTGACGTCAAGTAGCGCTGTAATGTCACGTGGATTTCCAGAGCACTGTGACGTTTGGGAATGTTTGCAGCAGTACTTTCTACCTACATTTTTGAAAAGCAGTTTTAAGTGAAATAAAAACTGCTTTTTAATACTGCTATTGTTGTAATAAAAAATACTGACCATCTGTCCCTCCCGTGCTCCATTGAAGTTGGCAAAGCTATGCGACAAAAGATCCCCAGTTCAAGGCTATATATAAGGCAATACAAGAGGGAAAAGTCAAACTATTGTGGCTAAAATATTAATTAATGATCCCAATGTTACTATTCTTGAAGCGTAGCAGGTATCCCAGAATTGGAAAAGTTTCAGGACTATTTAAAAAATTATAGTATACCAGTATGGAGCTAGAGGTTGTGATATAATATTTGAACATCCTATATGTAATGCTGAATACAAATTTAACCTATTGTTTAACGAAAACCATTACAATGTAATTACTAGTATAATATCAGCATTTCCTTGTAATTACTTTTGTGAAAACTGTCACGCACCCTATAATAATTAGTGAGATCATATGTGTCCTGCTATTTGTAAGTCGTGTAGACGATCTCCTCGTTGTGAAAAGGATGGTGAAGCCATAATTTGTGATCGGTGTAACAGATATTTCCCTTACCAAAGTTGTTTTATTTTACACAAGAGGGTTACAATATTGTTTAAAATGTGGATACATTTAAAAAACAAAACAAAACCCCATTCAAGTATGCTACGAGGCGTATTGTAGTGTCTGCAAAAACAAATAAAGCCTTTTTTAACGACAGACAAAATGGTTTTTCGCGCTTTTCTAGGTCAAAGAATAACCGAGTTATCGACAAAAAACTGAAAACATAATTTCTTGGTAATTGTCTACAACATCCAAAAATTAGTCTAAAAACAACATTTAAAACAAATTCTTATAGTATTAATAAATAACATAAAATCGATTGCTCTGAAATGCATTACAAATTCAAATTTGGCTCTTAAACATTTCAAAATGGTGACTGATAAAATGCTGCAATAATGCTAAAAAAAGTATTAAATGCTGAAATTATATCAAAATAGCAACATACCATTTTTTTATGAAAAGTTTTATTTGTCTATAAGATAAACATATCTAAATGACCTTAAACTCATACAAAAAGACTAAAGATGATATTCAAAACAACCTCCATTTTTCTCAATGCACATCTCCGGGCGTCTTCCCATCGATTGTCGGACCCGTTCAAAAATTCCAGGAGTCTGCTTGATCCTTTCCATTCCGTTCAAAATCCTTAATCAGAGTTCTTCATTGGTGTCGATTTAAGAAAAGTATACTAAGGTTTTTAAATGTCCCAAAAGGTAAAAATGCTTAAGATTTAGGTCTGGTGACCTTGCTGGCCACGGTACTGGCCCACCTCGACCTATCCATGGATTTGGAAAACTGTTATTCAGGTATTCACGAACAGCAACACTAAAGTATGCAGGTGCCCCATTATGAAACCACATGTTTTGGTACAACTTAAGAGGTACATCATCAAGCAAGGTAGGGAGCTTCTCTCTCAAAAAGTTTAAGTAGATTATACCATAAAGCCTAGGAGGAAGCACGAACATAACTAGATGATCTGCTGAGATTCCTGCACAAATGTTTACTGAAAATTAATGTTGTTGACGATTCAGTTTGATGGCATGAGGATTCTCATCTGCCCAAATGTGTTGGTTATGGACGTTAACAATAGCTGTTCCTGTAAAGTGAAACTGGTTGGTAAATAAAACTGTCATTAAAAAGTTTGGATAATACATTTCCCAAAAGTCATTGACAAAAAACAACACGAGGAGCATAGTCATGTGGCAATAGAATATGGACTTTTTGGACATAGTATGGGTGTTGCTTTGAAGTATCCTCCAAATACTAGATTGGTTGGAATTAAACTGTAGTGATAATTCCAGGATGATCAGAAATTTCATTAAGAACTAATTCTTCTAAATCAACAGTCCTAGTAGATCAGTGTCTGCCTGCATTGTATGCTATTTGGACTACAAAGAACCTGTTTCAGACAAGCATTGGTGAATATTGACAAAAAACATTGGCCTTGGACACATTCGGCTAGGAAAGTTCAAATGATACAAATGTATTGCTGCAGAACTTTTGCAGTGTCCCAACCCATACATCAAAATGCATGTCAGCTAGTTTAGAGTACATGAAACATGAAAATTACCTGCCATTTTCAATAAAGAAGGAAACACTTAAGACAAACACACAGTGCATTTATAGTTTGCTGTTTTTTTTTTCAACAATGAGCTGAAATTTTTAAAGTAAAAAAAATCAGCTGTTTTTGGAAGAGTTGTTATTATTTAAATATGTTTATTTAAATCTGCTTTTTCTAATGAGTTATTCCTTCTTTTCTCATTAAATGTTGGCAAAGTGCAGTACCTCATGGGTATAGGCCTATTCAGTTGTTAATAACTGTTTAAACTAAAAATTTAATTTTTCCTTTATTTATAGTCCGATTTTAATAGTGATATATTGCTATTTTGATACAATTTTAACATTTGATACTTTTTTTAACATTATTGAAGCATATTATTAGTCGCCATTTTAAAATAGTCAAGAGCTACATTTGAATTTATAATGCATTTCAGAGCAATGGATTTTATCTTATTTATTAATAAATACTATTAGAATTTAATTGAGGAGAGCAATGCTAACAATTCGAAGACGAGCTACAAAATGTATTGAAGTAGGACATATTTTCGAACATTTACTGTAAACCTTATTAAATGTAGCAATTAATTATTGTTATTTATTTTATTGCTGTATCAATTAAATGTTAAATTTATTTTCTTTGATAATTTTTTTTTTATTTCTGGAGTAATTCTGGCTATTGTTGACAACTACCAAAAAATACATTTTTTGTTTTTTGTCAATATCTCTGTTATCCGTTGAGCTACAGACAAAATAAAATTACTGTTGTGTTTATCGTGAACAAAGTAAATTTTTTGGTCTCCTGTAATTTTTTGGGTAAAATTATCGGTTTTTGAGGTATTTGTCATTAAAAAGCTTAAATGGCGTCCATTTTGAAAATATTCAAAAGAACGTTCTGATTTTTAGTACAACGATAAATGCTTACACAACAAATAGGTACACAAAGTTTGAGCTCTTTGTGTGATAACACAGTATCTTTCTTATTTATAAAAATATTTTGTATTTTGTAAAAAAAAAAGGTGGATAACTCTAAAACAAAAACTTTCCGGACCTACGTTTATATGTACTTCTTCATTATTTTTGCTTGTGGAATCAGCTCAGAAAGTGCTCGGAACCTTATGCGAATCACCTTATAGTCACCTAGCCAGACCTAATAAAACAAATACTTTTTACCATGACAAATATATGTTTTAATAAAAATTATCAAGCAATGAACATTCACTAACTTGAATAACGTAGTCATAACTATTCAACTTAGGCATTCATCACCTGAGCTGGATTTGCATTCGTAATAACTAACCAAAATTGGATTTTGTACTTTTATATTTCTTATTTTCTACTAAACTAATGTATTTTGCTACTTCAAAAGTGTCTAACCTAACCTAACCTATTACAATCTCATTTTTTTCAAAATAAGGTAGGTAGTAAACGATTTCATTGATTTTGTTAGCTAAATTTCAGGACGAGGTCGATTGCATAATTTTCGGCTAAACTTGTGTAGGTACATTAAGTGTTAAACATTTCTCCAACTAGTGTCATATTTCTGTAAACAATGTTTGTTTTGGCACTAATTAATTCAACATTCTTAATAACTAAGACACAAGAATTTATGAAGCAGTTTACTTTTAAATAAAAGTTTTTAAAAAGAAGAAGTTGGTGTAAAATATTTGTTTATGGTGATAAAGCTAATAACTATGGAAATAATTTGTTTTATCTAATAGGCAAACAACCAAGTTGTCACCTTTCATTCGTGACATGTGTAACAGATTTTTAAACATGTAGGGCCTATGTTGAACAAGAGGCCCTATATGATGTTTAATTCACCAAATTATAAGTGGTCTTGAGTCCAATAAACAGCTAAATTTCCAAATCTTCGAAAATAATATGATAAAAGTCAAGATTCCTTTTATTGTAATTATTGAAAGGAAATACTCTTGACTGTTTATATAGGTATGTAATATATATATATTACATAGAAATTTGAAGTTTTAACAATGACTAGTAATTTCTCCGGGTAACCCAGAGCAGTTTGCAATAAATAAACATAAATTAAATATAAAATATGCTTTTTGGTAGCACTATTGCTTTATACGAGCGCATAATCGTAGCGTATTGCACGGTGATTGTGTTTCCGCCGAGTTCACGCAACTGAGTTTGTTTGCCATGAATGTACATCTGATGCCATTACTGTAGCGCTGCATGCCTGCGTGGTGAGTCATTGTCACCAAGGTGATACAGACGAGGAAAACACTGAAGAACCAGAAGTCATCAGTCATGCAGAAGCACCATCTCACTTGGATGAATTGATGGTGTATTTTGATCATCAGAACAAGACTACACTGGCCGAGCTTGTCATGTTGAAACGGATGCGCGACCGTGCGTCACGTAAATGTTACTCGAAGCTGATGCAACAGAAACTTACAAGCTTATTCTCCAAGAAGTAGACATATCTTGTAATATTGTAGAAAATCTGGGTTAAAAGAAGACATGTGATTGGATCTAGAAAATGTAGGTCAAAGATTCTGTTGTTGGCGTATGGGAGTGTTGTAAATTAAACTTAAGGAAGCTGTAAACTTTTAACAAAAGACATCCAAGAAAACAATATTGTAAAATAAATAGGTTTAGTATGAATTTATAGTTAATGTTTTAATAGAATATGATATAAATGTGTTAATGAGTATAACTAATAATTTTTTGCTGTGTCAATGAATTGTGAATAGGACGCTTAGTTTGGAAGCGAGGGAAAGAGTTAGTGGCAAGGAGGTCTCTGAACGAGGTAGACATTTTTTAGTACCATGTTAAAAAAGTTGTTAGAAGGTCTCTGACCTAGAGAGACGTATTTTAGTGCGATGTTAAAAAGGTTGCAAGGAATGTTTAATGGGTTAAGATGTGTTAGTAAAAGGTTAGAAATCGATGTCTAGGATAGACAGACGTATTTTGGTGAGGATTTTTATGAACAATGCAGTATTAATGCGAAATGAAAACTCAGTGAGAACAAAGAACGTGACAATTGGTATATGTGTTTGATAATAGGACTATGTGTATAAATATTTTAAATGAACATTCATGCTTTTATATTGGTAGTAAAAGGACAAAGAATTATTAAAGTAAATAAAACTGTCGGGCTAGTTAGGAGAGACTATTTTTTCTAGACGCAATTTAGAGAAAGGTCGTGTTCCGTGGTTTGAATATTTACTTGATAAGACAGAACATTCTTAAAAATAATGAACATTTCTTTGAATCATTTTTAAGAAAGGACTTTTAGAGAATTGTGCATCTGTACGAGCCATGAGGATTGGGAAAACAGCGATTGGGAGACTACCTCCAAGTTACAGGACGTCAGAGTTCATCACTACAGATTTTTTTTTTTTTTTTTGTCACAGGTGTCGTGGTATAGACATCATAAACTATTTACTGTGTGGAAGATCTATACTATGTCTAAATTACTTTTTGTATATGTACGTATGTTTTTATATTCCTTTTAAGATAAATTCAAGATAACTAGTTTTTCTTTCATTTACATAATTAAGTCTCCTTCAGAGACATGGAACATTTTTTATTTTTATGATTAAAATTTTTTGTTGCAACATTTAAAAAGTAAAATATGAAATTCATAAAGCTTAATTTTGATTTAAAATAAAAGAAGGAATTCAAATAAAAGATTTTTTTTTATCAGCATTTAACAATAGTATATTAATTATTATTTATGTTTTTCTTTATGATATTTGTAACATGATATGTAATCTAATAAACATTTTATGTACAATTTCAGCAAAACAAGACTTAGAATCTTTCTTGTGTCACCTATTGCGAAGTACCTCTTGAAAAGAACCTTTGACCTCGAGATACTATAATTTTAATTCAAAATTTTTAATTTTTCAAAATTGGTAAGCTAATGCTACCTGGCGCCCATAAAGCTGTGCAATTTTCATAAAATAAATATTTAAGATTACTAGATTTAAATCAATATTGTTAAAAGCAGTTCAGTATTAAACTTTTTCATATTTAAATTCTTTCAATTGTCGCATTAACGTGTGACAATTAGTAAATGTACAAGTCAGTTTTAAATTCCTTTGTATTTCAAATTCTTTCAATCTGTACAGTCCACAGATGTGTTTGTTGTTTTATTGTGATGAGTAAATATTTTTTAAGCGTTTTTCTCCGTAATAAAGGAAATTATTGTAAGTACAGTATGTATATTTTCATTTTTTTTTTTGTGTGTTTTCTGCTCTTTCTCCGACTAACACGGATTTTCGTTATGTCGGATCGACCTCGGTCCCGGCTGGTCTGACATAACGAGCTGTTTGTTTTGAATTATTGCATTTAATTACTATTGAAGTAATTTTCCATTCTTAACATGGCTTTACTTGTCCCAGGCCTGCGCTAAATCGTATGCCAGGCCATAAATGATAGAATTAAATAACAAACTTTTATATACAATTTATCTTTATTTCTTATTAAACAAATATCCCTTACAAAATAAAATCAACATATTATTCCTATGACCATGAAAAACTAAAACTCTTCAAAAATTGTTTATTATCCTTGTCATGTGCAATTAGTCAATCGATAATGGCTTTGTAGTGTAATAATTTTGAGTTAAGGTAAAACAGCCTCAAGAAAACCCATCAGTTGTCATCATAGAAGAACAGAGATATATACAGGAATGTGTAATTGCAAAATACTTATGATTAAATCCATTATTATCCAATAACTTTATACAGAAATAATTTTGTTATTTCTTACAATATTAGTTTTTATTTTTCAACACATAGGTAGCGTAGAAAAAGTTATATGATTGATCAAACAATTGATGTCGAGTGCTTTGTGGTAAAAAAGAATTTTGTATATTTTGAAAAAAAACTGCAATTTAATTTTTTTATGTTGTGCAATTAGTTTAATATTCTCTATTTGTTAATTCAATTTGTTTAATAATTTATTTTTGTTATTCTTTTAAGCTCATATTTTAAATGTCTCTCATTAAACAAAAAAGAGAGTTTATTTTCTATTCAGACTGTAAACAATTTTTTTTTTTTTTTAATGTGAAATTTAAATTGTCTTTGTTGTAATTCCTTTTATGTTTCAAGTTTACATAACTTAATTGTACCATTGAATTATTATTTTTATATTGTATTAAATGAATGTTATTAATAAATGTGTTGTTATCTTTTATATTCCATGTTGCTATAAAACAATTGAACCGACTTCTAAAACTGCTTGCTGTATGCTTTTTTTTTTGTAAATTGTTGTTTTGCAACCGTTTAATTAAACTGTTTCAGAATCATAACTGTTGCAGGCAAAACTGTTTCGATAAAAGAACAGGTTGGCACACCTCTACCTATATATTGAAAAGTTAAATGAAATTTAAAACCTGGAGATGATTACATGTTTACAACCTTCTCAAGGTTAAGGAAGTCCTAGCACATCTGCATGTCCCCCAAACCACAAGTAAAATTGTATCTCACTTTCTTTAAAGTGCATGTCATTTGTATATCAACTGGATTGGTAACCCTATCAACTTTAAGATTTATATCAAGTTGGTGTAATCCTCGAAATATTTAATTCTGTGATATCATCCCTTCATGTTTGATTGTACTGCTAAACATGGTCTTTCGTATCATTCAAAATTCGATTTAGAAAAATGTAAATAGCTCATTTTTACAACTTAAAAGTCAAATGTGATTTGTGTTCGGTGATTTTTTTTTAAAACTAATTTTATTGAAATTATTAATTGCCCACTACTTTGAATAGCTCAAAGAGTACCTCTCCATATCCAGCACTATGACATGGGAGTGGATTATCAGTGCAAATTCAATTTTGACTACTCTCTTTTTCCAACTTTCAATTTCATATTTCTAAACATAGATTCCTGTTGTATATCATATCATAATCCCGTAAAAGTATAAACTGTGTGATATAATCCCTTCATCATTGCTGCTAAACGTAATCTTTCATCGTATTCAAAACCCGATGTGGAAAAAATGCAGATGACTTATTTTCTCAACTTAAAATTAAAATACTTTCAAAAAATGTTGTTTATTAATTTTTTTCTTTAAGAAATTTAATTAATTGTAATTATTTATTTTACATTAGTTTGTAAAATAGTTCCTTGCTTCCTATTTTGATATTTAGTTATCTGCTGGAAACAAAGCTGTACAGACAAAATGAGGTATGTGGCCACATCTTTTTCGAATTTGTATTATCGTTATTTTAAGTTGAATTGTGTATTGTATTTTGTATTGTGTACAGTGTAACTGTTTAAGTTTTAAGTGAGATATCTGCACCTGATGATGGCGGCTATGTATACAGTGTTTTAAAAACTAGAAAATTCGAATTACACTGACTTTATAAAGGAGATATTTATAAAAGATTGTTGATAAAAATACTTATTCATTATCAAAAATATACAAACAAATGGTAATTTTTTTTAATTGTTTGTATTTATCACATTAATTGTTTATTTTATGAACTAATATACAGCACACATTTACTAATATTGTAAATAGCATGAAATTTTACACACACACAAATAGTGATGCATTTTTATACGAGTTATTGTTAACTTCAAAGATTTTTATAAAAACCCTAAATGACTGTGCGCATGGCTCGCTCAGCCATTATTCTCATTTCTTCTGAACTAGTATAGAATTTTATTTGAAAAAAGTTAAAAATCATTAAAGACTATGTTGTAAATTTCTCTTATTTTGATAATCATATACAGTAGAACCCCTCTTAACCGGTCTAGTCGGGACTGACACTCAGGCCTGTTGTACGTTTAGCCGGTTAATCCGAGATTCCCGTGAAAAATCGGTTTTCGTTCAAAGTAAGCTTATTTAATCAGGTAGCGCTAAGAATTATGCAATTAAGATGTTATTGCAACTCATTTTATTGTACATAAATGTATCGTATATATTATGTTATGTATATTATACATCAAACATGAAAAAATTAAACACTACCAACTGTTTTAAACATTGTAAAAACTTACATAATACAAACACATCACTGTTTGAAAAATCGGTAATTTTTGTTTGATTTTTAGTTTTTAAAGGGTTTTCGAAAGCCAAATCCTTCTACTTTCGGATGTTCATCACATCTATGGGTGTGGAATGTTGTTGCTGCTCAACATATTGCAGTAAAATTTCTGCAGCTTTTTTTGCTTCCTCATGGCCTACCTATATTTTGCGGTCTGAATTTTCGCGCTGTAAAAAATTCGTTTTCGAGCCCTTCATTACTTTTTGTCATCCATTCCTCTAGATCCTCAAACTAAATTTGGTCCCTACCTAGTAACGACTGCATATCGTGTAAAATGGCTAGATTTTCGATTTCTTCATTCCCTGAATCTTTGCTCTCGATCAGATTTTCTACATCAGGCCAAAGTTTACGCCACGATTTCACAAATATGGAAGAGGGCATTTCCTGAAAAGCACTGGCCAACATAAAAATGACATCCTTGATGTTTATCTTCTTCACGTTTTCCAGAAGAGGCAAGTTTTCATCCTCGCACCTAAATAAAATTTCAGAAAGAAACTTGCGTCGGTACCACCTCTTTAAACTTTCTATCACTCCTTGGTCCATGGGCTGTATCAAGCTAGTAAGATCTGGAGGCAAAAACATTATTTTTATGCTGTCCACGTCATCTAAGTCGGGGTGAGTTGGAGCGTTGTCGAGGAGAAGGACTGCTTTCATTGGTAAATTTTTGCTCAAGTGTGCCTTTACTTTCGGGACGAATTCAGAGTTAAACCATTCTTCAAACAAACTGGAATTCATCCAAGCTGATTTTTGGGACCTATAGTGTACTGGAAGGGACGAAATATTCAAGTTCTTAAATGCTCGCGGTTTAGCTGACTTTCCTATCACAAAAAGAGGGATTTTATGGGTCCCCGTTGCATTAGAGCAAATAGCAACAGTGATCTGTTCTTTATTTTTTTTAAACCTGACACTGATGATGATTCGTGACTTGATGTAAAAGTTTTGTCTGGCAGCATCTTGAAATTAAGCCCTGTTTCGTCCATGTTATACACCTTCTCAGAGACTAGGCAATGAACGTCGATCATTTTATGAAGGTTGCTTTAAATTCACTAGCACCTGATTCATTTGCTGACTTTTTTCACCACATAAGTGAGCGAAACGAATTCCATGACGCTTTTTCCAACGATTAAGCCATCCCTGGCTAGCAGAGAATGCTGGTGCATTCTCAATTTTACCGTAAATTACCAGTGCTTTTTCAATCAAAATTGGACCACTAATGGGGCTTCCTCTCCGGCATTCTTGGACAAACCACATCCAAAGAGCTTCATCGACGATGTCACAAACTGGTTTTTTGTTAGTGCACTGAATTGCAAGAACTTTTTCCGACTCAATTTTTGAACAAATATCTTCGATCGATTGTCTATTTCGTCGCCAATCGTTGATGGTACTTTTTCCCACGTTAAACTCGTCACAAAGCTTTTTTACAGATTCCCCTCTGACAAGTCTTTTTAACACATTTAATCGCGTCTCAAACGAAACCAACACACACTTCCGTTTTCGTAACTCGCTCATTTTTATTTACTGTATATACTGTGCATAGATAATAACCAGTCAAAGACAAGAAGAAAACTGAAAAGAAATGTAATATTTTCCATAATGTATACTAAATTAATACGTGGAAAAAAAAAGCGGCCCATCAAACGTTTTTGTCGGTGTATGTCTGCTATACCAACGGGTGCCAATGCCATGGTGTTTTTTTGCCGCCGACAATGGGATACCGCTATCAACAAAGTCGTTTGACTCGCCGCCGCTTTGGTGTTTCAATTACAATTTATTTACGGAAACTCTCAGTACAATAGGCCAGTTAATCTGAGGCCCTGTTGATCCGAGGCCGGTTAATAGAGGTTCTACTGTATATACAAAAATATAGAAAAAACACTACATAAATGTAAACTGTATAATGAGTTCTTTAAATGTTAAAATATTATATGTTTATATTTTATATTATTAAATGAATGATGTTGAATATAAACAAATAATATTATTAATTCTTGTTCTTCAATAGTATTGTTTTCTTTTGGCTGTGGGAATATCATTATCCCAGAAGTTTTAACAGGTCTGAAACAAAGAAAATCCAATATTACATTTCATAATTACAGTTGGTATATTTTTTTAAACCAAATGTGTTTGACTTTCTCTTTGTAATAAAAAGAACATGATTGGTTGAAAATCAATTTTAAGATTTTGGGAGAACTGTCAGTTTTGGCTTGAAACTTTAATCATAATTTCAGTAGGCTACAATTGATTTTGGCCAAACATCATGTTGTTTTTATGACCACCAATTATTTTTATTTATTAAATTCAATGCAAACATATTCCTACTACCACAATTATTATTGGCACTTAATAGTCAATTATTTTGTTTTTTTCATTTCAACAAAATAAATTACTTCTATTACAAGTTATTTATTATTTTTTTTACTTGGCTCTATATAATGTTCTACTCTAATAACCACGCAATGGAGTGGATATGGAATACAATTTGGACCAAAATTGTAATAATCCGTAACTGAAATAGGTACTTATAAAATTATCTTTTCGGCTTTACATTAAACTTTGATTCCATTTAAAGTGAAATATAAGGCACACATCCCTCCTGTTTTATGCAGATTTAATTTTTCATAGAAAATTTGTATGGTTTAAGATTTAAGTAGGCCTATTTAGTTTTATTTCTTCTTTTTTTATGTACAAGCTTGTTATTTTTTGTTTAAAAAAGTTTTTCTACATTTTTGACAGAGGATATAGACACAATGTATTATTATTAATTCGATAACAAATATTTTCTCGAGACACATCGAAATATACATTTAGTATAAGTAAAATGTTATAGATCTTGAAAACCAAACATATTGATAACAAAAGGTGATTACAATATTAAATAAATAATATTGGAATAAACCAAATGAAATCCTTCAATAAATCTATATAAAGTTTTTTCCTGATCTATTCCTTTTGAGTTTGTAATGTGTACATTTTTTAATTTGAATATAGCGCAAGGCGCAAGAATCTTGAAAAGTTGAATGTGATTGGTCCAAATGAGAAAGGAAAAGGGACGTGCGCAAAAAGAGAAATAGTTAGTCAAATTACTTTTAATAACAAAAAAGAATCAAAATTTAAAAACAAAGTGAATGGTAAAAGATAGTCAGAGAAATATATCTTGTATATTAATATAATTAGAATTAGTGTAGACCTAATAATTAAGAATAGTGAAACGTAAAAGTATTGTGAACGGTTGTTGCTATGCAAGATGTTGCAACTAAGCAAAGTAGAACGGTTTTCGGTTAGCGTGGTGTCAGTCTCAAGGCAGTGCTTAAAGTGATAGCACGTTGTTAGATTTTGAACTGTTCCTAGAAGGAACAATAAAAAAACCGTTAGAAATATGAAAATGTAACGTTAACAAAGACAAATACAAGTTGCTTAGTTCAAAAACGTAATTAGTAAATCGTAGTGTATAAACAGTTATTAAAGAGTAATACACGAGAGTTTTTTTTGTACAAACGAATAATATGTACCATGTGCTTTTTTGTATTAGCTAGCAATTTCAGGCTAAAGGTTTGAGTTTTAAGAGGAGTGTTTTCAAGACAATAGATCAAAATACGAATGATCAAAATACTACAAGCTTTGACCTAAAGTGTGAACTGTTAATCTGTTATGTGAACTTGTATAAATGTGGTGAGAATAATAGCTTGCACGTGTTCGACCAAATATAAGACAATCGAGTCGAGAAGCATAGACAAAACCGTAAATTGATAAAATAGAACATTTTTATATTATAACACTAATAGTTATTTCATTAATTGAATAACAAAAAATGAAGAATGTAAAGCGGGAAGACGAATGGACAGCGTCTATCCATGGGACCAGAGACAACGACCACGAGGTGGCAAAACATTTCCGCATAATGAGGCGAATCGTCTACAAAGGAATGTGTTTTTAATTAGAAAGAATGTGCCTGATATACACGTTAAAACTTTCATTCTAAAATTATGTTTTTTGTATAATATGATTAAAATGTTTTTATGTTAGTTATAAGTTCTGATTTGTCAATTTGATTCATGATATATGAGACTAGGTTTTATACTATAAAGTATAAAAATATTAAAAAAAGTCTGTTTCTAATAAATAATTGATGAAGCTTGATCTATTTTCGAGGAATAAAATTCTTAATTACATAAATTCATTTAAATAAACAAAATATATTCAATTTCAGAATTACAAAGAAAAGTTAATTCAATAACTAAATTCTATTTGATTTTTCTTATATTAATATCATTTAAATGATGAACGTTTATTAGGATGTGCTAAAACAAGATATTGCATATGATTGTTCCAATTTTGTATATGTTCATTGTGAATGTGTTTAATAAATATTATGTGCTATTTCAGAACAAAAAATGACTTCTATTCTTTAATGCCAATATCCTGCTAAGTACACTGTAAAAGAACTTGTGACCCTAGAGATTTTAAACTTAAATTTCATTTTTTTAATATTTTTATTTTGGTAATTATTTAATTACCATGGCGCCCAACTTGCATTGCACTTAGCAAGTCATCACCCAGTTTATTAAAAGATTACAAGTTTTGGAATGATGTCTGTCTGTCTGTTGTATGTCCAGTGCTTTACAGCCCAAACATGTAGACAGATTTTAATTGAATTTGTTATATGGGCATATTTTATAGAAAAATGTTTCTTGAGAAAGTTATAGGCAATACATTTTTCTTTTAACTATTCCGATAACATAGGTACCGTTCTTGATCGACAAATTTAATTGTTTTTAAATCATCATTCATGTTAGAATTTCTTTTTTTTTTTTAACTTTTTGCATAAGAAAAACAACACAAAATTATGATTTTCTTGAAATCGGCTCAAATTTTGCTCAAGTGTAGGCCACAAATAAAACTTATTGATCTCCGAAAATTATTCTTTATGAGTTTAACCCCTTATTTAAAAATATTTGTTTAGAGACTGAGTCAATGGTTCATTTTCACTTTTGATTATCGACTACCGATCAGACATTTTTGGTGGCAATTAGTTCGTTTAGTTTTTATTTGATTTTAGGAGTGGGTAGGCTAAGTGAGAAAATTTGTGCAATGTTTTTCCAAATTTTGATTTAAATTTTCTCTTCAGTTCCAATGTTTACATTTTTGGTGCCACCCCCTAAAAAGGAGTGCTATTTAAATAAATGAATTACATTTTTGTTTAAAGTTAAATTTAAAATAAATATAAATGGAGATTTATACATAACTGACAAATTAGACCAAAATAATTTCTGAACGCTCAAGAAGACAATGTTGTAGTGTTCTGATTATGTTTAAATTTAGCCTTTAGGACAGGGTTCATAACATGACATATTATAAGAAAACAATACACTCTTTGAATTTTCAGTTGTAATTCCATTGCAATAAATTTATCAACATACAATATCTTTTCTTGTTTCGACAACTTTACTAATTTTATTTATTTTGGTTTTAAATCCAAATATTTAACATTTTCTTTTTTTACAAGATATTCTGTATTCACAACACAATTAATTGTAAAAGAAGAAATAGAATAGCTATAATTTTCAGCATCTCTACTTTAAAATGAAATTAGTTTGTAAAGGGTTCAAATTGTATTAACAAATTACGACTTGCTAATTGAATTATATATAAGTTATTTCATTTTGGTTAATATATAGTTGGTCTCTAAAGTTCTGAAATCAATTTAAAATTTTTTTTAACATGAGGTCTGAGATTTAAATTATAGATTATTTTCATTAAGTAAATAAAAGTAAATTCTCATAGAAATGTGCATTAACATTTTTTTAATGTGTTTCCTTTTAGAACAAAAAAGTTCATTTGATTTCTATAAAAATTCTCCTCGACAGTTTACTTAAAAAAGTTTGAAAATCAAAATACCATTGTTTTGATTGTTTTCAGAAATAAATCCACATGTGGTATTTATTCTATAAATATGAGGAACAAGTATTTTTTTTTACATTTTACAATATACTAAAAACAGCTTAAAGAAACTAAATAGATTGTGAGATCAAAACCTTTTTAACTAATGTGTCACCATGTTGACTTCATCGAGTCAGATATCATTTCTTGTACACTCTTCCTTCTCCACCCTTTTCCCTTTACACTCCTCAAGCCAACAAATGTCCTTAAAGCTATTTGCATAGGCCTACACAAGCTACTATATTTAAAAAGAATAATATTCTTGTGATAAAAATATATGTTATGTAAAATATCTATTTGAGTGGTCACTGACTCTAGAAGAAGGTTTTTAGAGTAATATTTATCTGTATGTCGGGCACCCACTGCTATATCTGTATGTGTAATGACTAGTAATGAGTTATGCCAACATGAATGAGCAACATGGCATAATTATTTACAAATTATGGTATTAATAAATTAGGATTAATAATTAAAAGTAAAGGGGATACTTCAGAAATTAAAACAATTCTAGTTTCTAATAATCTGTTACAAATAGAGCTCATCTAAGGTCCCAAGTTATCGGTTTTATCCTCATTCGAATATTATTTGTAAGTTATCGATTCACTAGATCTGCCAAACAACAATCTCTATTTAAGTGTATCTAGCCTGTTTGGTTAAAATAATATTCAGTCTTCAGTATGACAAAAACCATCAATCATTGTCTGTTCTAGTATTACTATGTGTACATGACAACGTGTGGGGAATGTTTGTTTGATATCAAGATAGTAGATATAAGTGAAGTAAGGTATCCTAACCACTATTATATTAATTTCCAATTAAAATACATTTTGTTTACTATACATACAATCTAAAAAAAGTGAAACAAAATTAAAATATTATAACACATATAATTTATGACCATCTTTAAAGAAACCCACATACAAAATAGAGCTGATCTTTCAAATTGTAATATTTATTATTCTATGGACTATTTAAAAAAATTTTATTCTATCCTTACAATTTATTTAGTTTCGATTTTTATGTAAAATATACAATGAGATCTCAAGATTTACAATGATATTAATAGTTCTTCTAAATGAGAAGAAAACAAATCATTTAAAGCAACTTTTCTTTATGGTATAAAAATAGATTGAATGAATAATCTATCAGTAAAAAAAATATATATTTAAAAAATACTGTAAAAGACTAAAAGCGATTGGGGTTTTCCCTGTCTGGGTTGCTCGAATCACTATAACATGCAATACGAACATGTGTATATATTTCCCAGATTCTTTTCATAATCTACAACTTACATATTTATACCATTGAATAGAGAATACAAAATTGAAGAAAATGCGCTGATTAGATTTCCAATAAAATAATTGTAAAGTAAAAATAAAACTTAATAACAAATGATAAATCTGAGCAACAGACTTTCTTCGTATTTGAATTATCAGTAAAATGATAATATACAATTTTAGTACAAAAAATGGAGGAAATATTTGAGAAACGCTTTAACATTGTTATTATGGGACTACAAATTCAATATGGGAGGTACCTTTATTGTCCTTAAGAAAAAAATGGGAAGTATTCGAAATTATAAAAAAATTCTAACAATACAACGATTGATAAAGAACATAAATGTCCTGATTCATAGAAACTTGCGTTGCATAGAAAGTGTAGTAATAAACTTAAGAATTCTGAGTTGGCAACACTCTGTTCCAGAGTTCTAAAACATGGCTGTTACCGTTAGTTATGTGTTTTAAAGTTACTTGTCAAAATGTAATGTTAATATTAATATTATAATAAAAATGTTCAAATATTAATTAGTGAATAATTTTCCTTCATGAAAATTTTCTAAAATCGGTGCAGTTAACTAAAAGAAGAGCTCCCCCAGAATACTGATTATATCAAGCTTCGTGCTGGAGACTAGTTCTAGGACCAAGGTAGGAATTGTGCGGCCAGATTGTAGACACAGACTGGTGGAGAAGTCCCATTGAAGTTAGAGGTAAGGTACACATCAAGTTGAACAGCGGTAATGGGCAATTAGTCTGTTGACAGGGTATTACAACCCCAAAACAGACATCATAATTGGTAAGAGAGATGACCCATCTTGTATTAGGTTTGGGAAGATTGAAACATCAAGTAATTTTATTGAAGAAGTATTCTGGTTATTACCATATTTGGTGAAAGTGTTTGGAGCTGTGAAACTGGTGTATATAGATTTTCAGAACAAGAGTTTTAGGAGACAATAGAGGCCTTTGATATTGACCTTGGGACCAAATTTAGGAGTCATTTAAAGGTATACTTGATTTTTATAAATGTGAACTCTCTTTTTTGACTTCAGAAGATTTAAAAAACTTTTAGCTATATGCTCATGCAACGGGGAAAATTAATGCCCGAGAGTCACTTGAAGGTCTCTTGATGTACATGCAAATTGACCCGGGGTTATTTTACTCCATTGGATGAGTATATAGCTGAACATTCTTTTCATCTTCTGTCAAAGTGAGGGTTCACATTTAGAAAAATCAAGTTGAACCTTTACCCTAGAATGGTCGGGCAAAAGATTGATACATGGACGGTCGGGCTGGGTCTGTGGGACCCAAATAATAAAACACTGAAAATGAGTTACAAAACTGTTTATTTACATGGACTGACCAATATTTATTATCTTCAGATAGTATATGTTGATATAGAGCCTTTACTCTAACTTTTGCATTCATATAATATTTGTAAAATAAGAAAACTGAAAAGCTCAATTCACTATTACTGTCATGGCAACTACTTATTTCAAAGTCTGGATCCACATCAGAATTGTCCAAATCAAAAAACATTCTGTCAATTTCACTGTTAGAAAGGTTTTCTGTTACTTTGTTTCACTGAAATCTATTATAACAGATTATTATTTATAATTCTGTTAACTCATACAAAATAAATGTTAAAGTAACTAGTAAAACTATAATATACTGAAATAAAATGCAGACTACACTTGTAACATAAACGGTTGGGCTGGGTCAGACAGACCCATATGCTCTTCTGTTGTCTGTCAAACGAACACTAAACAAAACAAGACATCATTTGCTATGGCAAAGATCTCTCTCAAATGTTTCAGGAAGCTACCAGAGTGCTCGAGTCAAATCAGTAACTATAAGTATATAAAATCTGAAAAAACAAAAACTAGTGGGTCTCACAGACCAAGCCTGACCGTTCTAGGGTTAAATGACTCCTAATCTTGATACAAAGGTATCAAGTGCCCCTTGGATATAACTAAACATACAATTTTCTGGTATCAGAAATAGGAGTTTCCTTTTTTTAAAAATCAAGTTATCCTTTAAGTGATCTCTAAATTTGGCTTCAAGGTAAATATCTAGTCTCCCTTTTTATGTCCTATAACTTTTGTCTCAAACATTTTTTCTAAAACTCCCTTCCCGGTACTTTTTATACACTTGATGTAATTATATAGGCTGCATAAACTAGATATGCATTGAAAACTTTCCTCTCAAGCAGGTTTTACTTTTATTAATAAACTTATAGACTATAAAAGACTAGAAAACAATTTTACCCAATATAAAAACAGTATAAGACAACAATTATTGTGAGTTCTACTTGGTAAGTGAGTTTGTCAACAATATGGGATATTTTAACAGTTCTAAAAGGCAACATATTTTATATTATGTTAAATTTTGTACAAAAATTATCCAAAATAATTTGTTAAAATTACCTGTCTATCTACAGTAACATCAAAATGTGGCAGATTACTGTGACAGTGAGCTTGTATTCCAATCCTGTAGGAACATACACTCCAAGTATTCTGGTGAAACAATTGTGTTTGTAATATTGTCAACTTCAGTGTCTGTAAGAGAGGTAATGGTTTCATTTCTCTTTGTAGATCTATTTCCATTCTGACAACATATGACAGTGATATCAAATTATAGAGTGAAATAGAAATATAATATACTACCAACATTCATAGAAAAATTCTTTATGTGAAAATGAAGACTATTTGGCAGAACCCTCAAAATTACAGTAAATAAATATTAACAATAAGCAATATAACGTGAGTTGTAATTTGATCAGATATGTCAGTCACAACAAAATTTCTCAATTTGAACAAGTTGCACGTAAAAACCTATGAAATTTGAGATTTTGGTTTGGTCGTGGTGCATTAAAATAGGGGGTTTTAAAAAGTTTATATTTAATCATTTGCACTCAGAAGACATTATTTTAAGAGTGGCTGTACGCTCGCTTTGCCACTAATGCTGGCTGCTGCTATTTTTCAGGCAGGTCGAAAGCCTTAGTGGGTTGCACTTCTCGACTATTTGGATATTCAACTATGCTGGCTACAGACATTTCCCCTACATGCTTGGATAGGATGATATCATACTATATTTATTGCACAAAAACTTTTTTACATTGAAAAAGGTGAACAGTACTACCTCGTTCATCCAGACCTCGTTCAACCGGATGTCTGGATTATCCGGATCGATCCGGAATGAAAAATAAAAAAATTAATGTTGATAAAAACGTTATTTCCTAATCGCTACAGTGTCGCCTTAAGGTAGTAGGGGGGAGGGGGTTGTTGATGCGCTGGGAAGAGAAAGTGGAGGAGCAATGACCTCCGTGCCACCATCCCCCTACCCCGACGCGGTGGGACAGTGACCAGTGACCTTGTCTATTGTCTACACCGCGGGTAGTCTGTCACGTGCTAGCGACCGGAATACATCATTACCATATCGTGCTGTGCAGTGTTTAGTTTTTTTTACATTTTTGATCGGATACGGTTAATAGTATTATATTCATGTGTTAGCGATTGTGCGTGGAAATGGCGACGAAACGAAAACGTAATGTGCTTACAATGGCCCAAAAGTTAGACGCATTGAATCGTATAGACAGGGGCGAATATTTAAATAAACTTGCTGCAGAACTCGGCGTAGGGACATCAATTGTGTCAGATTGGAAAAAAAATCATAAAAATATTGAAGACTTTTGCTTCAAAATGATCGCTAAAGACAGTTAAGAGGGTAGAGGAACTATAAAAAATGCAAAAAATGAATCGTTGGACGAAGCATTATTTATGTGGTTTAGTGCTCAGCAAGAACGTGGTGTTCCGATTTTGGCTGAAAAAGCGGCAAGCCTAAACAAAAAATTACCAAATCCTGATCCAAATTTTACAGCTAGCCAGGGATGGCTAGAGCGGTTCAAAAATCGGCATGGCATAAGACAATTATCTGTGACTAGTGAAAGCCTGTCTAGTGATCACGCGGCAAGTGAAAAGTTTCAGGAAACTTTTCAACGAATTATTTCGTCTGAAAAACTTTCTCCTGACCAGATTTACAATGCTGACGAAACAGAACTGTTTTACCGTATTTTACCGAGCAAAACCTTAGCTTGTAAAACTGATGAGGCAGCCAAAGGCTACAAAAAGAGCAAGGATCGCCTAACTGCTATGGCTTGTAGCAATGCTTCTGGGAACCACAAAATTCCCCTAGTGATAATTGGCAAGGCAAAAAATCCTCGAGAACTTAAAAATTTAAATCGTGCATCCTTGCCTTTGGTTTATCTAAATCAAAAAAGTGTGTGGATGGACAACTTTATTTTTAAAAAGTGGTTCTTTGAAAATTTCGTCCCAGATGTGAAAAAACTTCTCAAAGAAAAAAAAACTGCCAGAAAAAGCGATTTTGTTTCTTGACAATGCGCCATCTCATCCTGCAGAAGAAGATCTCATCAGTGGGGATATTAAAGTTCAATTTCTCCCCCCCCTCCAAATGTGACTCCAATTTTGCAACCTATGGATCAGGGTGTGTTGGAAAGTATCAAGCGTGTTTATCGCAGGGAACTTTTAAACAAATTAATTGAAAAAAAGGCGAACAAAGCGTGATTGATTTTTTTAAATCTGTAAATGTCAAAGACGTGATTTACATGATTGCGGACGCTTGGGATCATGTTCCAAAAAGTGCCCTACAAAAGTCTTGAAAAAAATTGTGGCCAAACATATGCAATATAATTGAAGAGATGAACCCTACAACTCCACAAATAAGTGAATCAAATGAAACCACTGTCACTACAGAGCAATTGTTAGGCATGTTTGCAAGAATTGACGGTTGTTCCGATTTTGATATCAACGACGTCAATGATTGGTTGACAGACAACAACGAAGGAGGATATGGAGTCATGACAGATGAAGAATTAATTGTAGTGTGTACATCTACGCAGGGAGCAGACAACAGCGAGAGCGAGGAAGAGGGAGACAGCGCACGGCCGGAGATTATTTTTGGTAGCTATTTTAGCTATGCTTAAAACTGTTCTTAACTAGTGAGCATTTATTTTTATGGACTCTGATTAATACTTCAAATACTTCAAATATATAACGCTCTGGTAAAGTAAACATTTGTAAGTTTTGTTTTAAAAATAACTAATTCTATTAAGATAAATCATGGTTCTCAAAATTTGTTTTGAGCCTAAATAATGTTTTCGATATCTGCTTCATTTCCTTACATAATTATGCTATACTTCTAAATAAGCATGGTAGGGCCATCTTACACATCACCATTAAAATACGATATTTTTTACAAGAAAAAGCATATAAGTCACCTGGTGTATTTTATTTTGCAGATATTCCAAATGATGTTTCCAATTTAGATAGTCATCAACGTAAATACCTAAATAATAACACTTCACCCAAGTTGGAACAACAATGCTGATTACGAAAAATAAATGTATTGGTTTTAACAAATTTATACCTTACCTCTCATAAGATGTTACGTGTTAAATATTTCATATACTTCAACAACAGCAAAATTTTCCCGCTTTGCATTTTCTCTCTATCCTTAAATGTATAATCACATTCACACTGTGATCAGAACGGTATTTCTATTGGTGAAACACTTATATCGCTCCATACTGTCTAAAAAAGAACCAATGAAATATAACTGAGTTTAAATCATCTTGTTCATCTCCGTTGATGCAAAAAGTACATCAAATTTAAGTATTTGGGACTCTAGAATGTCAAGTAAATAATTTCATAGCAACTCAGTTGCAAATCTCTCTCTCTCGATCGATTTGTCTGCATGAATTTTCATTTCCAGTAATGTTCCAGTGTGAATCTTTCAACTAGATCGACAATGGTGATTTCTCATAGCAACCTTGTTGTAAATATCTTTTGAATTTGACGCTCATAGTCATTTCTCATGTGTCACACTCTCTCAATGAACAGTTTAACTCTTTCTTAAACAATCTAGTTTCAAGAATATGTACAAAATGTATGTAGATTAGTGTTTATGTTCCAAACATTTCATGTTCCTACTTTTAAATATAACTAATTTTCTATGTGCGTAAGTCAAGCAGTTTTATTATATAAAACTATAACGAAACCTATCATGAATTTTAGTGACTACAAACTAGCTAGTTTTGTGAACTATCTAGTGCCATTTATATGTCACATGACTTCACGTCATAGAAGACAACTATATTCTCACATGAAGTTAAAAAATTAACATCATAATTAATTATACTAATATTTATTTCTATGGACATGACCCCTCAGGGGCTCCCAAGGGACATAGCTGGATCTACACTTTTTTCATCTAGTCTTGAGTTAGATCCCTCTCTTTCATCTGTCCTATCAGGTCCTCTCTTGATCAACTCTTGTTCTCTTCTGACCTTGGCACTATTGGAGTATTCGAGGGCAAAGAGAGGACCAAATTATTCTATGCTCCTTTTTAAGGTGTTAATGACTGCAAGGTTTATTGCCTTTATACCATAAAAAACAAACAAAAAAACAACACAATATAAGCTAGAAAAGGTAAGCGGCATTAGTGAAAATGTTACACTGTCTGTAATGTTGACTTTTGTGTGTGTACTTTCTTTTACTTCAAATAATTGTATAAAGTTAGAGATACTTTACTTAGTGAGGATAAAAATGAAACTACTTCTTCAACTGAAATTTTGTTACTTCCTATTTATTTGTCACATTATTATAATTCTTAATTTCTATTGCAACACTCTTTTGGCTTCTTTTTAATAATACTGGTTTTATTGATGTTTATTTTTTCTTCTTTAACTCCAATTCCTAAACCCTAATACAACAGTTAGTCTTGAACATTACACTAAAATTAGTGCAATTTAAGATTAGGTTTATAATATCAGGTTCAACTGACTCCCACTATTCTAGGGTGGCACTCCCGCCAACGGTGTGAACATGTAGATGGGGCTAAGCGTTCAGTATATGATTACTGCCTTTGCAATAGGATTCATCTCCATTACACAAAAATAAACATATTGAAGGCTTACAGAATCAAATTCATACTTGCTTGCATTCTGTCAGTTATTTATATCCTATTTAACACAAAGAGCATTTACTTTTTTGTGTTAATAACAATTACAATAATAGTTACAAAGAATAATAACAAAAAGCATTTCTTATCATATGAATGTTTACACAAACAAAAAAAATATATGGCTACTTAGTTTGTGAAGGAAAATATATGGGCCATCTGATCTGTGCAGATAACAACGCAACTATAAATAACAGACTTAGAAATAATGAGAACAAATGGTAAAAGAGAAAAAACAATTATGTTCTCTAATACTAATTGTCAAATTGTCTTTGTCTTTTGTGATTTGGGGCTCTTTTCACCTTATCTCCAATACTTTGCCTACAATTGGACACAAAGTTCATGAAAATAGGTTTAGTAGATATCAATATAAAAGAGGCAAACTTTTAGTAAACAGAATTACTAAAATATTAATTATAAACTCATTTTACATAATGTTAACATCAAAATAAGTACCTATGAATAAAGAGAAAATTAAATGAACAACCAATACTTACTAAATAATCATGTTGTGAATATAGATTATAGGTCTGGGTTGCTTCAATTATGTTGAGACCATATTCAAATAAATTGTGACTGACTGCCATTACTGCTAATAGTAAAAGAAAGACACATGGTTAAAGTATTTTGCCATGTTATACATCATATCATCAACATCAGATTTGGGAATACTTTGTAACTTTGAAGCAATTAATAGATTCAAACTGGAGAATCTTTATAGAGTTAATAGATATAATTTTTGAAAGAAAAAATATAGGAAACACAAATTGTGTAATCTTATTAGAGTTAAAGATGTAACTTTTAAAAGAATGTATATAAAAAAATCACATATTGTGAAATCTTTATAGAGTAAAAGATGTTACTTTTGAAAGAATGAATATATAAAAACACAAATTCTGAATCTTCATAGAGTTACAGATGTAACTTTTGAACGAATTAATATAGATAATCACAAATTGTGATTTTTTTATAGCATTAATAGATATAACTTTTGAAAGAATGAATATAGAAAAAGACAAATTGTGAATCTTTATATAATTAATAGATGTAACTCCCAAAAAATGAATATGTAAAAACACAAATTGTGAAATATTTATAGAGTTAATAGATATAACTTTTAGTATATTGGTCAATTGTAACTAGTCCTTAAAATGAGGGTTTTTGGTGGTAATTAAAAAATAATAATGCAAACCTCATTATATTAAATGTTGAGCTTGACTTATGAGAAAAATTATACAGTATAACAAACATCGAACACAATTCTCACAAAAAATACGCCTAAGTATCAGACACGTTTCAACGACAAGGTCGTCCTCTTCAGTGATACACGAGTTACACCAATCAAACTATAACTGAACTGCACAATTAGGCAGTATTAAATAGGCGTATTTTTTGTGAGAATTGTGTTCTGTGTTTGTTATACTGCCAAACCTCATTGAGTAATACATAATTTTAAAGAGAATAGTAGGTTAAATTTGTAAATAGCCATTATTGTAATGTCCATTGTAGAATTGTAACCAATAAGTTTAACATATTTGTTATAAACTGTCACAACAAATAATAATCTAAAAAAGAATAACAAGCAGAGGAAAACAGCATAAACCAGAGGTAGCTATGTTGCTCTTATTCAAAATCACAATAAAGTACATTACTTGAGTAGCCCAGAAGCAAAGCCAAAGATTGCACAAAATTTCTAAAATGAGATTTTAATAGTAAAAATAGATTTTATTTGTGAAACTAGGTTTAACCAGTCAAAAATCCTTTGAAAATAAAGGTAAAAATCTAGCAATTGGACAATCTGCTATAAGCAGTGTGTTTTCAAATACAAAACCTGCTAAATTTACAGTTAAATGATTTATACAAAACCTGCTATATTCAAACCATCTAAAATGGCCACTTTTAATTACAGCTGGAAAACCTGTTATTCTTATCTCTATAAGAACAGAATTTGGTTAATTTGAAACATGGATGAAAGTATTTAATGTTAAGAATGACATTATCTATTTTTAATAATTAGGTTGGCTTCCATAGTCAGTTGCAAAACATTTTTAGTATATTTATTTTAGTTTTTTTAAATAATAAACATTTATCTCAGCTCATTTAAAGAAAGATAAAGCTTTATATTTTATTCTGAAATATTCAATAGAAATATCAATCATATTACTGTTATTATTTTTATTTTTGTGTAATCCTAACACTGTCAGAAAAGTAGCCTTTGTTATAAGATAGCTGATTTTGCAACCTATTAAGAGAGGAGGGGGTGTTGGGATTCAGGATTTAAGGTTAATTTAGAATTTAATGTTAAGTTAGAAAGCAGTAGAAAAATATTCTAAGTCCATTCGATAAACTCCAGAACATAAACAATTGTTACGACAGAGTACAAAAAGTTAGGTAATTACTTGGCTCTCAACCCTCTAAACCGTCAAAAATGACCAACGAATATAAAAGCCGAGATTGATAGGAAATTGAAGTCAGACCCTGCAGGCAGTGATAGACGGTCAATTGTTGGTCGCTAGAGTTGGCACAGGGTTGCCAGGTGGCCAGTCAATTGTTGGAAAGATTGTACCCAGGGTGAGACTCTGCTGGATGAGAAAATGTGGCCAGTGTACTATGATGAATCAAAATGTTTGGTATAGAGGGCCCACTATGGAAGATCATGATACCTCAGTATTAAGAAGGTGAGCAAGCTTCATGTCTTAAAAAACTTGATAAATCTTTGATATTCATTTTAAATTCATTAACCTGTCTTAATCATTAGAATGGCTTTGGGTTGAAGGCTAAAATATTTCATTGATAGATTAGATTCAGATACATGTATTAGAATCAATGATTTGATTATATAAGAGAGAGAGAGAGAGAGAGAGAGAGAGAGAGAGAGAGAGAGAGAGAGAGAGAGAGAAACTTGAAATTAACCCTTCCCACGCGGCAAACAAGTATAGCCGCAATGGTAGACTTTGACCCAAACGCTAATTACGATTAAAGTCGCAAAAATATATTTTAGCCTATGGTTAGTTAATTAGTTCACCAAAGTTCTGGTAGAATGCAGAGGCATGTCCGCTGTCTATTCAGGAATAGAAAAATGTTTTGTTGAAAGTTCTACGCCTCGAGGCAGTGGAGGGGGACGCTATTTTGTCTGGAATTGCCCAGCAGTGCACGCATTCTATAGCTTCTACAGAGTGGATAATGGCTATACTCGCAGTCTCATTAGTCTGATAGGCGACGACCTCCGTGTTTGCATTTGAGCATTGTTTTGAAGAAGTATTGTTTTTATAGATTTTTCATAGTTTTTAGTTTGGATTGTTAACATTTTGTAGATAGAAAGAAGAGGACATCAAGATGTGTGGTATGTGCTAAGCAAGGGCAAAGAAAAGAAACCATATACTTTTGCAAGACTTGCACCGAGAAGCCGTCTCTGCACCCTGATACGTGTTTTGAAATTTATCACACCACTCTAACATACTAATTGACCAATAATATGTTGTTTTTTTTAACATTACCTTGTATTTTTTATATATTATTTCACAATATAACTGTTCCAATTTACAAAAATTAATAAAAACTAATTTTTTTTTGCAATTTTTTACTATTTTGTTGTATGTAATAAAAAAAATGTTAAATGTAGCCTAAAACCAATGATGACATTTATTTTTTTTTAATTAACCTTTCACATACAAAACGAAAACAAAAATTAACTTTGAAAAAAAAAAAATAATAATTAAGTTATTTCAGCGTTGAGGTGAAATAAGGCAAATTTTATTCAGCGTGCGAAGGGTTAAAATTATAATATTGATATGTTCATTATGATCCTGAATTTTTAATAAGAACATTTTTTAGCACTGAACCATTACTGCATAGCTCATCTATTCACATTTTATTTGAACCCAACTATTGGAATTTTTATTCCTAACACCGTGAGGTGCAAAACCTGCTATTTGACTCATACGGCTGCAAGACCTGCTAAATAACTTATTTTCTTTTAATGTAAGATTATAGAGCTTTGTTAGATAAAATATAATATTTTATTATTAATTTTAAAAATAAAGTTTTTGTCATGTTCGAGTAAGTTTATAACGGTTTTCCCTAATTTATCATGGCATGATTTGCAACTGAGCTTCTCATTTTTAAATTACGATATAAAGCTGGACATTTAAAAAGTCTGATGTATAAATATCGTAAATGTCAACGTTCTTTTAATAATTATTTGAATAATTGTAAACAAATTTAAAAATTGACCATTAGGAGTTACAGTTAACCAAAATTTTTTTTCATGAAAAGAGAATATTTAAAATTTAAAGAAAACACTATTTCAATGATAAAAAATTGTGTTTTGCAAAATTATTGTCCAAAATCTATTTTAAATGGTTTAGTACAATCAAGACTTCAGTATGGTATTATGTATTGGGGTGGGGAAAACATACTAATAATCTGTTATAAATTCACACAGTCTGTTCGTGATTCATCACTTCCTATATTTTAGTAATTTGAAAAAAATTTCACTAAAATAATTATACGTATTTAAATTTTTTAAGATGTTTTGTCAAAGATCTGGGAATTATGCTAGAAACAAATTTAAATATAATTTTCGAAACATCAAATCTCAAAATATTTTTATTCCAAAAAAATATTTAAAATATCATTTAAGTTTTTACCACCTTATTTGTTTAATCAGCTAAAGACCACCCATCCACTAACGTTTTTCGGCCAGGAAAATGAATTCCACACAGAATGCATGTAAGTGGATATGTTTGAGAGAATAGAATGACAGTTCTGTATCAAGCTTACATGTTGTCCCATTCCTTCATTCTTTCTCTCCAGAACCAACCCTTTGTTAGGTTGGGATATCTTTCCCTTTGTTTTTAGTAGGAACAATGTGTCCTCTACCTGTGCTTACTAGTTTCCTGTTCTTTTCATCTTTTAAATAGGTTCTGTCTTTTGTTGAATTAGAGCATTAGTGTTGACCTAGTGTAAGTGTATTACATAGAGTCACAAGATTATTTTAATGAAGAGAAGGGCATTGTACGAAATGTGTCAAAGAGTGTAATAAAAGAGTTTACTTTAGTGTATAAAGATCATGTTGGAATTCGTAAATAAAGGCTTATACAACAAATATCTAAAGTATCATGGATATCAAGCTTTGGTTAATGTGTGGATGAAACATGACTAGTGTGTTGATATAAATGAGTGTACACATCCAAACCTATAACAGTAACTACCTGTTTTCAATCCATCATGGTACAAAAGTTTATAGTACTGCCGAAATGACAACAATTTGTCAGGATTTCTTTAACAGAACAGATATTCCTTTCAGAGAAACAATATTCCTCATAAAACAAAAGGAAAACAGCCATCCACTGACATACATTCCTTTCAGTTACTACTAACATGAAAAACCGAAAATATTTAATGGTTTCTGTAGATGGGTAGTGACAGGAAAATTTGTCACACTACGTACCACCTGGATGGCAAAAATAGAATGAGAGAAAAGATTTCAGAAAACTGTTTTGTGTTAGTGGTGATGACAGTTTTATTAATACTCATGGATTGTCCATCATGGTTATATGAAAGGAAACTACATCGGGAAAGAATGTTAGTGGACAAGAACCTGTTATAACCTAACCGCCAACTCACTTCATGATCTCTTAAACTATAATTGAAATTATGGGTAGTTTGGTGTACATGAGCAGCATTACATATATTACATGACAGTTTATGTTTACAAACACTACTTTTTTCCATATTATGAATTTTATTCTTAGATTTCCCCAACATTTCCCCTAAATTGTTCTTACAATACAACCGGCTTACAGTGATTTTTCTTTTCTAGTATATTCCCAACCCCAAGGCTAACACTAACAAAATACATAGTTAATTCTACTCCATTTTTGTGTGGTTTTGTTAGAACTAAACAGAAATTTTAAATATTTGTTGGTCAATACTCAATTTCTTAATATATGAAAAGATATTATATTACCTGCAGAACTAAATGGAACAGCTTCAAAATTAGTAGTGTTAATAAAAGACTCCTGATGAAGGAAATTGTTCATTTCTTCCGCTCCATCATGAGATTTATACAATGTTGTTGGCACATCTACCATATTTTCACTCGTGTCTGAATAAAAAAAAACATCAATTTAAAGTCTAGATGTTTTGGATTTTCTAAATATTATTAATATCATTTAATTGGACAATTGCTACCATTTATGTATATGACAATGGATTTCAAGAGTATAAATAAAGTCCCATTATCTAGTGTTTTACATTAATACCAATATGATAAACACCAAGGGACATGTTAAAACCAGTACTATAACCTTAAAAAGGAACCCAGACCTGAGTAGTCAAAACTAAGACTAAATAAAATTGTGATCGGAGTTGGTTTATACTCTCAAAACGTTATGTATTAATTTTTGTTTACACAAATGATAAATGTCTGATTAAACCGTAGTAATAGTATGAATGCATCACTATCAAATAACTTTAAATATGTTTTATTTTAAATTACTGTTTATATTTTTTAAATTTATGAATGAAAAATCATCATCTTTATTTGATCATGAAAGTAATAAATTTAATTTTGCGTCACTATATCATTATAATATAATAATTTACCTTTTAGTAGACATTTACAATATTTTTCTTTCTTATAATTAAGTGACGAATTTTTCTTTGTTTTTATCAGACACTGTTGAACCTTTCTTCCTTGCATATAATTCAAATCAAATTATAATAAACAGTACATAAACATTGCACAAACTTTCTCACACACCTATTCACAATCAAATACTAACCAAATAAAACTATTTGTTGTAAATATTATCAGTTTGGTAGTTGTCAGTAAAAAGTAAAAATTAACCGTGAACACTGTCTCTGAAATAGATTTATTATTTAAATCAAGGCCTATTTTCTCCCATAAATGGAAATCGTATTTTTCTCAGAGTAAATCAACATAAAAATTAAAATCAAACTTTTGAAGATGTCGGTCAAGGTTCATTTTTGTTTTTTTTAATCAATTATGGCTGAACCGGTTATTTGTAAAAATCATAACAAACCCAATGGCGATCAGGGTTCACCTCGGTATTCTCCGAATTCAGATTTACTGAATAATTTGAATTATAATAAGATTTTTTAAATAATGAATTATATTTCCTTCATACTATTTGTGTTGATTTTACTTGTGGAAAGTTGCGATGGTGAGCAACCAATTGATTCATTTAGAGATCACCTGCAAAAAAAAGAGGTTTTTGGAAAATGTCTGTCTAGCGCCTGTTTGTCCGTCAATCCACAGCCCAAACATGTGGACTAATTTTAATCAAATTCATTATGTGAGCATATTATGGTCATATCGTAGGGACCTTTTATAACTTTTACATACTCAAAATTTGGGAGGAGCTGCTACAAGAAAAGTAAACACAGAATTACGATTTTGTTAAAATTGGCTCTACAATTTTGATCAAATTTTTCCCAAGTGTAATTTCTATGTACTCAACAAAACGTATTGGCTGCAATCTCTTCCGATTCATGAGTTATCGGTAAAAAAACAAAAAAACATTACAGTTCAGGAAATAATTGACAAAACAAAACTGAACCTTGACCACCATAATTAAAAAGTCAAAAATCAAATACTATTTATGCTGAAGATGCATTTATGGCACAAGCAAAGCAGGTTTAGGCCTTATGTATCAAAATGTTTAAGGCTGTGTCAATGAAACTGACACTTTTAGTTTTGGTTGAATTTTATTTACTTTTCTTAGTTTTTATTTTGTTTTTGGGGATAGATGAGTAAGAAAGTTTTTACAATGTTAATAAACTGTTTACACTAAGGTGTGTGAATACTGGTTCACTTTTTACATTACTATAGTTGAAAACACATTAAACCGTTTACACTATCCCATATCACTATGTTGCTTGAATACTGGTTCACTCTGTACATTAATATAGTTGGAAACACATTGATATTTTTATGAACATAATGTCATATCTTACCCATTTCCAGCTTTTGAAAAAAGTCTGAGATAAACGTGTCTAAAGGCAAGGAATGTTGAAGACGGTTTGTTAAATCTTCCAAGAAGAGTAGATCTATAGATTGTTGAAGATAATCACTTGACATCATATTGAGCATATGAAATGAACCTAAAACATTACAAAATTATATGTATATATATACAAATACATACAAAATGATAAATAATTAGTGTTAGATAAATGCACAACAAATTTTATACAAACCATTATAAAAATTTACATATTTTGAAGAAAGCACACAGAGCATTAATAAATTATCACAAAGGCTGTTATTTAGAGGCAAAATGAACAATGATTCAGAACATTTTAATTTTGTGTTTTTTTAAAGAAAACTCTAAGTTTTAAGTTAACACTCACAAAATGAAAAAACATCCTGCGGTTTAGCCCAAATTTGATAAAAATCAGTCCACGTTTGTGCTGTATAGCATTACACATATGACAGACAGACACTAGAGAGACATCATTCCAAAAACCACTGTTTTTGGACACAGGTTACCTTGAAACAGAGATATATGCAAAAAACTCAACATCTATATTTTAAACCATCTATACTATTATATTTGATAAATTAAAAGACAAAAAAATAATATAAAATAGCCATAGCCCTCAAATACTCTAATTGCGCCAGGGTCAGAAAAGGACAAGAGAGGAAAGATGAAAGATAAGGAAGGTTCTAATCCAAGACTTCGTGAAGAAATGTGTAGATCCAGCTAGGTACATAAGGATGATCACTATAAGTGAACCCCTGTAGTGTGTATTAAAAAATCAAACCTGTTTTGGTGTTTTACTGATAACCCAAGAACCGGTATGGTGTTGATAACTGCCAATATTTTGAAGATTTGGCTACTAATACATTTTATTTTGGTCCTAAGAGACTACATTGTATATACGTTTTAATCATTAAAACCAATTTTGGTAAAATCTTAATTTTCTGTTTTTTCTTAAGGCAGCTAAGCTCAAATTTAGAGATAACAAAAAATGTTTAAAAATACCTGGACATTGCCGAAATATGCCCACATACTAAATTTGATTAAAATCTGTCCACATTAAATAGAAAATACAGAGCCCTCGAATAGCATCATGGTTGGAAGAGACCTAGAGCACTGTGCTAACGACGGACAGACATCATGCAAAAACCACTGTTTCGGATACAGGTGACCTCAAAACAGAAAAAAATACTTGAAAAAAACTCGCCATGTACTTTTTGACCCATCACATTCTTAGTAACCCCTGAGCTCTTGAATGCTCAAATAGCTTTACATTGGAAAGAGAACAGGGGTTGGGTCAAAGGGGACCTGGTAGGATACATGGAAGACTGAAATCTAACCCAAAACTACAAGAAGAAAACTGTTGATACAGTTAGGTTACCTCGGAAATCCCAAGCCTGTACTCACTAAGTGAGCCCTTTTTTCAAAAGTATTAAAAACTCAAATTTGTGAAGTTATTTTAATATGATGGAGTTTATGAAAATAGAAGCTTATAAAATGGAGTGTGTTTAATAAATGTATAGAAAGTGTTGGAGAGATATGATGGGAATACTGGATACTTACCCAACTCGACCATACAGTGTAATACAAGCAGATCCTCTAAATGTAATGTCTTTTTTTCTATTGTTTATTGTTGTTTAAAGGCAAATAACCTTTTGGTCATCATCGCCTTATATAAAAAGGAAGAAAACCATATAAATAAACACCCCTAGCCTTCAAATTACTCTAATAGCATCAGGGTCAGAAGAAAACAAGAATTGGTCAAGAAAGATGTGATAAAAAAGAGGAAAGATGATCTAACTCAAGACTAAATAAAAAAAAAAAATTAGATTCAGTTAGGAACCCTCATAGTTTCCAAGCTCGTACTAACTAAAGTGAGCCTTTAAGGGTTAAATGTAATGCCGAAAACTTGGTATCTTGATCCATTTTCAGTTGTTGACAACTACCAGGAAATATATTTTTCGTTTTTTGTCAATATCTCTGTTATCCGTTGAGCACATAAAAAAACTGTTATGTTTATCATTAACAAAGTAAATTTTTTGGTCACCTGTAATTTTTTGTAAAGTTAGTGGTTTTTGAGATATTATTTAACATTCAAAATTTTAAACGGCCACCATTTTGAAAATATTCAAAAGAACGTTCTCGTTTAGAGTGCGGTGATAAAAGGTTATGCAACAAATAGGCATATAGGCATACAAAGTTTGAGCTTAATATCTTTTTTACATTAAAAAATATTAGGTATTTTGTAAAAAAACAAAATGGTGGATAACTCGAAAACAAAGCATTTCTGGACCTATGTTTATATCAAGTTTTTTCATTATTTTTTCTAGTTGAATCACCTCAGAATGTGCTCGGAACCTAATGTGAATCACCCTTAATATATATATATATATATATTGACATCCTTGGTCCTTTTGTCGGATCTAGTTAAATGCTTCCAGTATGAGACAAAATAAAATGTGAAGATCAGTCAGAAAAAGGAGTTCGAAACTTTTTACAATTAATTACCAAATTTATCCTTTACTACTGAGAAAGTAAAATTTTGTACTATACTATATAAATTTGTAATTTGTATATTGTGAAATGTGTTAAAAATAATTAATATATTGTTACAGATATGTATTAATATTCATTTAAACAATGTTATGAACGGCCATTCCATAAAAGAATTGCACAAATAAAACAGTTTTTCGCTACTTGGATATAACCAGTTAACCAGTTTTCAATAACATTACTGTTTAAAAAAAAATAGTTTAGATATTTTGGTATTACATCTTTTATTTGAGGTTGTTAAACAAATATTAATAATTGTTAAGTTAAGAAATTAAACTGTGCAAAAATATTACACAAACTTTCTCATTCACTTATCCTCAAAATCAAATGATTTTATTTATTATTATTATTTTTTTAATGTCAGTTTGTAGTGGCGAGTTATCAAGTAAAAATGGACCTTGGAAGTTCTCTTTAAAAATAAAACAATTATATTCTTAAATAAGACCTAAACTTGTTTTGCTTGTGTCATAAACGCGTCCTTAGCGTAAATCGTATTAGATAAAAATCTATCTTTTAATGATGGCAATTATGGTTCAGTTTTTTTACCACATATTCCTAAACAATAATAATTGTGTTACTTGTGGTTTTGCACATTGGTTTGGGTCATTAATATTCATATATTCACGAAAGAAATTGGTGTAGCTGTTTTAGAAATACTGTATTACATATTTCATAACAGCAACATGCCCATTTATTGAGTTTTTTTGTACCATTAACTGAAGAACTGGCATATTTAAAGAAATGGTGACTAATATATTTTGTTTTGGTTCTTAGACGCTACACTTGAACAAATTCGATTAAAATCAAAATACCCAATTTTGAAATTTTTTTCCTTCTTATTACAGAGTTATTAAAATATGAAAAAACATATTATTGATTATGTAAATACACCAAAGTACTAAAAAATAAATGCAAAACATGGTTTTAATGAGTGTTTTTATAACTAATTATTTAAAAGGAAGAGTAATTTAATTTAAAACTGAAATTTATTAAATTAAATTAAACAAAATTAAAAGTGTGTAAGGATAAAAAAAGTTTAGACTCTATTTAAGTATATTTTCAAAGACTAGGCTCATGGTTCATTTTCATTTTTTTACTAAAAAAACTTTGTGACAAAAAATTTTCTTTAGTTAGTATTTTGATTGTGAATGGGTGTGCAAGAAAGTTAGTGCAATATTTTTATAAATTATAATTTTTAAAGATCGTCCAATTTATTCAATCTCAAATACTGCATTGGATGGGACATGTCAAGAAAATGGTTGGTAGACACATACCAAAGGCACTTTATAGAACCAGAATGGAAGGATGATGGAGACAGGGAAGGGTGAGAAATAGAGAGGCAGACGAAATGGAGATGGGTCTGCTTAGAATGGGAATGAGTACTGGAGACATGACATGGGAAGTTGGTGGATGCATGCGAAAGGTATTTTATAGAACCAGAATGGAAGGATGATGGGGACAGGGAATGGTGAGAAATAGAGAGGCAGATGAAATGGACTATTTCGAATGGGAATGAGTGCTGGAGAGAGTGCTGTGGGAGATTGGAGGGCTGTCATTGAAAATACCAAGGTTCATCCTGAGCTGTTGTGCAGGATAAGTACAATTTTTAAACATTTTTTATTCTAACTGTCACAAAGTCTTACATTACCAAAACTCTTTGAATGTGCCAGTGTCATATCTCTAACTATCCTAGAATCATATGCAACCCAAATCATTAAAAAATATCGTGCCCATTGTAAAAGTGGGACATTAAATCTTCCAGCCAGTTGTACCACACAATGTTCCACAATTGAATCCAACCATTGTTTAAACGATTCAATAGGAGCATGACTTTCAAGTAATTTGGCGTATTCTTTGAACTCTAAAACAAATAAAAATATAATTTGTAATTCACAAGTTTATTCATTTGCAAAATGAAAGTTACAGAAATTTAATAGCATTATGAAGAAGGTTTTTGACCTTTTTAAAATTGTAACTTGTTTCTGCACATTTTGGTTCTTTTTCTTTTTAATAAAAGTCAAATTTCTGTAACTTGCATTTGTTTTTGATTAATTTACTTAACTCAATTTAAACTGAATTAAATTCTTTACAAATTTTGTTCAAAAGTTTTAGGTGTTTATTAGTCATTTAATAAAAGTTATTTTATGCCAAACCTAAAAGTATGCTTTTTTACTCCAATCTTTTGTATTTTACACCAGTATTCTCAGACATTACTGGAGATACATTTCTGGCATCTATTTTATTCAATTTTTCAGATGTAATGAATACATCGTCAAATTTGTTACTTAAAACTCGAAAACGAAGCATTTTCTGACCTATGAACGTTTTTTCTTATTTTTATCGCTAAAATCAGTTCCCGAAGTTTTGTGGTATAACTTTGAATCACTCTGTATATATAATAATAATTATTATTATTATTATTGATGGAATATTTTCAAGCTATCTAGAATACATTGCATGACTCAAATTGTACATTAATTGCTATTTAATTGAAAATGTAGACTCAAAATGCAGCTTTCATGCAACACTAAATAATATATTATAAAGGGAACACAAAGTAATATTATCATAGCCCAATTCTAATGATTGATAATTCAATTTCTATATACAGGGAGATTCATGAAGAAAAGGGGAAACTCTCAGGATATGTTCTATTGGTAAAATAAAGAAAAAAAGTTCATATAAACATAGATCTGAAAACACTTAGTTTCCTATCCATCCGCTATTTGTGTTTACTAAAAAACCACTTTCTAAGTAAATAAGACGTAGAGTTCATATTTGGTATACACGTTTTTTTATGTTCCCTTTTAGAAGTGTACTAAAAACAAAGACTTTATTTTGAAAATGGCGACTGTTTAATGTTTGTAATATTGAATATTTCGCAAAATGTTAACTTTACAAAATATTTACGAGAGATAAAATATTTTCCTCTATAGAAATCATAGGTATGTAGATGATATATTATGCTTAATGAAAGGATCAAACAAGCAAATAAGCTTATTTATCAAATACTTAAATAATATTCACCCATGTTTAACCTTCACAACTGAAATCGAAACAGATAGCAGTATTAATTACTTAGACCTTCAAATCACAAAAAAAAAGGTAATAAAATCAATTTAAAATATATAGAAAGCCCATGCAAACTAATCACACAATATACGTTTCTTCTAACTATCCACACACGGATAAGATGTCAGTAAGATTGGATAATAGTGCGATTCGTGCCTCATTAGCGTGGGCGGTCGGCCGGTCCCCAGCTATTGTTGGGCGGTCGAGTGGTGCCTTAATCTCTTACCCGCCTTCCCTGTTTATTAACCAAATATAGAAATGAAGTTTAATGGCCTTTGCGCGAAACCCAAACGCTATGTGAGTGACTCATGTAATGGATATGGATATTCCAGTGTGACTCATGCGTTACTCGTTTGGACTGGACAGACCAACAGACAGACATTCGCTTCAGAGAGCTAGTTTGGTGCGCATCAGTAAGTGGTATCACTGCCAATACAACACCATCGAAATGGTATGGGCCAGTCTAAAGAAATTCGTGAAATCTCGTAGCACAACATTCAAACTGTCAGATGTTGAGCAACTCTTTTGAGAATCCATCAACAACTATACGGCCGACATGTGGAGCAAATGTGTCAATCACGTAAAAAAAGTAATTGATGCAGATTGGAAAAATGAGAGGCTAGATGAAGCATTAGTAGAAGAGTTCATCATAAGTTTGGCTCCTGACGACTCCGATGAGGAATCCGACTACGACAGTGACAGAGAGAGAAGAGAGGAGAGGAGAGAAAAGAGAGAGAGAGAGAGAGAGAGAGAGAAAATAACCAGTGAGTTTGTAAAAATATTGTATCCTATATGTAAACATTCTGTAAATACATAAATAACTTTTAATTATTAATATCCTGTGTAAAGATGTAAAATAAATTGTCAACACCGTTAATTGCTTTAGGAGCTTCAAAATATGTTTAAAGGACTCTTTTAAAAAAAAACATTATAGTTTTCAAAACTATATTCACGATGAATTTACTGTTTAATTAAATTCAAAGTAAGGAAATTATATGGAATGTAACAATGGACTATACAGAATGAATGTTTTTAGGCTAAGTATTTCTACGTATATGACGTTTGCAAAAATTGTTGTTTTATGACGTTTGCAAAAATTGTTGTTTTATGACAATAAAATGTTTTGATTCGATTTGACTTGGTTTGATTTGATACCATTAAATAAAGTTAAAAAGTTAATAAGTTAAAGAGTTAATTAAAGCAAAAACAATTTTTTGCAACCACTATGTGTTACATAACTAATTGACATAACTCCGTCGTCTTTGGACTAGTTTTTTATGAAATCACACATAGAAATCAAAACTGTAATAAAAAATTACAAATTACGCTTACTTTTATGTGATAATTTTTTAGAGTGGAATGCGATTCGTGCCTCATAAGCACGGGCGGTCGGCCGGTCCCCAGCTATTGTTGGGCGGTCGAGCGGTGCCTTAATCTTTTACCCACCTTCCCTGTCTGGACAGACTATAAAGCCTGACATGAAAAAGAAATACATCAAATCAAATTTTCTTCTTCACTTGATAGACAAACTCGCAATATCTTTAAGAAACAAGGATACAACATAGCTTACAGGACAGACAACCGTTTAAGTCAGTTAGTAAATTCAGAAGAAATCGAATCAAGATAAGTAACTCCCAAACTGTGGATGGACATTCAAAACAAGATTTAAAGCACAACCAAAAAGGAACCACAACTTAAACAGATCTAGTTTTGCCAAACGCCTAATTGATAGTAATCACTCATACAAAAACATACAAGACCACACGGAAATACTACATAAAACACAGACGAGCAGAATTATGAATGTACTAGAGAAATTTTAAATTTACCAATACACTAAAACAGCCCAAAAGACATATTAAACGATAAATTAAAATTTAATTCTAACAGCATTCATGATTTAATAAATCAGATATCCCTAACTCCAACAACATACAGAAACTAGCACAGACCTATGTAAGATATTGATTACAATCCAGTAAAATAACAGAACTAGCTGTTGTAACATGTGGTTACTGACAAAAAATTTTAATTTTACTTTTAAATATAAGATGTGTACAATAGTACAAAATAACATTTCATGTCCTATAAGTGTTTATAGTGTTTAGTGTTTTATATTAGGTGTTAGCTTGAAAATGCCGTCAGTGAAACATGTAACTTAATAAAATTTGGATTGCTAAGACATATAATATAAACGGTAATTACAACCATTTATTTATTTTCCTCTATTAACAACAAACAAAATGGTATTTATTTCTTTTGTTGATGAAAGGATAACGGAGCTATCAACAAAAAATCTAAATTTTTGATAATTGTCTAAAACACTCAAGATTAAGCCTAAAAATAAAACATTTTTGAGTTCTGTTTATCTCCTTTTTATTTTATACCTGAATAAATGAATTATGAAGTAAAGTTTCAGAAATTTCAAAATCTCTAGCTAAATAAAAAATCGCTTTAATACTAGGGAACTCAATATATTATTTATTTCTAAAATAGTTTGGGGGGGGAGGGGAATGGCAGATAGATGTAGAAACTAAGCATTTTTGGACCTATGTTCATATGATTTTTTTCCTTTATTTTTACTAGTAGAATATGTCCTGAAACTGTTTCTTTGTGTATCTCTCTTTATAATGTGTTGTCCTTGACGTTGTTTCCGTAAGTTGATTGATATCCCTGATTCATTCTATTATAAACCTTTGGATAAAATAAAATTGATGAGAAGCAGTATATAAACCTGCGGGAAACTAAAGTTATTACAAATACTGAAATTAATAGGCCTATTATAAATCTTAAACTGCACTCTGCTACTTTTCGTTTATTGGGGAAAAAATGTGTCTTCTCATGTAACAGCACTGAAGAGATAATATTTATATAATTTTAAAACATTAAAAAATAATTTTAATTACGCTCATAATACCAAATTAGTAATAAAAAGTCCCTCATTCCAGATCAAGTGCCACAGCACTGATTTTGAACAAGCAGTAACTTGGGAGGATCACAGGTCTTGTAACAGGATGCTCAGGATGCATCTGCACAGAATAGAGATATATGATGGGAATTATGAGTGTAGACTATATGGTTTAGATAATGAAACTGCTGGTCATGTAATATTTGATTATACAAGTCTTATAGGTAAGAATTTTAGAGTGTTTGAAGTACGAGCACTTACTGAACTTTCGCAAAATGAACTAATCAGCAAATCAATAAAACTTATTGTGGAACTAATCTGTTAGATTAGACTCTAAATTAAGAAGTTGCGGTGTTGGAGGTCACAATCCTGCTAACACCTTTTTGATGTGACTACAACTTTAAACTTGCTGGGCATTACAGAAAACTAGATGACAACCAAATAAGTAGATACACTTTTGCATTACACCTCAAAACTATCGTTTATATCGAAATGAAATTATATTTAATGTAACTGCAGATATTTCTTGTTGAAACTCCATATTAAAGGATTAAATAAAGCAATAAAGCTAAAGTTTCAGAAATATTTTAATAATTTTAATGAGCTACAATTAATGGAGGATTGTGATGTCACGCTTAGGACAAATTTGGGAGTGTTCATTTTCTGATCGTTTCCCATCAGAAATTTTCTGGAAAAGTTCACACAGTATAACTTCTGACTCAGTGAAGCTACGATGTTCGTTGTGGTCTTAATCAATAGTTCTGATCATAATCTATATATTTAGTGTACAAAATATTAGTTTTGAGTTGTTTTTATGAAGTTGTATTGAGTTGATGTTGAAAATAAACACAATATCAGTTTATACTCATGGAAGCCAAGTTGAAATATCGTGATCGTATATGGTTGAAAAGAGTATCTCTACAGCAACCAGTGATGCACGGTAATCCTCTATGAGAGAGTAAGGCAATGACGATAATAAATGAAAACATCCATGGTAGAGGTCATGCTCATCAACCGTGGCGCGAATACATCTGCCATGGTGGCGGACATGGAGGTAGATAAACGCCATAATGTATGGACATTGATTTTACATGATCACCAACCATGGAGAGACATTACACACCCATCTACACTATTACCTGCGACACCTACACACCCATCTTTCTAAATCTAAATGTAAAAAATCTACTTTTATGGATACCCTTTGTACAGGGCCAATTTTCCAATAGGCCCGGGCCTATGGGCGCAAGCTCCCAGGGGGCGCACGGCCAAGAGAAAAAAAAATATCTAGAAATAAAAATAAATAGCCATAACAACATATTTTTTGAATTGATTACAAAAAAAAAAATCATTCTGATTTTGAAGTTCATTGGAACAAATAATTGTTGGTAAAGTTAAACTATTTTTCAACATTATGCATCAACTTCATTACAACATTGATCTCAAACACGGGAGAACTGGCTTTTTGGTGAAGTAACTTTAACCAGACTAGGAGGCGGACAAAATTATTGGGCCTAGGGGCGCCAAAATGCTAAATCCGGCCCTGCCTTTTTAGCTAAAAAAACATAGTTGGAATGATGATGAAAATAGGGGAAGGAGTATCAAGTCTTAAAAAAACCAAAATTGCCACATAGGTAAAATATATGGAACATTAAACTTATATTAAATAAAACATCTTAACTAAATTACTTTGGCAAAGCATGTCGATAAGCAGTGAATTTTTTTGCTTATCGTAGCAAGAATAGGCAATACTTTTTGTATCTCTTTGAATACATGTAAGGTCAACACTTTTCCAATCAATCAGCATTTGGTTTGCTAAACGCGTGTCTTTCAGTACGGTTTTTATATTGCAACATATTTCTGTCAAAACCAGTTGTCGCCGCAGCATCCGACTAAACCATTGAGCAACTGTAACAAATAAATGATTAAAATCAAAATCAAAAATTTTCCATTAACAGTACTGTTTTTAAATCAAAGTTATGAAACAATCGATTACAGACTAAATGGAAGTTTTAGGTTTTTTGCAAAACAAGAAAACAATATGTCAATTACAATTTTAATTTCTATGCATTCAACAAACTAAATCTAGCTAAGGTTTAGTAGCATATAGGAAGAAAATAAACGGTGAAAAAATACTGCACAAACTTTCTCACTCACCCATCATGAAAACCAAATATAAACAAACCAAAGCGAATTGTCACAAAAAATGTCATTTCAGTAGTTGTCAGTCAAAAAGGGGAAATGCTTTCTTACGATGGTCGGTGATAACAATTTACTAGTGATTACAAACACATATTTAGAAATAAATATATGATTCTTTTACAGACAATTGTTCTAGTAAATTTTAACAGTAATGAAATACATGTACCAGTACCATTGTACTATTAAGGGTTTACCATTTGTTGTGCATCATTAAATACTTAACCCATTTACTAATTCTGTAGGTACTTGCTTTTAATTTTGAGTGTGTACAACTCTTTAGGCATGTGAACAAGAGCAGCCTGAAGCCAAGTTCCTAGGTTATTTGCAAACTCTTGGATTCCCATAAGAAGTCTATGATTTAGGCACTGAAATCAACAAAATAATATTTTGAAAAAACTTAACTAATGTGAATAAAATTACACTAAATAAAATTGGAAGTAAATTAGTACATAACGTAATTTTTCAACTCAGGTTTTTGGTTATTAAATTGGACAGAAGGGAGACTGCTGTGTTAAGATTCCATATGGTGGCCTCCATATGTTTTCTGTTCTTCCAAGAGCAGGACATAATGATGGTGGGGGGAAGGGGTACTGTGCAAACCTACACATCTCCTAGCTGATGCATCAGACTGGCAACAAGATGTTGCAGCAATATGGCAGAAGGGAATGCTAATCATCCCAAGCCAAAGGGTATACAACATGACTAAAGGGGAGCTTACCTTTAGTATGCAAAGTTTGGATACTGGGCAATCTCCAGTTTTAATGTAGCCTTACCTGAGTATACGAGGCTCGGCTTAGGTTGACCACATAGTTTCTTGGCTATTCGTGAGAACACAATGGCCACAATTAACATACTAATCTAGGGGAACTCAATGAAGAAGACTCAAGAAATGAAATAAACATGGATGTGGAAGATGATGGAGCTAATTCTAACGTCACTGGAAAGTTTCAGGGAAATCACCTGAACCTGGACATCTTGCGAGTAATAAGGTTTTAGATTGGGTCAAACTATTCAATATCAACAAAAATTATAATCAATGATTATGTGGCTCTTCCAACCAACAGGCTTAGTTGTTTGGAGCATAAGCACCTACAACAACTCTTGCAATTAAATTATTAAAACTCAACAAGGTGACTAATCTGCTAGTTTTACAGTAAGCTCTATAATTCACAGAGTTGGGGAGGGGGGTCACAATCACCCTAACACTTAAAAAAATAATAACAATCTAGGAGGGAGACTCCTGGATGTGAAATACACCAACAACCTTATTGTAATGCTTTGTTCTCAATAAGGTATAAGCATTGTTTAAGTTTCCACTAGCCAATGCGTTATCATTAGGACTTGCTACAAAAATCAGTGTGCACTCTTGCCTGCAAAGAGTAGAGTGTACTTACCCAAGAATTCCACGATCCAACAATTTTGGGAACTTATCGAGCAAGAATTAAATATAAAACTTTCCAACATTTAAAAATATTTTAAAGTTTAATCTAAAAAATTTGTAAAGATCTAAAGACATTTTTGAATTTGAGGACTGAATATCATTTTTCATTGTGGTAAACTATATATTTATTATGTATAATGATACAAAATACAATTTTAAAAACATTACCCCTTATCCTTCATCTTTTTTTTTTATGCAACCATTTAGAAGATAGGAACAAACAAAAGTTTTTAAATACACAACTTTAAGCCATATAATCGAAATTTAGATTCTAATATTTTTAATTATGGTATACATAATGACGCTAAATTATTCTCAAATAATTTCGTTTCCCTCCTCTTAAGAGTTCTGTGCAACTTCATGCAATTATAAAAACAATTATTCAAATATATTTTAACAGCACTGTTACTAACCTGGAGGAATGATGACATCAAAACACTTATAATTGTTCTGTACAAAATGGAATCGCAAACGCCTATTGCGTTAATAACAGCACAGGAGCTCATCTTGGACATTATATGAATTGGAACACCTTTCCAGAAATGGTGTATAAAATATTTGACCTAAAAATATAAATTATACTAGGTGAAGAAAATAATTTAATAAGATCTTAAATCTACAATTTAAAACTAAGACTTTTATAAGCTTGTCGCTTATTATGGACTGATTTTACTTTAAACATGTAGTCTGTCAAGACAATTTGGTGAAGCAAACCCTGTGATTGAACAACCACAATAGAAGAAGCGAATAAGGGAAAGGTAAATAAATATAGAGCCAAAAAATTTATAGCTAAAGGGATTTCAGAGAAAGGAGCCGGGATCCTTAAGTTGGAAAAGTTTCAGGACCATTTGAAAAAATATAAAATTGCAGTATACAATTTCAACAGTAAAGGCAGTGATCTGTATTTGAGTGGTGAAAATGTAACTGCTGTGTATAAAATAAATATATTTTTAGCAAGAGTCATTTCAGTACAATCACTAACTTGGCTGCTGTTTTTATTGTAACTTCTTTTGCAAAACCTATCACTTTTCTTATCTTCATGATGGAAAGTATAGATGGGAAAATATATATCCTGCATATCAAACAGTTTCCCTGCCTTGTAAACTGCAATATAGAGGAATAATTTGTCCTAAATGATACCTCCACTTTAAAAATCAAGCCTGTTTCATATGCCAATATGGTAAGTATTATTCTTCGGTTAAACAGTTTATTGATTACAGTAACAGTATTAGACTTAATGAAAAAGAATCAAAATATATGTTGGTGAAGTGTCTTGTAATACCTGTGCAGGATACAAACCACCTAACTATGAGAGTTTTATAAGTTCGATACAGAAATCCTAAAACTAGATACTTCCTATTCATATTTTTTATTTATATATCTATCAAGATGAGTGTTTTGAAAATGATCTGGTAACTAAATTTTAACTTGTGTGTAATTCAAAAATTTTGTAAGTGCATTACTAGGCAATTATGTGAAAATTGTGGTTCTCATACCCTTATCTTTAAAGAAAACCCTAGCAATCAGTTTATGTCATGTAAATCGGGATAAACTTCAAAACGTCTATTTAATAGCTAATTACGATAAATCCTTTGATTTAAAATTTATTCTAAAGTATGTTCTGAATCAAACTAAATTCTCTCCATAACATATTATATGTAAAATTAAGGTCATAATTATGAAGATGTACAATATAAGGTTCATATATTCAAAAAATTACTTCTCCATGGCCCTGTCTGTTCTTCCAAAAGTTCTATGGCCTGGACTGTATATTTGATAAAGCATCAAAGACTTTGAACATTGGCACGGATGAGCAGATAGATATTGACTAACTATTCTTTTGATTTAAGACAAATTATAGAGTATTTTATCTTGAATGTAGATATTTTAACACAGACATCTATAAAATGCAGATCTATATTCTTGTAACAGTGCAATGTGGGCCTATTTTTAGGGGAAGTTATAATTTTGAGTGTATCCAACTTGGCATTCAGGCATAACTTTTTTAAACGCCATTGGACTGGTCCTGAAATGGATACCATTTAGTTAATATTTGATCGATTATTGAACTAGTTGCTGACATGGCAAGAATACAAATGAGCTGTTCGAATCCAACATACAAATCACGAGAAAAAGTCAAAATTGAATGGGGTAAAGTTTATGGCTTTAATGGGGAATAGATCTACAAATATCAGGAGTGCTACTTCTATGGTTTTCCCAAGATTACAGATGCCCAGAAAAATATTGTGAATAGCAGGATGCCTTTGATTAATCAAGAATAACTCCATAAGGCCCATGTTATAGCTCAATCGCTACTAACATATTTAAATTACATATTCATACATATATAAACAATATTATAGTACTGACCTCCTCCAAATTGGATAAGAGTATAGAGTCATATATGCTTTGGCAATGAGCATGATACATTCCTATGAAACCAGATACTTGAATAACAGTATCATCACTGTCAGAAGGAAGACAGAAATCCTCCATGTTTGGGAATTCCAATAGCACCATTCCACAATGAAGTGTTGACAAAGAAGAAATTTGCTATAAACAATGGAAAATGGTTAGTTAAATTGTGTTTTTTTTAATATAGTAGGAGAATAATATATATTTAGCAAACGATATAAGATACACATAGCCGATGTAGCCAATATACTACACTACCTTCTAAATAACGCAAATCATAAAAATACTGTCTTTCAAATTCAGTCGAAATATAATTGAAAAACTACCAATGCTAATTAAAAGCCAAAGTAATTTGTAAATAAATTTTCATGGATTAATTTTGATCCATATAAATAACTACTATTAATTTAACAAAACACCTTATCTAATTGTTTGGGCATTAATTAAAAAATGTAAATAATTATAGCTATTTATTAAAAATATTTTCTATTTCTTGCACCACTATTTTCATTGTTGGGTTAATACTTCATATTAAACAATAAATCAACTTCCAACACTCTCTCAACAAACCTTGGGTTGAAAGGCTGGTGAGGTGCACATCACAAATAGTGGAGCATGCAACACTCAAGGGCAAAACTATCTATCCTTAAGCCAGTAGGATTGGTATGCTCATAGAGTATGTGGCATCTCAGTGCAATGAATAGGTATATCATGCATGCGTGTTCCCTATTCTAGACCTTGTACTGGTCTAGGTTGAATTAGATGGACCTATTGGTGTAAAACCTGAATTCAAATCAATAATTTTAATGTCACAGTTACCTGTGCTAAAAAGATGAATGACACAATGTTTCGTTTTCATAATGGATAATCCACCAGAGTTACTGGGAATCCGCTCAGAGTATCGTCCTTATAGAATATTTCTTACCTGCGAGAGACTCTGATGGATGAGAATATTTCTCTAGCTATTCGTCAGAATGTTCATGAAATATAAAGAAGAAGAAACAAACTTACACCTTTTGTTCTGAATTGGCTGTAACAGAGGCTGGTATTCCCCCCAAGTCAGTCAGTGCTAAAGTTACATCTATGTACCTAAGTAGGATATCAACGTCATCCATTTCATCAATGAAGAAAGACGATCTCCTTCACAGCTTCTTTTACACTATTCCAAAAAAAATGTGACAAATTTGATAAAATAACCAAATACCTGTTCTTGGGTTTCTTTTATATATATTTATATATATAACGTTTTTACACTTTTAAAAACAGAGTTTCATCAAAAATCTATAAAAAAAGTTGTTAAACATATTGAAACAATTCTGAAACTCAATAAAGATTAATAAACATTCTATTAGACTCTATAACATGGAATGAAAAATAATAGTAAATTTATTTTAGTCTTTGTCTGATATATAACTTAATTTTTAATACGTGTTATATATATATATATATATATATATATATATATATATATATAAGGCTTCTCTTGGCAAACAAAATGAAAATGCTCCCATCACTTATAAGCTTCTATTAGTCTTTGTGGAAGGATTGATAGCCAACCATCAAAAAGAATCCAATCGACCGGCCTTCCAGTAACATTATGAGCTTCTATTGTTCTCATGGGCTCACTTATAGTAAGTACGTGCTTGGTAATTCCAAGGGACCCTAGTTGGATCTATACATTTTTTCATGTAGTCTTGGGTTAGATCCTTCTCTTTCATCTTTCTTAAAGAGTCTTTCTTGAAAAACTCTTGTTCTCTTCTGATCTTGATGTTATTATAATATTCAAGGGTTAGAAATAGGAAATCTTTATTTTATATTCTTTTCATCCTTATTATAAAAGGGTGGTGACTGAGAGGTTTTTTGCTTCTATTCCAAAAACCATAGTCATATACTTAGTTTTGTGGTTACTTATTAGTTGCATACCAGAAGTAACTTATTATCTAAATGAAGTTTAAATGCTTCAAAGGATAATAAAAATTTAATTAATCTATATATGTTGGCAATTTTTATTTATCTAATTGCTTTTATCAATTATTAAATTGTACATAGAATATCATATACAGGATTGATGTATATGATTTGAGATATTTAGAAGTACTTACTGAAGTTTCAGTATGAGTTTCTGATCTGTAAATAATAACAATAATCATATATTAGAATATTATAACAAAAAGTTTGTCTATAACTATAATTTATGGTTTAAAAATTGAAATGTATACTATTTTTATCTACTTTTCAGAAAAAAAAATTGAAAGATTTGATAGTAGTTAGTTGATGTCACAATGATCTTGTGATGTACACATATATTATACAGCTCTACACTCTACACAAACCACTTGCACTTGGAAGATAACATTAGCCTAACAGAGAGTGGGGGTGAGATACCACTCAGGGGAAACTATGTCTCCTAAGAAAAGGCTGAAAAATAAAAATAGAAAAATGAAAATTGATGATTTTGATCGATGTGTTTTAAGAAGGATTAAATTAAATTTTCATGTGAAATTTTCTGAGGATAATGGTTACAAGGGAAGCTTGGACACTTTACGAATGGAACTTTTCGCTATTGGCTTCAAGAGGAAGAAAACATAAAATGACAAGAAAATTCTTATGGAGAAAAACGAAGTAAGACAGCTCAGAATAAATTATTTAAGGTCAATCAAACAATACAGAGAACAGAAAAGAAACATTGTCTAGATGGACAAAACATATTTACACACAAAAGAACATGCTTGGACCGACGATTTGAACCAAGGCTTAAAAAAGAAAATTTCAAAAAGCCAGAGGCTTATAGTTCACACAAGCAGAGAAGAGGGTTTTATTTCAGAAGCATATTTAACTTGGAAATCTAATTCTACAACAGGAAACTTCCATCATGAATTGAATTTGGAAAATCACAAAAAATGGTTGGAAGAAAAACTGTTGAAGGGATTCCCTGAAAACAGCATCCTTGTAGTAGACAATGCTCCATACCACAATAAACAATTTGAAAGTGCCCTAACTCTAGTTCTAGGAAAGAAGAAATGAAGGAGTGGTTAAGTATAACATTTGCAGATACAATGTTAAAACCTGATTTATATAAGCTTATTAAAATTTATAAACCTAGATATAAGACGTACGAAATATATACTATAATGGAAAAACGAGGTTACAATGTACTGTATTGTGGTTACCCCGTAATCATCCAGACCTCAATCCAATCGAGATGGTATGGAGCTCACTTAAGGACCATGTTGGCAAATATAATGTTAATTATAATTTCAATGATGTAAACAAATTGTGTGATGAGTTTGTAGCGTCGTTTACTGCTAACTATTGAAAATTTCGCTGCGAAGATGTAGTGAAAATTGAAAATGAAGTGATGGAAAAAGAGCACTTCATAGATTGATTCCATAATTGTTAATTGGTTTGATGATGATTATAGTGATTGTGATACGGAAGAAAATTCTTCTGATATTGATGTTAGTGGAATTTAATATTAATTTAATATTAGTATTAATATAAATCTTCATTAGTCTAATCATATTCCTTTATGTTGTCCTGTTCTAAACAAATATTTGTTTTAGACTATATGAACAGTGATAAACATACAGAAATTAGTTTTTATGTGCATAATAATTAAATATAACCAAAAACTGCTCTAAACATTGTCAACAACCAAACTGTTAAAGGAAATTACTTTAGATTTTTGAGAAAAGGTAAGAACGCATTCTCTACACTAATACACACAAACAAAATAGTTTTACACTATATTAATAATAAATGTAAGTAAATAAAATTAATTTGGTCAATTAATTGTTGATACAACTTTTGTATAAGGTTTGAAATTATTGTGCTTACAAAGTCTAGTTAATTATGAATATGATAGTTGATAGGGCATAGTTTTAATGATAAGGTCTTTGTCAACTATCAACTCTCTCATTTAGCATTTTTGCGAAATTGAAGTGCAATGTGGTTTATGTTGACCTTGTACATTATTATATCTAGTTATATAAAGCATAATGTCTCTCTGTTTGTAAGCTTATAACTTGATAACCAATGATCCCATTTGTATACGCTTTTTTTTTCTTTTTTCTTTTTTTTTTTCATATTTAGGTACGATTCTGATCAGGTTAAAACCTTTGCTTGATTCAAATTGATTCAGTAGTTTCCACATTATAACAGAATTTGTTTGCATGAGTAATACGAAAATCCGAATTGTCTATGTATTTCATGCATTTTCCTAAAATTTCCAGTAACAATATATATTTTGTCAGTGAGAAATTAGTTACATCATTTAAACAATAATTGAACTTGAAAATTTGTTTAATTGGTAAACATAGTAAATACTCGAGTTATAACCATTTTTATCTGAGTTATAGGAAATCCTGATTTATCTACATACTTTACATTATATCATTAAATTAACATTGACAAGTTATGTATTGTCAATGACAGAGTTGGTATTTGATTTAAAAGATAATTGGATCAGAAAAATTTTAAATCGTTGCAGTAGTTCTCAAGTTTTTGCAACCACTAGGAGGAAATTTATATGCTCTAGTATATTTTTAACATTTCAGTGGAAACATACATTTTTATCAATAAGTAAGGTGATAAATAATTAAAACTTTATTTAGATTTGAAACAATAATTATTAAAATCGCTGAACAGGTTTCAGAATTATAGGTGGTTTTAGTTTTCATTGGAATCAACTCGTGAAGGTATACTGTCGTTAGAGCCGATTTTGAGAAAATTGTAATTTGTTCTTTTTCTTAATGCAGCTAACTCAAATTTTGAATTATGAACAAAATAATAATACGAAATATTTTCCGAAATATGACCACATAGGCCTACCAAAATTGATTAAAATCGCTCCATGTATTGGGCTGTAGAGCATTGCACATATGACGACAAACAGACAGAGATTATTCCACAAACCACTTTTTTGAACTCAGGTGACCTGAAAATGGATATCCACTAAAAACTCCACATTGATTTTTGAACCAATCACATAACTTTCTCTACATTATATATATGCAAGAAAGTAAAGAGTACCGGTACTCACCTCTTGTGGTCGGCTTTTTTAGAATATCTTGTGTCATTGTAGCTAGAGTTTATCTGGATACCTAAACCAAAGTAATGATATTTAGATCTGCCTCGATTTCCCAGTCGCCTTGTAGAAACATTTGGGAAAACTTGCTTCAGAATCTGAACAAACGTAAAATGTTCCATAAAATATGTTCAATACTTAATGTAATACTTTTTTTTTTTTTTACCAAACAAGTATTTTTTGCTTGAAACAACTATTTAATTAATGTAAAGTAGTTGCAAATAGGTTTGCACTTGATTGACTAAATTGTAAAACATCTGTACTAATCTAGCTTAGTGTCGATTGTAGATGCATCTCAATGTTTAATTTCTTTTCTTTGACAATCTGGTGTCACCAACAGTATCATAACAATGATTATTTTATATCAATTTATAACTCATAAAATAACTTTTCATGGAATTTATATTTTAACCATAGAACATTTTTTAAAATTAATTTTAAGAATAATTTATTTATATATTTATAAACTTAGATTTATTCAAACATGAACAAGCTATTTACTATAATAAGCAACATTTGTGGAAACTTAAATTACCAAATGAAAGAATACAAAAATTTCAATAAACACTTTATTCATATAATAAATACAAGACAGCGAATTCTGATCCTGTTAGATAGTCAAGTTGCTCTTGGAACTTTGGTTGAAGTTAATTCCATACTGGTATAAGAGTGCCTCCTATCTCTAGCAATACTGTTGTGTCATTACATAATACAGGTAAAATGTGTGCCAGGACATTGAGGCATCAAAAGGAATAAGAAAGCTGAAACCTTGCCAAACAAGGAGCAGTCTTAAAGGACCAAAATAAACCTTTGATTGATGTCCATGAGACCTTCAGCTTTCAAATCCCCAAGTATTAATCCAGTCCACATCGATTGCAATCAGGTAAATCTCTCTTCACCATAATCAAAGTATGCATATTCAAAGTTAAAATACTTGTCATCATTTTCTTTCTTCTTAGTCCTGTAAACTATCTACTGTTCAGGAAGATCTTTGACTCTCTACAATCTACACTCTCCACTTACCTAAATGGTTCTTCCATGATCAGTTCCTAATCATTATCTGCCAGTGCAGGTTTCGGATTTACAAAAGGAATGGATGAGCATTCTCCCTGGCCATCTCATCCAACTTCTCATTGTCCATAATTCCACAATCTCTCAGTGTCCGATCAATTTGACTTCTTTTAACCTGTGCTAATATCTTTGCACTCAATAGATTTCAAAATGGACGAGCTCAAAGCTCGTTGTAGTATTTTCTGGTTAGCCTGGATGCATTTACTGGCGATATTTCGAGGCGTGGATTTTTAGAAGTTTGGAGTTCGGGCAAACGGAAATCGGGACTAAACCTGCGATTACACAACTCAACAGCACAATAAGCCAGCTCCAATAAACGAACTAAATCTAACTTAATGAATAAACAAGTAATCAATAATAACTATTATTTAACTAAAAATAACTTACATTTAGAATTACCTTACATTACTGTAAGTGGAAACGACTCTATATAAAAATTAAGTGGTCGAGATAGTTATTTAGGCCAAAATGGCCAACAACTCACCTTTCACATAGTTTTGTTCGTAATTTATAGACGCACCGTCAAAAACCCAGGGCTTGCCGACCCATACCAAGAGGAGTTAGTGTGCGGTAATTGGGGGGGGGAGGAACGAACGGGAAAATTAGCTAAATAATTCAATTAGGAAAGGAAAAACTAAGGTCAAACGTTTTTACATTTAGCCAATCTGCAGGGGAAGTCCTATCCTCAAAATACGTCTCGTCCTTGGAGGTTGAAGCACTACTGGTGGTAATCTTGACTGGTTTCATTGGTTGAGATTCTGCTCCAAGGGGTGTAGGCAAACTGGTATAATCCAATTTCGGCTTCCCAAAAAAGTAACCGATATTAAAACTCATGGGGACTCTTGTCACCACAGACACCCCCGCTGGTGAATAAAAAGAACTTCAAAGAACCTCACAATCCCCTTCAGGGCAAAAAAAAGAGGGGACCAAGACCTGGAAGGATGGTGCAGGTTAACAACTCACTCCGAAGATGAACAAATAATATGCCAGCAGGGCAGAAGATCAAGATCAGAAACAAAATCAAACTTCAAGTTGATGAGTAATAGGGGAGAGAATACAGTGAATTGAAAACCAGGTGCCAGCTCGTTCTGGACTCACCCATATCGCTTCTTTATGTGTATTGGTATTTTAACCATTAATAAAGGGTATATATTTAAGGGTTGGAAGGTTGTAGGGAATAATTATAAGGTGGGTTTAGGGGAGAGAGAAAATCAAAATAAATACAGTATATATTAAAAGGCACGGTAGAATTTTTTTAAAAGGTCATGTATAAATACTGGAGTTCAGTGAGAGTGATTACATTACTATTCTTTATTATTTTAGGGAAGCTTGGCAAGAAAAATAGATGGAGCAGAAAAGAAGAAAGGGAAATTGATTTTTTTAGCAGCTCAGAAAACAAGCAAAGCAAAGTGGACCATTAGTTTTTTTTTGTTTTGATAAATGTCACACTCGAGCTGTAATTTTTGAAATTATTCTTTAGTTGTGACTTGTGGAAGGAAAGAAGGGGGGGGGTAAAAGGTTTTAGAATATAGTGCACAGAGAGAGAAGATGGAAAAAATACAAATGGTTTCCTCTAGTTAGTTACCACTACCACTGAATAAATTTTGAATCGATTGAGAAAAAAAATCGAAATAAAGAGAGGAACAATAGTGGAGGTTTTGGTGGGTTAAAATTATAGAAAAGGTGGTTGAAAGAGATTGTTGTAGATATTAAGAAGTGCATCTGAAAGCACTCCCAAGCTGCGCAAATATATCAAAGTTGAGCAAGGGCGTACCCAGGATCAAAACTAGGGGGGGGGGGGGGCAAGCCATGGTTATTCAATATACAATTGATTATTAAAATAGTTATTTCAAGAATTGTATTAAATTCCAGCAACAAAATGTATAATAAAGATTTATTTTTTTGCTTCCAGGGGGGGCAGCTGCCCCCCCCTACCCCTCGCTGGGTACGCCCATGAAGTCGAGATTGGGAAGGAAAAGGAAGGTTGGTGAGGGTGGTAACCAAACTGTGTCCTCGACTCCTGGCGCCGATTGTAGAGGTACGACCTCAAAGGTGACAGATGCCAGTGTGGGGGGGGGGTGATGCTGGTTGGTTAATTATGAAGAAGATGAATGTGACATGTAAAGAAGAAGGAAAAAACTTAATACTAATATCACTTCGACCATGCTGTAAGCTGCGCGGTCGAAGGTTTAGCCCGTGGTCGGGTGGTAGATAAACTGTAATGATGAAAATAATTATTTCGATGAATCCTTTTAAATGGTATATACTTGCGTTCCTCCCGTGCTTGGGTCGATCAGCGATAGAGACAGTACAAGTTATTTATATTTAATAAATAAATAAGGTTTAGTTTTCTTGGAATATATTAATTTTTTTGGAGTTAGCTAAAATTAAATATTGCCTAATTGCAAATGGGTTGTATCTAAATAGTTCATCAGTGAGGGAAATTATATAAAAGGTTGCTTAATAAAAAAAATATGTAGTAAAAGTTTCATCTTGATAGCGACATCGATGTCTAAATATAAAATTCGATGCAATAAAGGCTGAAAACATATTAAAGAAGGCATAGGAACAATTATGTAACTAAATATGCAGAAAAAAATTTAGGAAGTGCATTATTAAAAAATATTGGTTCAATAGATAAAAAATGTAAATTGTTAAAAAAAAAATTCTAGACACTTCCAATTCCGATAAGTTATTCAAGGATTATGTTCACTGTATAGATAAGACAGCATCAAGATGTCGTAAATCAGATTGTACCACTGAGATTGTAAATCAGCTAGGGGGAATGACTGTTAGTTTTGGAGACTGAATCTTGTTTATAACTAGATAGATCAAGTAACAGCTGTTCGTTCCTGCCAAGCCAGTTTCCTGATAAGAACAGCCATTCAACAAAAACTAAATGCAATATTTAATAATATCGGTTTTTTTTTTAAATGGTAATTGAAAAGAAATTCATAATTTTTTATTAGTTTAGTGTTATCAATTTTTTTGAAAGATATTTTTAATGTTTTTTTTTTAAATTTTATAATAATTAACGTTCTGATTTTTGGGTTATTAATTGTTTTTAAATTATTTCATTTTGAATAATTTCATTATTTGTTGGTTTTAAAATCGCAATCAGAATAAAGTTTTAAACTAGCTTTGACCTACGAAAAACTTACTAATCCTGTGGAAAGCTTAAATAATTACTAAAAGTAGCAAAATCATTAGGTTGCCCAATCTACATAAATGTCAACTATATATAAAAACAATTGAGGAAATATTAATCTAAATATATCTTAAAAGGTAGGAACATATATAAAATATATGTTGGTCTTACCCTTATTGTTGTAGGTACCAGCTCAAAAAGGTACAAGAAGGTTGTTACGTACCCCTGAAAGTATTGAATTATTTAGGAGTGAGGAAAACAAAATTTGGTTAATTTTACGGTAAGGAATCATATTAAAAAAGGTGAGTTCCATCGATGTGACGCGGGAAAAGAAATTATATAATGATTGGGGTGGGGGACGAGAAGGGAAAAAATAATTCGCGATGTGAAAAGACCACTTATTAGTTAAAAATTTAGAAAAAGGTGACTAAAAAAGGAAAATTCGGAAATTTTGAACAAATTTTGGTAAAGGGAGGATTTAATAATTTGAAAATATAAATTTAATAAAATATTAAACAAAAAAAATTTTATTTTTAAAGAATTTTGGGGAAATATAATTAATTCAAATTATAATTTGAGAGACCAGGAATGATAATGAAAACCACAAGGTCTACCACTGTGCGTGTTTCAGTTTGCAGATAAATTTTCTCTAGCCCGAACTCAAAAAAACTCCAACTTGCTCCTGCCATCATGTATTTTCTGGTTAGCCTGAATACATTTACTGGCGATATTTCGAGGCGTGGATCTTTAGAAGTTTGGAGTTCAAGGGAACGGAAATCGGGACTAAACCTGCGATTACTCAACTCAACAGCACAATAAGCCAGCTCCGATGAACGAACTAGATCTAAGTTAATGAATAAACAATTAATCAATAATAACTATTATTTAACTAAAAATAACTTAAAAGGAACATTAAAAGGAAATGACTCTACATACTCTGCCGACCCTTATCAAAAAAGATTAGTGTGATATAATTGGGGGGGGAGTTGCCTAAATAATTAAATCAGGAAAGGAAACACTCAAGGAAAACGTGTCTACATCTAGCCGATCTGCGGGAGAAGTCCTATCTTCAGAATACGTTTCGCTTCCTTGGAGGTTGTAACACTACTGGCGGTAATCTTGACTGGTTTCGTTGTTTGAGATTCTACTCCAGTTGAGGGGTGTGGGCAAACTGGTATAATCCAATTTGGGCTTCCCAAAAAATAAACCGATATTAACTCCTGGGGACTTTGGTCACCACATCGCAGTACTGACTATCTGAACAAATCTTAAACTTACCTGAAGAAAGCACCTCCTCTAGACTTTCACATTAGAGAATAACATATATCTCTCTTTGAAATATTTGTAGACTACATAAACCAATGGTTATGATATTTAGAGAATCAGTTCGTTAACAAATACTCCGAAGTTTGAAAAGTCAGTATTACCTACCTTGGCTACACTCTTCTTGTTCAAGATGAGTTCATTGGTTCAAAACGGTATGATTTGAATTATTTTTGGGAGTTGATACATTATAAAAAATTTTAATTTAAGAAATAATCCCAAAAAAGCTGAGCATTGAATTAGAATAAAAAAATCTTTAAAGTAATGTTTCAAATTCAAATTATTAATTATATTGTACCCAGATGAAGAATATAGGTAGCCTAAGTATTTTTTTTATGTGTGTGTGTAACCAAATTTCCATCTTTTACCTCTCCTAAATAGTCCTGATAAGGGCAAACGCCAAACTATACACCATAACATAAATCAATCAATTGTATTTGCTATTACACATAGATGGATCTAACTTCTTGAATGGCGAGGGGATAAAATTTCTAACTACTGGAAAATTTACTTAGCACGCCTTATTAATAACAATAATAAATAACAGATGGGTTTTCAATTTCAACTGTAAATAAACTGAAGAACTACAATTTAATATCACGTACAACAAAGTGATTTAGAATTGAATATGTTTATCCAAATAAATAGTGCTTCCACCATATTTTAATGAAAAGTAATTAATTAAGACTGAAATTACACTTTTTACATTAAAACCTGAATTAAATAAATTAAAACCTTTTATGGTATTACACGAAGAAGCACTTAAGGTGGTATCATAAATAAATTTTTTAGTGGTCAAAATTGATATCAGGGTCACATGGAAGGATGATAGTATGAACTATAAGGAAATTGGCTCAGTAATGTTCTGTAACTATTTTAAAGTTAAGCATACTTTGGCCCGTTTCCATCCCATCTAAACAAAATCAGATAATTCCAAGAATCTATTGTTTATAATTAGAATTATGGCTTATTTGAGTTGCCGTAAAGGTGCATTCAAAACACTGAGTACAGTATTCTAACTTTTCCCTGTACATTTTAGAAGCTACTTTATATTATATGTTTAAGAGCTCATTGGCTCAATAAAATAATATTAATGTGCTACAACGGAAATATCGTTGTATGGAAACTGTATTTGACAATTTTTGGAAAAAATTAGAATACAGTTTAACATGCAAGGATTTTGTACAGTATAATCAAGCTTTGCTGTTTTGAACGAGTTTGAGGAAATGGTCTGACGTCACGATTCGCGAACCTGTTGAAACGGCAAGTTACTAAGTTATTCATTTTGAAATAAAAAAATCAGTATTTGACGAATTTTGAAAATATGAATTAAACAGTTTTGAGAATATGTAATTGCAGTACAAGTTGTATGCAATTCATATCTAATACTAATATTTCATATTAATTGACGTAATTAAAGTTAAAGAGAAAGTAAGAAAGGGAAAATTTTCAAAAGTGGTCGAAATCCATAACTTAGATTTACATAAACTACATGGAAATCTAAAAAAATGTTATTCTTGAAAAAATTCGGGAATAATGATTAAAAAGTTAGCTGAAATGTGCTACTTATAAAAAAGTAAGATAAAATAAAATAATTAGTACAAAGATATTAAGATATATAAAAGCAATAACGAATTGAGTAAAAACAAATTCCACACCAAAATTAAAAATTGATAGTTTTCACACCTTTTGTGCGAAAATGGAAAGAGATAAAGAATAAAAATTTCAGAATAATAAATAATAATAATTAAAGAAAAAGAAAATGTAAATCCGAACTCAAAATGTTAAAGGAAATTCAGTATAATATTGCGAGTGCAAAAATGTGTGAAAATCGTCAGATAAGGAAATCAGACAATTTTTTCCTTTCGGCTACAAAGCTTATACGTGTAATCTACAAAACTAGCGAGTTTCGTAATTAGGAACAAAGGTGCAAAAAGTAGGATTACGAAATTACGCAAAATTAGTATCAACGATATCAGAAGAATGGTAACACCTAGAATCACAAATCGAGATCATCAGGAAAGCAACGGTCAAGACCAACAAGATGCAAGAATCAAAAAGTACGCATTACAGAAAATTAACAAGTTATACAAGTTTAAAATAAAAGAAAAGGATTTCAGCCCAGTGCAAGTTTAATTTTGCAGGACCATAAAGTACGGTAAACCGTGACGTCGCGAGGGGCGGAGCCATGAAACCAACCGACAGCAACAGTTAAAATATAAACTAATTAATGGAAAAAGTAATTAAAACAAGGTTTAGAAGAGAAAAATAATATGCTAAATTCAGAATAAATATTACAACACAGTGGAAGACAGAAAAAATAAATTAAACTTATTAATAAGTTAGAAAAAGCAAATATCGTATCTCACCATGAAGGGAAGAAAATAATTGGTATGAGAATACGATGTATTTCGGCTATAAATAAAGCCGTTGATCCTCTCGGAGGACTCTCTTGTAATAATTTTTCAAAAGTGAAGATCACCTTACTTTACGACAGTTTGCATCAGATTCTTGAATTAAATTTGTAAAGTAAAGTCAGTAGTAAAGTAAAGTAAATGTTAGAATCATTTAAGTATTAGAGTCAAATAGAAGGACAGATTTACGTCACATGTAAAGGGACGATAAAACCAGGACTGCCAAATTGAACTGGACCTATAGGGCATCCGCTTTCGCGTGGCATCTAAGGGGTTAGGAGACCCTTGCTCTCGCACGCGCACTCACGAGCACCCGGGTCCCACACCCTTGACCCGCGCGCGCAAGTATACAGCTTCATGAAACTGTTGCAAATTATGACACATTTAAATAAAATGATAATCCTAATTAAATTATGATTTTCGTAATCTTCGTTAAATTGCGAGAAAAATGAGTCCTCTCAACATATAGTTACTGTATTATCTACAACCTATACTTACAGTGAACCGTCTAAATCCACTCAATATTCTCGAAAACAAAGTCTGTAATAAATATTACAGAGTTTGAGGTAAGTGTGTTAATTATAAACGGAAAGGCGTACAGCCTAGCTCAGTATACAACAGAATAGCTGAGTTTCCCCGTTGTAGTGCATATATAACACACATAAATATCATTCCTGAGGACGACAGCACAGGTTGGCTCCTTTCGAAAAACTTCCACTGAAGCTTGATATTATTTTATGAACAAACTTCCCAAAAAGTTAAAAGAAATAACTAAAATCAGAATATTTAAAAGTAAATTAAAGCAATTGCTGAAAGCTGATGTTTTCTACTCAATTGCAGAGTTTCTTGAAGTCACATTATGATCATCATTTAATGGTTATGAATATATACATTTGTGATTATATATATATACTCTAAAATAATGTCAAACATATGAACTAGGATTATGCAACTCTTACTTTTCCAAAACTTGCTGCATTCACTGGAGCGATTCTAAACTTTCTGCAAAAATCTTTGTAATGGTCGTAAATGATGTATCGAGGGATGCAAACACCTTCTGCGATTTCATAGTTATTTCGAAGCCAATATAGAGTCGCTGGAGTAGAATGTGGCAACAATCCAGAAGGCAGTGCACTCTCAAGATCTCTATCCACTTCATCATTGTTCCATGGATTTAAAACTATAAGAACAATAAAAAAATATAATGAAAACAAAAATAACGCGAATAAAAGGTTCAATAGGCTCATCATTAGAATGAAATAAATACAGATGCTTGTTTTAAAGTTTGAAATATCTGGTGTGGTATTTTTGAAAGAAGAACTCCTTATCCTCTCGTAAAATTAACCATATTGCAGTAAAAAAACTTTAAAATCTCCATTTTGAGTATATAATTATAATTTATTTTTCATTGGTTTACACACACAAAAACACAAACATTTATACAGGAAAGGAAAACAAATTAGATACCTCTATGGTCAACAGTACCAGTTATCATCTTTTGAAAACAAAAACAAAACCATTTAATGCTAAAACTAAACACAAATTTTTTTTTTTTTTTTAGTCATTTTGGATTAATTATTTTTAACAGCACCAACTTCTTCTGACTATGCACTGTTACCACAAAGACAGAAACAACAAAAATTATACTTTAAACCTTAATTAATAATATTAAACATGCATTATATTATATTATCGTTAAATTAAAAAAAAAAAACACAAATTAATAATGAAAATTCATCATAGAGGTTTGTTAATCACAATTGTAAAACAGAAGATCACCCTCCTCCGTTTCCATTAGTCAATTTAATTTTGTTTTAAACATTCTGTTTGACACATTACTTGATTAAATCCGGTAACTTATTAAATCATTTTGGTGTAATATGTGAATAAAACATGTTAATTTTCCTTTTGGTTTTTTGAAGTGCGTTTTAAAATGTAATTTTATTAATTTATAAAACTGGATAGGTCACCCCACATTGACTAAAGAAAATATTAAATACCTTATAAAAGTGCCAAAGCGATACTATATATATATACATTCCGCTATCATTGTGGCAGTGGCGTCCAGTTGTAATGTAGCTTCCGCATACCGAACGCCCGATTACAATCCAGCATAGACATTATAGTAATATTTTTTTTATAAGCCAGAATGTTATTAAAATGTGTAATAGGTCATTTACTAGACGTGTAAATAGTTTAAATATGTTTAAGTTTGATTATGTAAGTTTAATGGTCAAATTTGCGAGATCAGATAGAATCCGAAATGTTTGTAAAGTGGCGAGCAATATATATTTTACAGTTCGAGCTTTTAACACCAGTCAGCGCTGATTAGACAATTCGTGTATAATTCTTTTGGGGTATAATTTCTTATTTATGTTCCATTTTAACATCCATAGGGCGTCCACGATTTGGCAACATGGTAACGAAAGATAGTCATCTTTTAGCTTACATCTACGGGATATAAATTTCATCTTGTAGAATATTTTTTGGGATTCATCTACCAAATACCAAGAACGAGGCCTCCTCACAAGTAAACCTGGGAAAAAGTAATAATAACAATACATTTGTTTTTTCGTAGACAAGAGATATCGTTTCATCAGATAATTTGTTTTAACTTGGTGAAATACATCTGCCAAATAACTGCAAAGAGCAACCTCACAGCAACCTTAAGACAAATTTATATATCACATATTTCCTGTGAAGACGATAGAAATATTGTCAATGATTTAATATGTTAATTTAGTGGAATATAACTGCCAAATACCTGCATAAAGCGTCCTCACTAGTTAACTTTAAGTTAATAATAATAATAACAATCTTTTATTTATTTCTAGTTTAGAACATATTAGTTTATAATTAGTGTGATAATGTATATATTAGTTGCTTAGAAGACATATAATTTGTTTTAATTTGGGTAGAATACATCTGCCAAATAACTCCAAGAAGCATTCTCACGGGTAAACTTTAATCAACATCATTTTACACATATATCCTACGTAGAATATATATAATTTCAATCATATAATTTTTTTGAATTTGGGTAGAATACATCTGCCAAATATCTGCAAGAAGCTCCCTCAAGACTAAACTGTAAGCAAGATAATTTATAATACATAAATATCTATCCCACGTAGAATAGATACAATTTCAATCATCTACTTTGTTGTAATTTGGGTGGAATACATCTGTCAAATACCTGCAAAAAGCGCCCTCACGAGTAAACGTTAACCAACATCATTTATAATAAATACACGTATATTATACGTAGAATCCATATAATTTCAATCATCTACTTTGTTGTAATTTGGGTGGACTACACCTGCCAAATATCTGCAAGAAGCACCCTCACGAGTAAACCTTAACAAAAGTAATGATGTTGAATTTATATTAATAAATTTTAAATACACCCACGAAGTACCTTTAACCAAATAGGCTGATAAAATTGTTTAAATGGTGAAAGACATTTAGAACACAGAAAGAGCCGTTAAATATAGCAGTAATTAAAAATATTGCACTTACTGTTATTTTGATACTACTCAAAGATTTTATTAAAGTATGTAATTGTGAATGCTTCATTTCCATCTACAACAAATCTTGATATATTACCAGTGAGTTGAGAAGAAAAATAGAACGGATGTTGGTGTACTAAGCACGCAGCTGTCTCACTATTAAAAAAAAAACTTTAGCATTTTTGGGTACCTATAGGTACATTTGTTATTTTCCAATTTACTCGTTAACTATAGTTTTTCTTTTTTTACATAGATATGGAACACTGTCCTGAATCATAAACTTTCACGTTTCTCTACAATTGTATTAGTGAAGAAATTTTAGCGGCAGGCTCAAGAGCAGCACAAAATATGTAACTTAAAAATAAAACAGTTATGAAGTACAAAGCATTATAATATTTTAGAATCTTCACTAAAAAATGCAAATAATTACATAACTATGTAATATTTAATATTACGTTATTATTATTCCAGAGTAGAATAATCTAATTTTTCCAATCATTTAACTGATTATACATAATTAATTCTTTATCAGATAGTAAGTACTTTTAAATATTTGTTGATTGACGAAAAATTTATTTCTATTGAAAGCGTTTACTACGGATTTAAGCAAAAGCCTTCGACGTATTATATTAAACTTTTTAAATTTTCATTTTAATGTTGTTTTTATTTGTAAGTATGACAGATTGATATTAACTGTTGTAAACAATGGGGAGTGGCGAATCATCTCTTCGGCAGATACAATATTGTCTTTTATTATGTAAACACATATCAGGAAACGCGTCATGTGAATTTGGCGGTAGTGGCTCAAGCTACTCGGCATAGAGCCTAGTTCTAGATGTGTCGTATTTCTTAGCAAGGTACCGCTCTTTGAAACTTTGGGTTTGTACAACAGTACATTTATCAAAACTCTTCAGCTTTATCTTAATAATGCTAATTAGTACCTAAAAGTAATCTTCCTCACTCACTTTTTCCCACAAACATATTTTAGTTTTAACACATATTATTAATGGAAATGCCTTTACCTTAAAGTTATTTAGAAAATATTCTTGTCTCTCTTATAACGATATAAATAATAAAGTATGTTCACAAACATATTTCCGTTTTAACATATAATATTATTGGAAATACCTTTGTATCCACTGTTAGCTGATGTGCAACAAGGTTTCCCAAATAGGTGTGGATTAACTATGTCATGAAAAAAATATGGTCTCGCATTTAGTAAGATTTGTATGTACTCTTGAACTTCATTACTAAATAGTACTGGAACCGCGTCCTCTTTTACCTCTTGTTACAACGTCTAGAATAAAAGCGAATGTTTAAACCGAAAATGCCGTAAAAAATAGGTGTTACTATTTTTAAAATGTACGTAGGCCGCAATTATGGAGAATAGCATTCGTTTTTCATGAAGATGAGTATTCTATTCACCACGTTAATTACAGTAAGCAATATACACAGGGTTTAATAATGCTATATCTATCGGTCAATTTTGCCACTTCCAAAGCAGGTTTTATACCCCTTAGGCTTCCAATTTGGAAAGACCATTTCGGTTATATGACAACACAGTTTTATCACACTTGAATTAAATATAGATTTTTATATAACTATTATTTTAGGATGTTCACCAAGGACGGATGGTATGTTAGGTGTGTGAAGGCCTATATTATGAAACAAATATTAATTAGCTGCTATAAGGAATGCAAATAATGAGCCCCTTCGACATTTAATTATGATTCATAATTGGTGTTGTTTTATAAAATATGAATGTTTGTATGTTTGAACAATTATATGAAATTTCAAGAATAAATGCTTGCAAGCCATTTTTTTTTTTTTTTTTTTTTTTTTTTTTTTTTTTTTTTTTTTTTTACATGTAACTTATTCTACAAACATTGTCATTGATTATATAATATATAAATAGCAAATTAAAATAAATGGTCTCTCAAATATATTAATAGCATGGTCTCTCTTAGCATACCAAAAACCAACCAAAACAGTTGTTCACCAAAAATGTTAATTAAGTAGTTGTCAAATAAAAAGTGAAAATGAACTACATATGTACTCTGTCTCTGAAATACATTTAAAAAAGGGCCTAAACTTGCTCCACCTGTGCCATATTGACGTCCTTAGAGTAATATATTTTATTAAAATTAAGCTTTTGATAACGCAGTCAAGATTTATTTTAGTTTTCCCCAATTATTTCAAAACCGTAATAGTTTTTCACACAGACTTGGGTCATAAATCTTCATATTTCAGTAGAATTGATCGAAATCTGTAGATTTGACGAAATTACATCTTTCATATCAGACCCATGTCCGATTATGATTTTGTTTTACCGATATAATGAAAATCGTTCGAGACAATTTTGAGAAACTTCTAATTTTGTTTTTTTATGACAGCACCCAAAAATTTGGATTAATCAAAAAAATGAAACATACCTCAAAACAGGAGCAAAAAATACCCACATACAAAAATGATTACAATAGGTCCACTCGTTTTTTTTTTTTTTTTTTTTTTTTACTGCACTTTCGACAGATGCTAGAATCTTTCCAAAAACTACTTCTTGAACTAAGTGGACATCGATTTTTGACCCAATCACATAACTTTCTCTATACTACGTATATGTGAATAAGTAAAAATATCAAAATAAATTCATGTGAACGTATACTATTAAAATTATAATTTGTTAAAGTGGTTTAACCTCTAGTCGGACATAGGCTACAATTGAATACACAAAGGATTCTGATTCAGACCTGAAAATATCCCTTTCACAATTCATATCTGTATCAAAACATTTGTATCATGTAGTAATAATGATTTTTGGGATAGGGATATTGCATAGGGGAAATGAAACCCATGCCACTGCTGCATTGATCTGTCCTTTTATTTAAAAATTTTGAGAGGGTGGTAATGCCAGGTAGAGCGGTGGTTGTACACCTGTAGCGCACGTGCAAGATCGCCCCTTTTGCAAGGGTTGTTATTTATTAACAAAGGTCCTTGATCCTGCATACAATGTAGTTTTACATTTTGTACTGTGCGGTAATTATTTTAAATTTTTACTTTGATGAAGTTTAACTCAAAAGTAAAATAATAATGTACACACACACACACACACACACACCCACACACTGCGACGGTCAGGGTTTGAGCTTAATTTGACTTTTCTCCTACGTAGAAGCCCCACACTCTTGGGTGCCACTTACGACGGACAGACGTTAGCCTATTTTTGGCTCATACGCGGAAAAGCTTTTTTCTTATTCAACTAACTTACCCCGAACGTTCGCAAGAATTTAACAAGAGAGTAAGGTAGAGGATTTGTCTCTTCGTAGCCTATACCCTAACTCCCCTATTAATTTCTTAAAATATAGTACACAAATAATACTAATATCCTGATTGAAATTTTATGCTAATACATTTACTCAAAACAAATTTAAATTTCTATATCTATCTTCCCTTTATTTATATTTCTCTAGACTCTGTCTCAAAGGTGTGCCTTTTGGAGCTCTTCTTATCTCACCAGATTAAAATTATATTTTATTTTACTTTTAACTGTTTCTTTAGAGCACTTACTTTCTTTTTTAATTTTGGAATTTATTTAATGAAGGATATTTCAAAAACAGAGAACAAAGTTGAATATTAACAAATTTATTACTTCTGGAACAAATTATAACTGAATGTTGAACACTACTTGACTTTATGAGTTAAAATCATTACAACTATCATTAGCTTCCTTATTCGAACATATGAGTTTAAAATGCCACTTCCATAAACAATCTGATACAAACTTACTTCTATGCTTATCCTATAATCCTTAAATTCTAAACAATATACATCTTATATTAATAATCATGAAAATTTGAATTCCTACTCTAATATTTGACCAATCTGTTTGATTTAAAATAGATTTGAAGTTTTTAATAATGACAATGACTCTAATTGAATTAATTAGTTTCTTTTCGCTTATTTCTTTTTAATTATTATTTATTCCCGATTTAATTTATAATTTAGAATTTTAGATTTTTCAAGTTTTTTAAAAGATTTATATATTAAAATTCTTGATTTATGCGATACTTTTTTTTATTTGAGTAGAGCTGGTCTTTTCTCCCTCCGATTTGGATTGTTGTGGTCCCTGAAGAACTCGCCCAGTGATTTCTTCCGGGGAATCTTCAGAAGTCCTGCTTCCTTCTAAACTTCTTCTTGGCGGTGATAACGACAAATATTAATTTAATATTTGCCGGAGTTCGTATTAAAGTTGACTTCGTTAAGCTGAATCTGGATGTAGTGCTGTCTTCTTCTAAGGCCGACCCTTCTTTTGGTTATCGTAATTAACCTCGAGAAGTACTGAACACTAACGATTTTTCTTCACGACGATTTCCTCTTCAGACTTACTAGAAACTCCTGGATCTTACTAGAAACTCCTGGTTTCCTCCTGGATGTTAATACGAGACTGTCGATCTGATCTGCTCCAAATCAGTTCGTCAAAAATTTTGCTATGCCACCTTCATCAGATTTTACACTTTCTTTAATCTTCAATTTATTTTGTTTTTTAAATTTTAATTAGTACACTTTTGAACTCCCTTTGGCTTATTTAATTATTCTGTCGCTATCTCTATTGTTTTTTTTATGTATTATTTCTTTTATTTTAGTTAATTTTAATAGTTAGATTTACTTGTATTTTGCATGACTGGTGGTAGGCCTTCCCCTCCCCCACTATTTGTGACAAGCTATGTTAGCACCCGACCTTGATTTCTCGTCTTAACATGAAAACAGCATTTTCTACCCTCGATTTTTCAACTCGTCATAACTCCCATTCGCTTTGCTCGATCTTCTTTTGTATTGTCTCGTTTTGAAGCCCCTTTCTTCCTGGTTTTGTCCAAACTTTATTTGAACCTGTGCGACTTTTCTTTCTTGCGTTATAAAGACTTGAAGATTTCGTAAATTTTCCAATTCTACTTTCCTTAATTTTGGAAAACTTTAAAATTTTCTTTTTGATTACTGTTCCTCCTATTCCAAAAGTCTCAAAACTGTTCCCCTCTTCTTCCTGGCTTCTTTGGTTCTCGAGTTATGACACTTCCTTCATATTCGGATTTTAATATCCTTTTTATTTTATTAGGTTTAATTAATTTTTAGTTTGGGTTAATGATTATTATTTATTGGTCTTATGATCATATCACTCTATTATTAGTTTTTTAATTAATTTCGATTTACAAAAGTTTTTTGTTTTACACCTCTTTCTTTCAACTATATCTTTTTAAATATTTACTTTACAAGTTTATTTTATTATTATTAATTGTTCTATTTTAATTACTCTACAAGATAACATTATTTTTATAATTGATTTCGAATTTCAAAATTGTAACATGTATTCTTATGGAGTTTTTTCATGTCGTGACCGGAAAGCTTAATTGTTCCTGTCCATACAATTTGACATATCCTTAGCCTTGGCTAATTACATTAACTTTCCCTATACTTAATCTAATTATTATTCTTACTTCTACTATTTTCGGTTTATTTTATTGAAATTTAGGAATTTTGAAGTTTTCAAAATTCTTCCTTGAGATCGGTTTTTTTGACCGTCTCAACACACACACACACACACACACACACACACACACACACACACACACACACACACACACACATACACACACAAATACACTTAGATAGTAAATGTAAACATAAGATTGATTCTAAATACTTTTGCTCATTAGACCAAATATCACATGGGAAAATGGACAGTGAAACAACTATAGTCAGAAGCATAAAGCAGACATGTGTAAATATATAGCCCTTGAAGTTACCGATAATTTTATTGATTGGATCCCTGAACTTAACCAATATTTAGCAACTTTCCGTACCAAAGAAACTTTAAAACTGGTTAACCAAGATGAAACTAATATAATAACTCTTCAAGGTATATTCTTGATAAAACCCAACAATAATACGATTATATATAATAGTAAAAAAGTTCTCCATGTGTCTAGAACGAAAGGAGGACACCCAAAGCTTCTGGATGTTCCTTACTTGAATCAACAAGAATATCAAGAGCCAGAGTTTGCGGTAAACATAAGAAAATTATAACTTGATAAAATTAATCTTAATACTATTTCCAGAATTGACAAAAAGTCGGCTGTCACCAAAAATATCAGTGTTTGGACTATTGCACTATATGGAGTTGTGATTGAAGGACTTCTATACGTACTGCTCTACAAGTTTCCCAGGACAACCCCGAGGATGGCTGCAGCACAACCATCCCGGGAAGTTTTGTTTAGGGATGGAGGAGTTATGTAGAGGTTTTTAGCTTAGGTAGTACTTTAGTTCGTGGAATATTATAGACTTACATACATACTTACATACATACATACATACATACATACATACATACATACATACATACATACATACATACATACATACATACATACATACATACATACATACATACATACATACATACATACATACATACATACATACATACATACATACATACATACATACATACATACATACATACATACATACAAACGTCCCAATAAATACCAGAGTAAGAAGAAAATTAATTAAACCAATATTTGGAGTGGGGATGAATTCTTTAAATGGCGGAATATAGATGAACAAAGAGTGATGGAATAGCTAGCAGCGAAGACGAAGCTGCCTATATAGTCAATACAACGTCCTGTGAATAGATAATTAACATTTTAGTAAAGTTTATATTATTAGTAAAAGGTTGAAATTATTGAAGATAATAAGTTGTTTTGATAATTAAATAATCTTAGTTATATTATGAGTGAACGAGATTTGTGAATTTAGTATTCAGGGACAGTATTGGATAATTTTGGGGCTACAAAATATTTGAATTTAAGATATAGCCTACTTTCACTTTTTTCTTGATATTCGACAAATGTTTACAAAACATTTCTTATTTTATGTCAAAAATAAGAAAAACAATATATTTAAAAAAAAAAATTATAACATTCTTATGAATCAAGGTATAAAAAATTAATTTCAATTTTAGTATACCGAAATTATCTAGTAGGGTTGCAAGTAGAAATTCTTATTATGTTGTCTGTAGAAACATTCCTGATTTAGTAAAAGATGGTCCAGTATTGCTACTTATGTCAGGTTACCATCTGGCTTTATAAATAGGAGACAAACAGTAAAAAAAAACTTTCAGGAATTCAGGAGCTTATTCCTCACATCAAAGTTATGAAGCATACTTCCTAAAATGTTTAATTTTCTATCTACCCGCAATTTTGTGTTTTGACAAAAAAAAAAATCTTATCTTTTTAATTGTAAAAAGATATGGAGTTGAAATGATATGGAGTTGAAATTTTTCATGCTAGTTAGGGTAACTTTATTACACCCCCCAATTGGAGAAAAGTAAATGATAACAGAGTTATCGGGGGGGGTGGAAAACATTAACTCTTGGTACCGTAATTATTGTCTACAACATTCGAGATTAGCCAAATTTTTTGAATAGAATACAACTTATTTAGATACAACTAACATTTTTTGAATTCTGCAAATTTTTATAACCAACATTTTCCGTAGCTTAAAGGACAATTGAGTTATCGACACACTAAATAATAATATGAAATAACTAATATCACAAACTTCTGTGTTTTGTAGTAGGCTAATGCATGTATTTTGAATGAGGGCCGCCACTTTGTACAGCTCCTCTAGTTTTTTCATACAGATCTTGTTTTCCATTACTTAATTTTTGTAAAATACATCTACATTAATAACAAAATGATTAATTAAGGATGTTGTTGACAATTACCACAAATTAAGATTTTCAGTTTAGTTTTATTTATTTTTTTTAATAACTCAGTTACCCTCGAAGCTAGGAAAAAATAAAAAATGCATTTTGTTTGTCCTTAAATAAGGAATATATTTTCTCTGTTGTTATAATTCATAAACTTAACAGTTTCTGAGATATTCGACGTTAAAAAGTTGAATTAACCGCCATTTTGAAATAAGTGTAGGAAATCGGTTGATTATTTTACTCAAAATGGTTTTTTATTAGTCTACACTAAGTTAAATGCATGCAATATTTCAATTCCATATAATTTACCGTTAAAAATTATGCAAAATTTACACACACACACACACACACACACACACACACACACACTCGCACGCACGCACGCACCACGCACCAATAACCAAATGAATGAAAACACAATTTTTCTACTCAAAAAACTTTATTCGTGCAATAAAAAAAAACGACTCTTCAACACAGACAGTCCAAATAAAATGTTCTTGTTTTTGGAAAATTGTGTTTTTATTCATTTGGTTGTCGAAGTTTCTACAAGTGTAGTTCATTACAGTTGATACAACTAACAATTCACACATTCACACAAATATAATATACAATAACAAACATACGATAGAAGCTCCAGTAACTAACTGAAAATACCTTAAACACCAGTTATTTGGAAAAGTTGTTTTCTTATACATTTTGTCAACTTAGTGTGAGACGTGCTAAATTTCTTCTGATAAATTGTTAAACATTGGTCTTCTAAATAGGCTATAAGTAGGTCTAACAGATTTTTAATCTACACAAAATGTTTTTTTTTTTAATTTGTTGTCATATTTTGGCCCATATTTCTAAACCTTTATACATTATTTTAATAACTTAAAACTGGTAACTGCCGTAAGGGAAAAATACAAAATTATCTCAGAATCGGCCCTAATGATTTTGTTCAAATTTTGCTAAGGACCCAAACAAAATGCATTGGTCCCAATTTTTCCTAAAATGTGAGTTATCGGTAAACACAAAAAATCAGCCACGAGGATGTTATAAAATTCGTGATTTCTCAAAATCGACTCTCAGATTTCGTTCAAAATTTAGTGAATTGTGAAGAATGTAAACCGCGTGCAAAATCGCAATAGAACTTTGGTCGACATTAAAAACTTGATTTAGGCAGGAGACGTGTTTATGGTAGCCTACAAGCTAAGACGTTTAGACCCTTATTTAATTTGTTTTTCGAAGACTGTGTCCATCACTTTTTGAATGGCAACTCTGAACTGTTATTTTTCGTTTGTGTATTTAATTTTGGGTGAAGAAAACGTTTGTGCAATGTTTTTGCCCTATTTATTAATTTCATTATTCGGTTAAGTAATAAGCTTTTCTCTTTTTTTAAAAACAAAATATTGATAATATGTCTCTCTTGAACATTCAAAAACTTAAGAATAATTTTAAAAACGATTTTCTCCTTTCTCACACGTAAACAGACATTTTTTTATAGATATTGACTGACACTACGTTTGATTCTGTCGAAGAGTGTATGAGAAATTAATCGTTTATTAGAATTGAATTTAAATGCTTCGGAAATGTACTAAGTATTGTAATTCTTATAAATAATTTATAAAGATATCGATAATACATACTGTTTGTTTTGCAACGGTTATCAGAATTCCTTATACGAACAAACTCTGTAAAATTATTTCTATTCTCCGAATCAGAACGAGAAGAATCTAAACCGAACATTATGACACCATAGCACTGAATACGGAATAAATCTTAAGTAATGCAGACTCCATCTTATAAACATCCCTATGTAGGAGGGAACAGATCGCAAGGAAGGGACCAATAAAATCGTTAACATCAGGGCGCATGTCTAGCTGGTAGCTGCCCTTTGTATTGGGATTAAAATGAAATCTAATGCTTTTCTTCTTATTCATTGGGGATGGAATGATATAACTTTCCACAAAGTCCTGCCGTCCTGTCATATTAATCATTACGACACAACATATGGTTTCCTCTTAAAACTTTTAAAGTCATTATTATTTTCTTTGTACAAACATGCTTTAAATATTGTTGTTGTTGTTTCGTGAAAAACAACCTTTCGGTCATCATCGACTTAAAAAAAAAACAAAAAAAAAACAAGAAAATGAAAATGAAAGAAAATAAAATAAAACAAAGATAGGCTATTCTAACCCTCTAATACTCTAGCATCAGGGTCGGAAGAGAACAAGAGTTGATCACCTGATATTAAAGATGAAAGATCTAACTCGAGACTAAATGGTGTATATCCGGCTAGGTACTTCGGGATCGCCACCCACTACAGCCCCTGAAGGATATGCTTTAAATATAATTTGGTATATGGAGAAAATATAGTACTTTAAAATAAAATATTACATCCCAACAAGTTGATGGTACTTACCCAGGTCTATCACACAATCTAATGCCCAAAAGTTCTCTTCAACCTACGAAGTACAGTAAATGTTAAATTGTATTGTTAGAACAAGGGGTTTCATTTAGTAGGGTAAGTTTGTTTAAAACGGTGGTTGCATTTTTAACCTCCTAGTTGTGTATCATTACGTTCTTGTCGTAGGCTATAATGGGCCTCTCGTAAATGTATATACAGAGTGTTTCCAAACAAACCTTCCTCACATCAAAACCAATAATCTTTATATAAACATATTTCCTAAAATGTTTATTTTTCTACCCGCCATTTTGTGTTTATAGCAAACAAAAATTCATACCTTGTTAATGGTAAATGGTGTGGAGTTGAAATTTAGTGTGCTACTGTAGCCTACTTAGTGCAATAAACATCTAATTTGAGAAAAATAATCAACCAATTGCCTTTACTCATATAAAAATTTAAGCCATTATCATAAATATTTAAGCTTTTTAACGTTCCACATCTGAAAAATCGTTAATTTTACAAAAGGCAAAGTATTTTTCTTTTTAACGACAAACAAAATGGATATTTTATTATTAAATTTTTACCTCTGAGTTTTCCTGTAGCTTAAAAGGACAATCAATAAGGAGAAACAGGTAGGACTCGATGAGGAAAACGTGTAGCTTTAAGACTGTTGCAATGCGCAAGATTGTAACATTAAATGCATTTCCGTGAATTCCGAGTTTAAAAATATGTGATTTTATTTTCTGCCATGTGTGCACGATAATGTGAAAAATACATTTTTTTTTACATTTGGATTTCATTTCAATAGTAACAGACTAACTGGGAATAGGTTTCTATTTTCAACAACAATCACAATACTTTCTTAATACAGTTGTTGTGTAACGTCAATACATTTATTTTAACCAGCTGTAGGAAGTTCAATTAAATGTGACTGAAGCGTTGGAATGTTTATCAATGTTCTTTAGATAGAAAAAAACTCGAACACAAGATCTCACAAAAATTACATTTATTTAATCGTTATCTAATTGTTGTCCGCCACGTGTTACAAACACTTGTTACAAAACAATTGTTTTGTAGGCCTTGTTACGTGTTTCTACAAAACACAGAAGTTTATGATATTAGTTATTACATATTATTATTTGTAGAATTCAAACACACATCTTGTTTCTAAGCTAATTTTGGGTGTTGTAAACAATTACAAAAAAATTAATATTTTCAGTTTTTTTTTCAATAACTCAACTATCCTTCAAGCTACAGAAAGTATAAAATAAACTCTTTTTTTTCTTTAAAAAAGGAAAACATTTTGTAGGAATTTTGTAAAATTAACGGTTTTTCAACTATTTGACGTTAAAAAGTTTAAATAAACGAAATAAGTAAAGGAAATCGGTTGATTATTTTTCTCAAACTGGTGGTTTATAACATTAAGTAGCATTTCAACTTCAAATCATTTACATATAAGAATTATGATTTTTTTTTAACACAAAATAGCGGCTAGGTAGAAAACTAAGCATTTTAGGATATTTGTTTATATAGACTTACTCAGTGTTTTCTCTCCTAAAGTTTCGGAACGATTTTTGGAAACATCCTGTATACTCCACTTGGAAATAGTCTCTACTCACTTCGCTCGTGTCAGTGTCTCGGCCCTGGCGGGAGTCGATGCTATACATATAATATATGAAGTGGATTCATCTCCGTGAGTCAGCCCTGCTGAATCTCGTTACCACACGAATGTGATATTTATCTTTGTTTATCTTAGGTTTTCTTGAATTTATTATAGATTTGATTTTATGATACTAGTAAATTATAAAAGAGAAATTATCATCACATAGCAAAAGGAGCTGGATTTGGAATGTCATCACCTAGCAAAAGGAACTGCATGTAGAATGTCATCACCTAGCAAAAGGAACTGGATGTAGAATGTCATCACCTAGCAAAAGGAGCTGGATTTGGAATGTCATCACCTAGCAAAAGAAGCTGGATTTGGAATGTCATCACCTAGCAAAAGGAACTGCATGTAGAATGTCATCACCTAGCAAAAGGAACTGGATGTAGAATGTCATCACCTAGCAAAAGGAACTGCATGTAGAATGTCATAACCTAGCAAAAGGAACTGGATGTAGAATGTCATCACCTAGCAAAAGGAGCTGGATTTGGAATGTCATCACCTAGCAAAAGGAGCTGGATTTGGAATGTCATCACCTAGCAAAAGGAGCTGGATTTGGAATGTCATCACCTAGCAAAAGGAGCTGGATTTGGAATGTCAAACCTAGCAAAAGGAGCTGGATGTAGAGTGTTTCAATTTGTTTTAATAATTTAGAAGTTTTAATACTATTTTATAATGAAAGTGGAGAAAGAAATGAATTACAGAAAAAATGTTGCAAAGAAAGAAATCAGTTTTTATTCAAACTATAATCATATAAAACGTATTTTACAGGTAGAAAGGATATTTTACCAAACAAATTCAGAATTTTGAAAAGCCCAATTTCTTTTCAAAATAATTACGGAGTGGTTGCTTACTGTAGAAGATTTACCGGATATTTTGAAATTATTTTTTGTTTGGTGAATTGTCTTTTTGTTTTAATAAACAATAGTATATTATGTAATTATGAATAATTACTTTTTTTAGTCCGTCCAACAATCATCAAGAAATAAGTGTAGATTACCGATTTCGGCAGTCTATGCCGCCATCTTCAGATCTACTCAAAGAGTCTTACATTATCAATGTCATACATTTTTCAATGTTACCCATTTTGGGATTGTTAATGCGTAGCCTAATTGTTTTTACTTGTCATAAAAAATAATAAACAGAAACACTATGCACACTGACACTAATACACATAGAATTGATAAGTTTAATTTCAATTAGGTCACTCTTTCACGTTAATTAAGGCTCTGCTCCACCTCCGCCATATTGAATTCATCTCCCATAAGAATAATGCTACACTTGAGCAGTTATACTGATGTCATTTTTCATCTCAGAATGATCGTTAAAAGATCATTTTAAAGATCACGTGAACGCGGATGATTCCCTTTTTTAAAAAAAATTGTGATATAATCAATAGTCGTTGAACAAATGGAGGGGACATTATTGTATATCGATTTTCTATTTCTATTTTTTGTGAGTCAATGAATGATATTTTCAAAAAATTAAAAAAAGGAAAACAGTCAGTGTTTTATTATCTATTACAATAAATAATGTCCCGCTGTCTAACTTTAAAAATAGGGTAGATATAACGGATTAAATGAAAAAATGTACCCATGCGTACAAGGCTGCCCTCGCGTGGTTTGAAAGAGTGCCTTGGACCCGGAGGAATTTTACATTGATGAACCTGTTGTTTTAAATGTTTCATAATATTACTAAAACTAACAACACGTTAATTTTTAAAACATTTTGTAGTATTTTATAACCATTAATGTAAACTATTTTTGCTAAACATTTGTAAATCATTTATTTGTTTTACATTATTATTCACGTTAATCAAAATTACTAGCCAATTCGACATTGCAAATTATTAAACCATTTCCTTATGTGGCGAATAATATTTATTACATGCACATTTGTTTGGAGTTTTCTTTTTCAGTTTTTATATCCTGTTTTAGAAAATATCTAACCTAACCTAACCTAACCTAACCTACCTCTGGCCGATCTGCGGGAGAAGTCCTATCTTCAGAATACGTTTCGCTTCCTTGGAGGTTGTAACACTACTGGCGGTAATCTAAACTGGTTTCGTTGTTTGAGATTCTGCTCCAGTTGAGGGGTGTGGGCAAACTGGTATAATCCAATTTCGGCTTCCCAAAAAATAAACCGATATTAACTCCTGGGGACTTTGGTCACCACATCGCAGTACTGACTATCTGAACAAATCTTAAACTTACCTGAAGAAAGCACCTCCTCTAGACTTTCACATTAGAGAATAACATATATCTCTCTTTGAAATATTTGCACATAAACCAATGGTTATGATATTTAGAGAATCAGTTCGTTAACAAATACTCCGAAGTTTGAAAAGCCAGTATTACCTACCTTGGCATCACTCTTCTTGTTCAAGTTAACTTCATTCGTTCAAAACTGTATGATTTGAATTATTTTTGGGAGTTGATACATTATAAAAAAAAAATATAAGAAATAAAATATAAGAAATGGAATAGAATATGTTAGAATAGCTGATGCACAAATGCTCGATGCATTTTGTAATTTTGATCAATTTTATGTCGAAATTGCTAGATGTTCTAAGGACATGAAAATAAATAACAAAGGGCGGAAATATCTGAATTTTTGTGAAGATAACGGTCAAATCATTTTAAATGGTAGAACGAAAGGCGGTATGACAAGGGGATTCACTTTTTTGAGCAATGGAGGATATTCTGTAAATAATATATCATCAATTATTTCTGTAGATAGTGTTAAATTAGTACAATTTTCGGTCGAACTCTGTTAGTCTCAGATCATTTCCCAATTGAACTGAAAATTTATGTTAAGATGTTAAATAAATCCTGGAGCGTTATTAGTTTGCCATTGTTGCCTATAAATTGTGTTTGACAGAGCAAGATAAGTGTCAGTATAAGGGGAAAATAAATAAATCGGGTTTGGATAGCTTAATTATATCCAACGATACTCAATCTATGACGGGGCCGCCTATAAGAATGTGTTGACACTAATAAAAAAGAAATTAAATGAACCAAAAAAACCGTGGTTTGATAGGAATTTTGCTGTAATCAGAAAGTGGGTGTTCAAACTGTTAAATTTATTTAGAAATAATAATAATAGTTATTTTATTACTAAGGTCTTGTATATATAGTAATGAACGTGTTTAATAATTTATGTTCATTTAAGCGTAAAAACATAATAATGAAGAAATTGTTTCTAAATTTATGCCAATGAAAGACACAAAGGATCAATAAACAGATTTAGAAAACTAAATTAGTGGGGGCAATGATTACTTCTGAGGACTGGGTAAATCATTTTAAAGCACTACTAGACCCCCCCCCCCTCTAATCTCAACGCCAATAGTTTGGGTAGAACCTTTTGTTATGGGCGATCGACTTGATTCAAACTTTACCCTGATAGAAATAAAACGAGTTTTAAAAAAGGCCAGAGACAATAAAGCTCCCGGATACTATAGAGTTCCGTATGAATTTTTCAAAAACGGCTCAGAAATATTTTTTAACCATCTACTAAAAATGTTTAATAGAATATTTGAAACCGACAACATACCCGAATCATTTAAAAAATTCATAATTTATCAATTATTAAAAAAAAAAAAAAAAAAAAAAGGAGATATTAACATCGTAAACAACTCTCGTGGCATTTCCTTTATAGATGCTTTGGCAAAATTATTTACTGGATTGGTGTTGAAGGGTGGATGGAAGAGGAAAGAAACTATATGAGTACCAGGTAGGATTCCGTATGGGCTATTTTGATGAGTATGATTCATTTAAAAAAAGTAAACAAGAAGGGAAAACTATATTCTTTTTTTTGCGGATTTTTCATCCGCGTTTGATACTATTATTAGGGAGGCAATATTTTAAAGTTTATCCACTTATGGTTTTTCCTACAAAATATTAAAAGTTATTAAATATTTGTATAATGATAGGTTACTAAGTCGGGCGTTTGGTGTGGTAACGGAGTGTCTGAAACGTTTAAGGCAGGGATGTTTAGTATTAATAAATAAATAAATATTGAACTTGACTTGTGAGATAATATTATGTACAACAAAAACTCGAACACAAGATCTCAGAAAAACTACGTTTATTCAATCAAACGCGTTTCAATGACAAAGTCGCCATCATTTTATTGTAATTCGTGTATCTCTAAGGATGGCGACTTTGTCGTTTAAACGCGTTTGATTGAATAAACGTAGTTTTTGTGAGATCTTGTGTTCGAGTTTTTGTTCTACATAGTTCAGTATTGTTTTCACTTTTTATAAATGATAGGATATTTATTACCTTTTGGGAGGTGGCTGTGTTTTTATGGACCGTCTAGTACCAGCTTTACTGTATGTCGACGACATTGTATTATTGACTCCTACATCTGTAATTTTACAAAAAAATATTGATAATTTGCAGATGTATTGCGAAACGTGGAACCTAAATGTTAATTTGAATAAGTCGAAAATAATGGTTTCCAGAAAAGGAGGTAGGTTGGGGGCGAAGGATAAGTGGTTTTATAAAGGACGTGAAATTGAATGTGTCAATAATTATAAGTAGGCTATTTAGGAGTACCGTTGACGCCGACACTCTCTTTACAGACGCATCTCTCCCAAAAATTGACAGCTGCTAAAACCACAATTTGCGTCGCTTGTAGTAGCTTAATAGTGAACAAACGTATCCCTTTGAAAGCATAATGGTCGTGCTTTAACGTGGTACAAAGATCAATAATTTGTTATCCAGCTCAAGTATGGGGATATTGACAATATGAACGCGTGAAGCAGCTTCTAAAATTATATATCAAACGTCTTTTCCAATTAGCCGAAAACACACCCAATTATGTTTGCATCTGAAGGCAATTCTACGAATCATACTATTTATAAATCTTTGAATTTAAATAACCTTTCGTATCTGGATAAGGTTGTTTGGATAATACGTAATGTAAACAAATGTAGAGCAGAGCTACTGTATTTAAACTGCAGGCCTTGGGTGGAGGGGGGAACTACAGTTGTTCCCTGTGTAATTTAAAAACAAAAGATGAAATTTTTAATTTTTTGGCGATTTGTCCAATCTTGAAAACAATATTTTGGGAAATTGGAGTTGAGTTGCGAGGAATTCTTCAACATCTTAACGGGGAAAATTGGAAATATCTTGCTCTGTACGTGCAACAAGCTTGGCAATATAGATGGGAATTAATCAGTGAATTCAACTACTAGAGTCTAATGTTGGGGATATTTATTTATTTTCATGTATTTGCTCCCCCCCTCAATAATTTGTTAATATTTGTATTGTGGGAAATCTATACTTGGTGTCTATATAGTATAGGAAATCTATACTTGGTGTTGTTGATAGTATTTACTTGATTGTCATAATTAATTGATTTTTAGTTATCATCGGCTACGAAAAGATAATACTTAGTAAATATTATTTTGTGAGTATGTGTGTTTGCGTGTTCGCGCATGTGCTCGTGTTCGTGCGCGTGCGTGTGAATGTAATTATGTATGGGTGTAGTGCTTATGATAACTATATAAATTTAAAAAGTTTGTAATAATTATTTTTTTAGTAATGTATTGTTTTAACGGTATGATAAAATATTTTGCATGTAACCCATATAGCTATGGATGTTAGAGTAAGAAGATCTATAATCTACCAACCGACAGACGGTTATACCATTGCCTTAATGGTTGTCAATAAACATTTTGTAACCTTCTCATAAGAGCATTATTATTATTAATATTATACGATACTTGCGCGCGAACTGTGTGTGGCAGGCAGCGGAATCGAATAGTAGCACTTATTTTACTGGCGATCGATTACAGTTCAAAGAACCATATTACCCTGAACAATAGTCGGCTAAGACCATTTGAACGGGTCTAAAGACCCCATGAATATTGATGATTAAGTGATTAACTGCTCGCCAATTTTACCGTAATTGTATCAGAGATAATTATGACCGACAACGGTTACGCTATCTTTGAACCAGACCACGTTCCCTTTTAACGAATTGTTAACACGTAAGCAACCATTACAATAGTATTTTAGATATAATAATTATATTGTTTACACTGATGACCGACGGTACTTGATAGAATCCGTTTTAACAAATAAAACTCAATTTTTCTTTTGTAAAATTCTATAATTTATTTGGTCTAGCCGACCATGGTTTCGCCAGTTACGGCATTGACGAGGCTCTTACAAGACTAAATACAATACACACCATAACTGCAGGGATGTGTAACGATGCTAATCTAGTTTTAAATGACCAAACGGAATTTTTGTTATTTTCTCCTTTACTTCAACCTCTATTCAAGGTTGGTTAATACCTGTGTGAATGACCTGTGGGGGTTTCCCCCCCGGGTCTTTGTGCTTTGTTTGTTAACGGGAATTTCCTGCCTTTCTCAATAGTTATGGTGTGTATTGTATTTAGTCAATTTAGTCTTGTAAGAGCCTCGTCAATGCCGTAACTGGCGAAACCATGGTCGGCTAGACCAAATAAATTATAGAATTTTACAAAAGAAAAATTGTGTTTTATTTGATATAATAATTAATTGTTTAACTCATTATAAGCTGGCTTAGTGTACCGTGACCTGGAGTATTAATTGGAATAATGGCTAATTAATTTAAGAGCCCATACGCTTACCAAATCCACCAAGTTCGACATTTATTCCCAAAAATATACCAAACATCGTCCAATTTACCATAACATCGCAAATGGTAGCAATAACATCGCAGAATGGTAGTAGATTCGCCGCGTAGGTGACTATGACAGGGAGGTTTTGACCTTTAAAAAAATTTTCTGCAGTCTGTAGTGGTGGAGCTGGAGTTACAAACCGTTATAGATTTTCAGCCATTGCTGAATCCGTAGAGAGATTGTAATTAGACAGACGGGCCACGGTTAAGCCTACGAAACCCCCTAATGTATATACCGTATGATCGCCTTTCGTGTGAAAGTAGGGTAGCATCCTCCTTTGTGTTCACCGGAGTAAAAACTAATCACTGGCAATAAGCTCTCAGGTAGTTAATTCAATACCAGTGGGAGTGGAACAAGTTCAATATCAACGCTCTAATTATTGTATTTCTTTTCTTCCCCCTTCCCCCCTCGTTGACTCCCCTAACTGTGTATGTAGGTACACTGATTGTTACAAATTGCCTGTTACTGAAGTCACTGAAGCGATATACAATGTCTAACAATTGCTGTTTAAATGGACAGATTGTCGTGAACCGAGAGACAACCGTAGAAATATTATACAGGGTGTTTCAAAAAAGCACAATTTATTGAGATAACTTAGTTCCAAATAATTATTATGTTTCAGTAATTTTCTACCTACAGTCCATTCCACCAGCCGTGGCACCTGACGGATTAGTAGACTCTTCCTCTCACACGCGGCACTCACAAGCGCCTGGGTCTGACTGGCCCGGCCAGGCAGATGACTCATACACTGGGGCGTCCAGTAAGCAATTGCTGATTTGATAAATCACAAATTTTAATAAATTTAAATGACATATTTGAAATGTTTGTTATATTTAAAAGAAAATGACACCAAACACGACATGATTATGATAATATCGGCCAAATTTCGTGAAAACTGTTATAAATTTCAAATATTTACAAGATAAATAAAATATTAAAAATTTTAAGACAAATAATTATTAATGCATTGTTTTTTGATTGTCACGTATGCGCTTTTATACTATTGTATCTGTTTCTTATCATTGTCACTATTATAATATAATGTTACTGTTTTTGAATGTTTGAAAGTTAAGTCTTGGTTTTCGTAATATCAATATCACTATTATCTGATTACTTTTTGTTGTAGCTTGTTTAAAAAAAGTTTATCTATAGCATCTATGTTATATTATAATTATTGTATTTTTCACTGAAATTGTTTGTAAATAGTTTATGCAGTAAATAAACAAATAAATAGTGTAAACAATATTTCTGGTTCATTTATTGTCTATATTTTTAAAACGTCTAAATACTAATGAGTGTTAAGTTCGTCATGTAAATAATGTAGATATACAATTTAATATTGAAAGATTAAATAAATCAATAAAGCTAAAGTTTCAAAATTTTATTGCTTTATTAATCCTTGAATATGGAGTTTCAACAAGAAATATCTGCTGTTACATTAAATATAATTTAATATTTGTTCTAATTATACAAGATTTCCTATTTTTCAGATTTACTTATTAATAAATAATAAACTTGTTTCAAATCACAGGACTTATGCGTTTTCCTAAAAGAAACCTCTTAGTCCCTTATTGTTATTGTAACAATACGGCATGTTGTTTGGACTCAGTACTATGCATATATTATCATATTCATGTCATGTTTGGTGTCATTTTCTTTTAAATTTAACGATGATTTCAAATATGTCATTTAAATTTGGGATTAATGAAATCAGCAGTTGCTTACCGGACGCCCCTGTGTACGAGTCCTCTACCTGACGACTGTGTGTGTGTGTGTGTGTGTGTGTGTGCGCGCGCGCGCGCGCGCGTGCGTGTGTGTGTAACTGGAATAAATAAATTTTCGACTATATCTAGATACATGGTACCATTTATGGTATTCTCCATGAAAAAAATGAACCGTACAATTACAATGTGACGAAGTCACAAAAAACATTCAGTTTTAAAGTATCATGATCCTGTTCCAAAGATACACATATATTCTACAGTTGTAGAAATTCACCTTTGCCACTGATGTGAAATGTTGGTTAATAATTACATTGTCCAGAAAGGTCTTCGTTTCCTATTCGACTATACAGAACTCCTGACAAGCGACGTTATCTGCATCAGTAACTTGTTACGGTAGGTTTGTATGACTTCAAAGGCTGAATAAAAGTAGGTTCATAATAATCTACGTTCTTGACAAATGACTAAATTTAAAAAGTATGTACATATTAATAATCTACAAAAACTGGAAGTTGTCTGTGCTTTAAAAATGCTGAAAAATCCACTAAATACAAATATAAAACGAGTGCTGTAGGCTAGTTGTTTTATTTACTGTTGAGTACTACCTAATCTGCTTTATTTTGTCATTTATTAGTGCTAGGTATCTACATAATAGTGTTCAAATCTTGCCGTATTAGTTTTTGATTTATGTTTCAGTGTCCACGGACCACAGAAGAATGAAGAAACATAGCCAAACACTTTGAAAAGCGTTGGAATTTTGTAGACTGCCTTAGAGCAACAGACGGGATGTCATCTCTTCCGCAGGAAATGGATCAGAATTTTACAATTACAAAGGCCAACATGGAATGGTTTTATTGGCAATAGCCGATGGTTTATAATGTGGGATTTTGTATCAAATGATAGGGTGTCAGGTTGGGGGGGGGGGAGTGCCATTGTACAAAACACTCAATTTTTTAGCAACTGCAAAGTGTTCTATTGAATATTCCGCTTGGAAAAAAATGTTGAAAACATTTCCACAACTTTACCTTATGGTTTGTAGTGGATGATGCTTTCAATTTGCGAATCGATATGATTAAGCCTTTTAGATTGGCAGATCTGAATCCTGTCAATAGAAAGATATACAACTACCGTGTTTCACGAACTCGACGTATACTAGAAATTGGATTTGGGATTTTGAGAACTCGATTCAGAATATTTCATACTCACATAAAAATGGGGCCTACAAAAATTGAATCAGTTGTAATGGCATGCTGCGTGTTGCACAATTTTTTGATTAATAATGTTTTCAACTCCTCCAGAGTGTTTTGATAATGATGACATGGGTGCGGGTATCACTAATTATCTTTATAATTGTGAACATAAAGCCTCAGAATATGATTGTCTGGTGTAAGGGGCGTGTCCTCCCTTCTACTTGCTTCCCTAGCCTGACTTAACGGTACAACCCATTCCAAGAAAACTAGGCACACAAGTTACTGGTTAGATACATTTAATTCCTAAAGTTACAACTTCGTCACAGACTTTTGTAAACGTTTTCTTCTTATTTACACCGATAAAAGAAACGAAAGTAGGTTATGCGTTTACACAGAAGAATATGAGGTCTATATTTTTTTATTGAAGTTGTACCGCTGAAAGTAAACGCAAAGTGTGGGGGCCCCTCTTTTCCTCTCCAGCTCAGACACATTCCTACCTTGAGGATATTATATGTATGGTTTACAGCGAAGAACTTCTTTAAACACCATTGCTGCTGCGAAAAACGTTCGGGAAGGTTTTATGAATTATTTTGTTAATGAAGGGGTACATTTGATAAACAGGGTAGACAAAGTAACTGTACAGTACGTACATAGGGTACATGTAGTAAGTAACTTGAGAGTACCTATTTTAGTATTTACTGAAAAACTATGTTATGTAGTATCTACTGTTTTATACAATAAATAAATAATTACAATTTATTGTCGTACTATATTATGCTTTCCTCATCATTTTCACGGCTTTCGTTTTCAGTGTGTATGTAGCCTCGTGATGTTCGGGGGATTTCCTGATCATCCAAAAAACTGAGTAGTTTTGGTATGTATATATCATCTGAAGATGTGCCGGATTTGGTAGATTCCCTCACTTTTTTCAATTCTTTCGGTAGCTGCTTCATAAGGTGTTAATTTTTTCAAAACAGTAGTTTTGTTGCAATTTGCATCTACCTCTTTACACATTTGTACCAATCGGCGTTACGCAGCTTCTTTTTTCATCTTATTATGATATTCAGCAGACTTCACTTTCCAGAAGCACGTTTCACTTTTTTTTTCACAAACTCGTGGCATTTCGCGTACAGTAAGAGCTCAATTATAACAGGACGCACGATAAACACTAGGCTAATGCTAATAAAAACGTTGCTGTAATGCACAATATTGAATCACTCAAAATGCTTTGGTTACATGAATGCAACATACATTAAATATATACATCAAAACTCTCCTTAAATTAACATTTATTACAAGAAAATTTGAGCGAAAATTAAAACCAACGAATTATCCTTACACATATAACAAAAGGGCCATCAACAATCAGTAAGACAAAATTGTTATACACTTAATAATTAAATGAATTTACTCAAATACAAAAGCATTACAAAATTTGTCATTAAGAGCATAACATTAATTAAATGTATGACAAACATGTTATATATATATATATATATATATATATATATTATAACAATGAAGTTGTTATATAAATTTTAATCTAATTTACTAATTTATTTAAACAAAAGCCACACGTTGGTGAGCCAAATTATAACAATGGAAGTTAGATTTACTTATTTATTTGCAACACTACTAAAAGGGAACAACTTATGATTATTACTCATAAACAACACCGTTTACCTGGATAAAACAATCTCTTTCTTTTAATTTTTTAAAAGAACAAAATTACAATAGCAATAAACATATACATGGAATTTATACTTACTTATCTAGAAAACATTTACTCTCCATTCATTCCTTAAGATTACTTTATTTATCTTAGACAATTTTTAAAATTACAAATTTACTTTATTTTAACTCTTGTTAAAATCTTCAAATTATCAGTTCCTTTTAGTTTAATATTTTTTCTTTACAATTTTATTTAATACTTTAAATTATTATTAACATTTATCATCCTTTTATTTAATCTCGGCTAGCTCAGTTCTTTACAATTAATTTAAAAACAACAAAATCTTAATCTCGGGTCTTGGGTTTTTTGAATGGCTCAATCGAAAGTGAAATCAATTCTAGGTGAATTTAATAATTAACAATTAATTGGTTTTGTACTTATCAAATCTGCTGGTCCTTCTTGCTCGGTCAGTTAGCACTTTACACTCCACCTAACTTTAATTTATCCTTTTATTAAACAAAAAAACACAAAACACCACACTGCTTAAACACTTTCCGTTGGTATTTAACGTTGTCTCTCTTTCCCAGATGCCGTTCCAAATAGGCCTCTTCTTCCTCGAAATCGTCCCAAATCTGTCTCTCCTTCCTTGTAGTCGTTCCAAAATTACAGCGCCTGTTCTACGATGATTGGTCCCTCCTTCCTCTGGTGAATTTAAACTCCTTTTCCAAATCTGTCTTTTTGTTAAGAACTCCACAAACTCCAAATCTAATTTCCTTTACTAATTCAAACTTTCTTTACTTCAATTCAACTTTACTTTCAACTTATCAAAAACCTTTAAATATAACGAGACTTCCTGTCCCTTACTCGCTGAAAAGAAAAACTATTCTTTTGTACACAGCGCACTTTTGCTGTGTACGCGACCTTCCGTCGTGGCGACTCTGGTAAGACTCCCCTAACAAACGATTTTCTAATGTTCCTTCTCTAAAAAACTGTTTTTCGCGCCCTGTTCGCTGATTTGTCGATTTCTACCAACTTTCTCTGCTTACGACTTTCGCAATTCCTACTGGTTGTTTTTGAATTCTGCCGTTGTGTTTTTTAAGTTTGGAGCGTCTCCGATTGGCCGACCTACTTTCTACTTGCGTTTTTCTAAAATACCGTTATAATGCTGCTTTCCCTTGATTTCTCTTTTTTTCCTAGTAAAAACTCTGCTACCCTAAGAATTCCGTTATGTACACACGTGTTGGCCTCAAGGTTCTTGAAATCTTAGTGTTATTGTAGCCTAGCACGTACAATTTTTATTACAGGCGGCATCTGCCGTTTTCTCTTCATTTGTTTCTTAACATGGTTCTATATTTATTATTTTATTCAAGTTATATTTAATTTATTTATTTTTAGATTTCATGATTGATGATTTTATTTAGTTTAATTTAATTGATATCATGATATCGTTACAGTGTCCCCAGATAAAATTAATTTCCTTTGGAATACTAAGAAATAAATTTTTATCTTAGCCCGTTCACTTATGAACTACAATTTTGTAAAAGAACCTTTTCTAACAATGCCTTCGTCCATTGCGGTTGGCCACATAACCATACAATAGACCCTTACTTTCTTTTGTCTACTTGCAGGGAATTTCTGACCATTTGTTGTGGGTCATAAATCCTTTCACCTTCCTTGTTTACATTTTTCTATTGTTATTTTCTCCAGTATTTATTTACACTTTAGCCTAATATTACCTAACTATGATATTTTTTTAACATCCTACAATTAAATACTCCTCTTTCCTTATCTCTATTAACGTATCCTAACTTATATGTGGTATTTCCTATTTTATTCCTAATTACATATTATCGTTCCTTCTCCTGTAGCCTTGTTTACTGTTAGAGTCATGCCTGTTGACGTCATTCCTACAATCGTCCAACTTTCTACCCCACACGTGTTCACTGCCATCTGTGTTACTTTGAGCATTGTCTTCTGTCCTTCGCCATTCTTGTCGTCGGTCATTGTTTTCACGCCAATGGGTCGGTCTGTCATTCATCGGTCTACCCCAATTGTTTTGTCTGTTGTCATACTCCCTTTTATTTTCATCGGTTCTTTCCCTTTCTTGAAACCGCTCGATTTTTGCATAATCGAACTCCATTAATAATTTAATAAAATCCTGCTTCTTTTTAATTCCCCTTGTAATTACAGCTATTAACACGTTAGGGTGAAAATGTTTCCCTGTCTTATAGACTAGCTGATCTTCTGTTAAAGGTGGGCTTAACTCCGAACACTGTAGCATTAAATTCTCTACATACGAAATAGCTTCACCGCCCATTCTCCCGTGAAATTTTCCGAACTCTAGATGGTCCCTTATCTTAGCCTGAATTATTTCATTAAAATACTTCTCCCTAAATTGTCCCTCAAATTCCCTGAATTCCTTTACACTACTTCGATGCAATTCCCACCAAATCAACGCCTCGTCTTTAAGATATCTGCCGATCCAATTTATACTATTCGTTAGGGTACTTTCGCTTATTTCTTTCATAATATTAAGAAATTGTATCGGAAAACGCTCCTTCCCTGAAAAACTGATATTCCTTACTTCCGGTTCGTTAATATAGCCTTCACCTGTGTTTCGTACATTCTTAATTTTCCTATCTAAATCGACGAGCTTCTGCGCAACTTCAGCCGTCTTCTTCGCAACTTCGTCGATTTTTGTGTTGCTACTTTCGAAATTTTTCACGCATTTCTCCCCGATTTCTACGTCCTTTTCCGCGAGTTCTTCTATTCTTGCGTTCACGATCACTCCACGGTTTTCGATCTCTTTTACGCGATTCTCCGATTCCGCGCGATATCCACTTATTCGAACGCCGATTACTTCCTCCGTTTTCTTCAGCTTTTCGTCGAAGCCCGATCGAATTTCCGCGACTGATTGTTCGATTTTTTCGACGCGACTGTTCATTCCGTTAAAACGATCCTCGATCTTCTTACTTAATTTTTCTTCGACTGCGGCTACACTATTTTTTATTTCTTCGCGTATTTCCTTGGTGTTTTTTCGGTTTTCTTCCGCGTTTTTCTCGGCGTTTTCCCGGATACTTTCTCTCATTCGCTCGGTGTTTTTCTCGTTACTTTCTATCATTTGCATCATCATTGCCTGCAAACTTGCCATACTAGCGCCTCCTGACTGTCCTTCCGTCGTTGTTGCTATGCCTACATTTCTGTCTACTGTCCCCGCCCGTGAATCTACGCCATTTTCTAATTCTAGCCCTCTATTGTTGTCTAACATTCCTAATTCATTCCCTTCTTGATTAAAATTTTCGGCCTCTAACCCCAATTGATTATTAATTTCATTTTCATTAGCCATTTTTAAATCCAATACCCTTTTCCTACTTCTAGTTAGCATAAAAACAATTCTATTTTTATTCTATAATATAACCTAACACAAATTTTCCTGCAACAATATTATATTACTTATTCTACAAACAATCTTATTACTAACAATTAATGTTTCACTTTAATTGAGCCCCACGTTGGGCGCCAAATATAACAATGAAGTTGTTATATAAATTTTAATCTAATTTACTAATTTATTTAAACAAAAGCCACACGTTGGTGAGCCAAATTATAACAATGGAAGTTAGATTTACTTATTTATTTGCAACACTACTAAAAGGGAACAACTTATGATTATTACTCATAAACAACACCGTTTACCTGGATAAAACAATCTCTTTCTTTTAATTTTTTAAAAGAACAAAATTACAATAGCAATAAACATATACATGGAATTTATACTTACTTATCTAGAAAACATTTACTCTCCATTCATTCCTTAAGATTACTTTATTTATCTTAGACAATTTTTAAAATTACAAATTTACTTTATTTTAACTCTTGTTAAAATCTTCAAATTATCAGTTCCTTTTAGTTTAATATTTTTTCTTTACAATTTTATTTAATACTTTAAATTATTATTAACATTTATCATCCTTTTATTTAATCTCGGCTAGCTCAGTTCTTTACAATTAATTTAAAAACAACAAAATCTTAATCTCGGGTCTTGGGTTTTTTGAATGGCTCAATCGAAAGTGAAATCAATTCTAGGTGAATTTAATAATTAACAATTAATTGGTTTTGTACTTATCAAATCTGCTGGTCCTTCTTGCTCGGTCAGTTAGCACTTTACACTCCACCTAACTTTAATTTATCCTTTTATTAAACAAAAAAACACAAAACACCACACTGCTTAAACACTTTCCGTTGGTATTTAACGTTGTCTCTCTTTCCCAGATGCCGTTCCAAATAGGCCTCTTCTTCCTCGAAATCGTCCCAAATCTGTCTCTCCTTCCTTGTAGTCGTTCCAAAATTACAGCGCCTGTTCTACGATGATTGGTCCCTCCTTCCTCTGGTGAATTTAAACTCCTTTTCCAAATCTGTCTTTTTGTTAAGAACTCCACAAACTCCAAATCTAATTTCCTTTACTAATTCAAACTTTCTTTACTTCAATTCAACTTTACTTTCAACTTATCAAAAACCTTTAAATATAACGAGACTTCCTGTCCCTTACTCGCTGAAAAGAAAAACTATTCTTTTGTACACAGCGCACTTTTGCTGTGTACGCGACCTTCCGTCGTGGCGACTCTGGTAAGACTCCCCTAACAAACGATTTTCTAATGTTCCTTCTCTAAAAAACTGTTTTTCGCGCCCTGTTCGCTGATTTGTCGATTTCTACCAACTTTCTCTGCTTACGACTTTCGCAATTCCTACTGGTTGTTTTTGAATTCTGCCGTTGTGTTTTTTAAGTTTGGAGCGTCTCCGATTGGCCGACCTACTTTCTACTTGCGTTTTTCTAAAATACCGTTATAATGCTGCTTTCCCTTGATTTCTCTTTTTTTCCTAGTAAAAACTCTGCTACCCTAAGAATTCCGTTATGTACACACGTGTTGGCCTCAAGGTTCTTGAAATCTTAGTGTTATTGTAGCCTAGCACGTACAATTTTTATTACAGGCGGCATCTGCCGTTTTCTCTTCATTTGTTTCTTAACATGGTTCTATATTTATTATTTTATTCAAGTTATATTTAATTTATTTATTTTTAGATTTCATGATTGATGATTTTATTTAGTTTAATTTAATTGATATCATGATATCGTTACAATATATATATATATGTATATATATATATATATGTAAAAATTAGAGTATAAGAAAAAAAACTGTAACTAAACTCAACACCAAAGTTTTAAAATCAGCAAAACACCAATTATTTTATAATAACTAATTCTTCCACCAATTTACAAAATTGTAACTTTTTTTATATTTCTCATTTATATAGTTATAAATTTTAAGTAAAAACTAAAAGTAGGGCCAATGCACCATTTGTTAGGAATTTTCCTTTATTAGACCTGGGTTCTTGATTAAGATAATGAAATAATCATCAGTGGTTCAGTTTTGTACTCAATATTTATTATATTATTTATCTACACCAAATATCTTATCAACTTAAGGGTTTATCTTAAATACATTGAAATCAAATTACATCTATTTATACATATGAACCTGGAATGAATCCAACTGTTGTTCTTTCATGAATCTACTTTACTTTTGAGACAGTTAGGCCCATTCTATACGAGCGTTGAATGCGTCGCGTTATTTTTCGTTTTGGAAGTTAATACAAGTCAAGTTGTAGCATCTATACGAGCGCATTCTACGCTATTAATTACAACTAATAAAAAATAATTTTTATTAATTTCAAAAATAATCGACGCTATTAACGCCGCCTGCCTTGCTGGCAGCGCTAGCAACGCGGCGCAAAAAACGCTGCGCGAGACGGTTAGCATCTATACGAACGCTTTTAGCGCCAGCGTAGCGGTGTCGTCACGTGGTTTTCGATTTTTCGAGTGAAACGGTGTTTTAAAGCGTATCTGAGTGTGTGATTGTTTGATTTAGACTTAAGCACTGTATGGCATTGAGAAACTTATTGTTGAAGTGGAGAAGAGACCAGCAGTCAATAAACAACAGCTAAAAGCGCAGTGCTGGACCAACATTGGAGAGCGATGTATGAAAATTGGTACTGAAAACCTAAAGCACCGATCTGCACAGCATCCATATTGGTGACTGAACTGACGGTTTTCGCGCTCAGCGCGACGCATTTAGCGCCCGTATAGAATGTCACCACTATTGTCGGACGTTGGCGTTAACGTCACGCATTTAACGCGACGCATTAACGCTCGTATAGAATGGGCCTTACCAGATCACTTTATATACAAATGTTTGCTGACCCGTTTTCCTGTGGAGACTTTTGGATATTCGGCTCTCTCTCTCTCTCTCTCTCTCTCTCTCTCTCTCTCTCTCTCTCGCTGCCTGGCAATTCTCTCTCGCTCCCTCGGCGACAAGTTTCACAAACACTGGCGGCGTTTGTACTTCGTTAAGGGCTTATATGCATTTGTGTAATGTGTGTCGGTAATCGTACTCGTAAGGGAAGCATTTCAACACTTTTTGAATTATTTCGCAACAGCTGGCTCTCATTCTAGTTTTCATATGTTCCTCCTTATTCTAATACATTTTTTATACAATAAATTCAATAAATACATACAATCTAAATATTAACATACTATTGAATTTACATATATAATATATACTTAATCCTAACACTGCGTTGAACTTAGTCGCGGAGTTTCTTCCAAGCTTTTATTTGTCGTCATCTGAAATATGGAGTAATTTCAGATCGTGAGATCCAGAGGGTGTTGTTACATTTGCAAAAAGAGCGATTTATTGTTGGATTTAAAAAAAATTGGAATAACGCAAAGAAGCTTTCAAGAATTTACAAATTCCCGATTTATACATTTATGAAACATTTGTGAATAATTGGACTAGATAAGTAAACCAGTCAAATGACAGTTTGCATTCCCACAATACGATAGGAACAAATTTGTTGTGTTAAGCATGGGTTTAATGTTTATGGAAAGCTTCCTTCGCAGGCTGGGGTCGCTCTATTTAACAAACTTTCAGAGTTTGTAAGAATAGAATCAAATATTAACAATATAAAAACAGCCTACGGCGACTTTTGTTGTCCGAGTCCTACTCTGTGAGTTCAGCAGTCACAAGTGATCATTTCTGAAAATTTCTTATTTCACTCAGTACGGTCTAGGTTTTTGTTCTTCATATTGTTATTTTAGGGTTTCTATTAATTTTTTAGTATATATACAGAATGTCCTAAAAATGGTGAACAGACTATACATTTTCGGGTTATATACGTGAAAATTAAATAAAAATCAAATAACATATAGTCGAATTCCTCTTCATCATCCGTATACCCGCCATTTTGTTCTTTTACAATAAAACATTATAACCCCAGAAGTAGATAAGATAAGTTCAGATTTGGTATAAGCATTTTGTATGTTACGTTTTACTGTACCAAACACAAAGACTATTATTATATAATTATATTTATAATTTTCAAAATGGCGGTAGTTTAAAACTTTTATTGTCGAATATCTCCAAAACGGTAACATTAAAAAAAAAAAAAAATTAACTACAGCCATTTTGAAAATTATAAAAATAAAGTCTTTCTGTTCGGTACAGTAAAACGTAACATACGAAATGTTTATACCAAATCTGAACTTATCTATTTCTGGAGTTATAAAGCTTTTTTGTATAAGAACAAAATGCCAGATAGATGGATAATGTAGAGAAATTCGACTATGATATTTGATATTTTTATTGGTTTTGATGTATATAATCCGAAAATGAAAAACCAGTTCACTTTTTTCGAGAAACCTTGTATATTGTATTGTATGTTAATGTTACTTCTTAATAAAATATTATGTGTTTATGTAATATTGTAGTTGTTTTGTACTGATTTTTAGTGTATTATTTTTTATTGTCTGTAGTTTTTTGACTATGATAAAGATTTTGTACCCGTCAACGGGTGTAAATAAACTTATATACAAATATTTATTTTAAATTATATTACAATAAAATAAAGAGAAACCAACTATAACAATAAAAGAAAATATGAAAATTATGAACACACAAATCAACTTTTTATGTTGCTTTTTTGTATACCTTCTCTCTAAAAAAATCAAAAACTAATTATAAATATTATTTTAATGCTATACATATTCTACTATTATTTTTGTTCTGTTTTAAATTCTCTTTTATGTGATAATATTTTTGTTGAAAGTCTGCAATTCTTGATTTTTTTTCTTTGATTAACGCTACAGCACTATTTCACTCATCACTGGCAGTTTCCTACAAGCGTAAAACACTCAAACTTAAATTGCCACATATATTAAATGTACAGAAGTTTGAAGTTTACACAACACTTAAAATACATACTGTAATACACTGCCATTGATCAGCGGGACAGCACTGTACCATTAATAATAAAAGAAAAAGAAAGAATTGCAGACTTTCAACAAATTAAGGTATTTTTTAATGGATGCAATTTCTGAAAGGCAAACAAACAATATAATAATTGAAGGTATAGTTGAAACAAAGCAGACAAAAATATAAATAAACAGTCTGGCGTTTGTCGTATTTGCAGTGCTTACGGCTTAAACGCGTGAACCGATTTTAATCAAATTTAGTATGCGGACATATTTTGACTATACTGTATATCGGAAGTTTATTTAATTTTTTGTCAATTTAAAATTTGTAGGGAGCTGCCATAAGAATAAAATACAAAATTACGATTGTCTCAAAATCGGTTCTACCTATTTTTATTAAATTTGGTTCAAGTGTAGCCTCTGAGGGTTCTAATAAAACGTATTCGTCGCCATCTTTACAAAAAAAATGTCGGTTCCTGACTTACCAGTAAAAAAGAAAAAAATCGGCAGTGAGGCTATTATAAAATACGTAATTTCTCATAATCAACTCAACCGATATCGTTCAAATTTTAGTGAATTGTAAAAAATAATGGCTCGTGTGGAAAATTACGAGTAAAAAATATTACGGTTCAGGAATACAGTAATTGGTAAAACAAAAAAGTTAATCAAATACGAATTACGCTGAGGACATTGTTTATTGTTTATGGCACAAGCGAAGCAAATTTAGGCCCTTAATTAAATTAATTTGTTTTTTTCAAAGCGATATTTATGTTTTCACTTTTTTTTTTACCGAAATGACATTTTCGGTGACGATTTAGTTTTTATTTGGTTTTGGAGATTAGTGTGTGAGAAAGTTCGTGCAATGTTTTTGCACCATTTATTGAAATTAATTTGTTTATTCCATCTCCCTCAAACTAAAGATTAAACGAAACTACCTTGACACTAAACAAAGTGCATTTGGTTCCGATGTTATTGTGTCAAGAAGTCTCATGCATTTTTCTTAGAAATGTTTTTCTCCAACTGAATCACGTCTGAATACTTCAATATGTTCGCAGCAAAAGATAAGTTCTGAAGATGTGTTCATGCAAGAAACAAATTTGAATATCATTTTAGAAACTTTCAAAATCAAAATTTTGTTATTCAAAATAATTAGAAACAATTTTACAAAATCATTTCAGTTTTAGCATCTTTTTTTGTTTAATCAGGTAGTCTACCTCATTACTTAAAATTCACTTTTTCGATAAAACAATTTCAGAACAAGTTACGATGTTGTAACGCACCTTTTAAGGGATGCATTTTTATTTTGTGTGTGAATCGTTGCGAGTGTGTGTAGGTTAAATGTGAGATAATTAACAGTTTCTCATTTTTCAATTTAATTTTATTTATTTATTTAATGAATGTTATTGTTTTATAGGTTTGTGTATACAGTGTTTCCGAACTCTCCTTATTTCGGGGTATTATTCCTTGAGTAAAAATAAGCCAACAATCTATCACAACCAGGGTTTTATCTTGTTTCGTTATCCGTCTGTCTGTCCGAATGTAGTTTTTACAAAATAATTTGTTTAAAAAAAACAGCTCTACAGAATTGAAATAAATTTGGGTTCATTGTTGCTATTGTTAGTTTCACTATGTTAAGTTTCATTACTGTAACCCAACTAGTTTCAAAATAGCAGCAATTCGAAATTTCTAAATTGAAATTTCTCTAAAACTAGCAATTTTACAAAAACTGTACAAAAACAACATTTTCAGTTAATTTTATGACAAATACATAATTGATTTTTAAAATTGGGTTAAAAATAAACGAGATTTAGAATTTCTTGTCTGGCCGTGCATGGCCATATTCTTATCCTGCAAAGTGTTTATTTCACACTGCTGATTGTTCTACTGTAAAATATTTGGTTTCATTGTTACATTAAAAACGACTGGTCAGCTGATCTGTTATCTGTAATAATAACAGCTGATTTGTTAAATTTCTACTATCAATATGTAACTACAACAATAATCATACTTATTTAATTTCATGAAAGACAATTTTGTAAAATTAGTAAAATTTCAGTTAATAAACAGTTACTGTTAATAGAAAAACATCAATTAAAATTTGTATTTAAAAAGAACTTAATTTATTTATTCCAATTAGCTTATTCTGATGAGGACAAGAACTTGTCCATGTACAGCAGGACAAGAAATTCCTAATCTCGTTTATTTTTCACCCAATTTTAAAAATAAAAGCAACGATGGATTTTTCATAAAATTTACTAAAAACAGTTGTTCTTGTAATTTGTTTGTAAAGTTATTAGTTTTAAAGTTATTTTAATGTAAAAGCTTTGAAGGACCGCCATTTTGAAACCAGTTAGGTTACAATAATGAAACTTATCGTACTAACTGAAACTAACAATAGCAACAATGCATCCAAATTTGGTTCAATTTTGTATAGCTCTTTAAAATGTTGTTTTTTTTTTGTAAAAAACACAAATGTAGAGACGGACAACGAAACTAGATAGACCCCTGGCTGTATTAGGTTTTTGGTTTCTTTTTAAGCAAGGAACAATATCTTGAAGTTTGTAAGGATAGTTGGGAAACACTGTATAATGAAGGTAACATACAGGTTTACCTCTGGAGTTATCTCATTTGCTGAACTTTCCTGTTGTATGGAGCTTGGTGTTTGATTTTTTAAATATTATTTTGTTATTACTGCATATTTGAGTATCTATATTAAGTTTGTATAATTATTTTTTGTAATATTAATTTATGGATTTTATTATTCTTTTGTTCTGTAACTGTTCTGGACGGACAATTGTTGTTCTGGCAACAGAATGTGGGAAAATTTGATTTTTTTTTTTAAATATGGAGAGCCTTGGCTATGCAAGAACGTGTACGTGTTTATAATGTTTTGAAAAATGCCGTTATTATATTGTTTTAAAAGTCTGCCATGGCAACTTTCTTTGACCACAGGTATGACAAGTATTTGGGTAACAGAAACGTGTAATATAACAGATCAAAACTACACAGCAGTTCTAATTTACTCAAATTTTTACTCAAATCTATTTACTTGTTATACGTAGTAGAGTCAAATCTCGACACATCAAGGTTCTTTAAAATAATCAACGCTAATTGAGCCTTCAATTTTAGGACATACTTTTTCCCACTTCACATTCATTGCATGTGTTTGTGCTGCCTACTTACTCTTCACCCTTTTCAGTTAATTTTTGCTAACGTCATGCCGATAAGTTACACTATTGTCATTCCATACTTTGTCCAGTTCTTTCGAACAGATTAAAAACTGAAAATAGCAAAGCAACAAATGATTTATTTATAAAATCTAAAATCAAACTTGAAATAATAAGAGAAAATTTTTAATTTAATCCCCAAAGTATACCAAAGTTATCTAAAGGTGTGTCCTGATCAAACCAAGCTATTTTCAATTCAATTATTTATATATAGACATCAACCATTTAACAGGTTAAAATTTGAAAAGAGTAACAAGAGATATTTTTCCAAAACGTTGAATTTAACTTGAAACAATAAGTATGTTAAAAATAAACATGTTTTTAATTCAAAAATTTATATATAGACAACAGATAAACGTATCTGTAACAGGTTAAAATTTAAAAAAAAAGAGTAAGACATATATTTTTAAAAACTAGAATTCACTTGAGAGAAAAAGACAGAAATTAAATTTTTACATGCCAAAATGAACGTACTTATGGAAAGGTGGGTCTGGCTGTACCAAGCATTTCAAAATTAAAAAATAGATTAGCAGACATATGTATCTCTATCAGGTTAAAACTTGAAAAGAGCTACAAGAGATTCATTAAAAAAAAAGTAGAACTTAATTTTAACTCCGTAAAATAAACAGTTAAGGCGCATCCTGGCGGAAAGCATTTTTCAAGTCAAATATTTTTATATAGACAGCTGATATATGATCTGAAACAGGTAAAATACAAAAAAAGTAACGTGGTTATAATTTGAAAAAAGTACTCGTAGGATGGATATTGCAGAACAGCTGTCTCTATTGTTTTAACAGCTTGTAACAAATCATGTAACACTGGTAAATCATGCCCAGTGAAAAGCTAGGTAACATCAGACAGTAGAATCTTGATTATCCAGCTCTTTGAATTATACAATCCAGACAACTGTAATAAAAATCTAGTCACAGATGTGGTAGATTTTATAGTAACCAATGTTATTGAGCTGACCGAGAGGGTAAATCATGTCATGTCTGGTGAAGGGCTAGGCAACACCAGAGAGTAGAATATTGATTAACCAGCTCTCTGAATTATACAATCCAGATAACTGTAATACAAATCTAGTCACAGATCTGGTAGATTTGATTGAGGTGGCTAATAACAGCTAATGTTATTGAGTTGGTTAGTAGTAACCAATGTTATTGAGCTAACCGAGAGAGTAAATCATGACATGTCTGATGGTGATGTTCTAGGGAACATCAGACAGTAGAATATTGATTATCCGACTTTGAATAATACAACTCGGACAACGGTAGTGTTATAAATACAGTCATGGATCTGTTAGATTTTATTGACTGGGCTAGTAGCAGTTATTGAGTTGACTAGGAGTAACTGATGTTATTGATCTGACCAAGAGGGTAAATGAAGTCTGGTGAAGAGAATGCTGCCAGTGTAACTCATGTCAAGTCTAATTTTAAATGCTATAGGATTATTTCTTTTGTTATATTTGTGACCAGTAAATTTGGATTTGTTGTTTTACTTCTATGATAAATTGATTAGTTATCGATATTTATACAGTAAGTGTGAGATGGAACAAAAGTTTTGTGCAATAAGAAAACTTGAGTCTTGAGCGTCGGCAGCAGATTTGGGAGTCTAAAACAACATCAATCAGTGGAATATAAAACAGGAACACTATAAAAGTAAACGGTGAAAAGTATTGGACAAAATTTCTCACTCACCCATTCTCAAAACCAAATAAAAACCAACCAAAACTATTTGTAATCAAAAGTTATAGATTGTTAGTTGTCAGTTGAAATTTGAAAATGAGGTGTGAACTCAGTCTTTGAAAAAATATTTATATACACAAAAAAGTGTCTAAGATTGCTTCACTTGTTCCAAAAACATGTCTTCAGCATAAACCATGTACAATTAAAATCAAGGTTTTAATGATGGTTCTATTTTTTTGTATGAATGATAATATTATTTTTTACTTGCGATTTTGCACACATTTTTGGGCTATTAGTTTTCAAATTTAATTAAAATAAATTGGTAGAACCTATTTTAAGAAATATTTCTTTAATAACAGTCCCATGGAAAATTTTACTTTTTATCGATAACTCATGAATCGGTATTTTGCAGAGATGGCGACCAATACAATACGTTTTGTTTCAGTTCTTAGAGGCTGGACCTAACCCGAGGTTGCTCCTGTTATTTTCTGTAACATGGATACTTGCAGTATAACAAACACACAGAACACAATTCTCACAAAAAATATGCCTAAGTATTAGACACGTTTCAACGACAAGGTCGTCCTCTTCAGTGATACACGAGCTACACCAATCAAACTATAACTCCGAGTTATAAACTATTTATGTTATAGTTTGATTGGTGTAGCTCGTGTATTACTGAAGAGGACGACCTTGTCGTTGAAACGCGTCTGATACTTAGGCGTATTTTTTGTGAGAATTGTGTTCTGTGTGTTTGTTATACTGTATAATTTTTCTCACAAGTCAAGCTCAACATTTAATATATGGATACTTGCGTACTGAGAAAATTTCTCACTTTTGAAAGGTGTGTAAACTACAAAATGTGGAAAAGTAAACTTATTTATTTATTTGTATACAATCATACATATTTTTGAACGTAAATTACACAATTAAAATCTTGAAATATATTTGTTTAACATTTTTAGGCATAATTTTTTAATTGATGAAAAACAACTTTCCTTTAATTTAAGTCTTCAGTGTCTTCTGCAATCAAACCACTTGTAGCACTTGTAACATGTATACACAATCAAACCAGTGTGTTTTTACACAAAATTTTTGTGCACAAATTACAGCAATTTTCTGTGTACCGATTTTTCTTAGCTGGGCAGAAGTCACACTTTTTACATCAGCCGTATGTTTCCTATTGGCAGGCAGAGTGGTTCAGTGATTTTTTTTGTATTTTCTGGCGTAAAAGTGTTGAAAATGTAGCTACCAAAGACTGTTTTATGATATGAGGCTGGATCAAAGTAGTTGCCAATGTATATCCTTCTTGACCTAAAACTGACCTGAATTGAGATGAAGCATAATCTGACAATTTACAATTACCAAGTTCAAGAGGCCGCAGTATACTGTAAATGGCCATCTGTTGCCATCCTGGTGACGGTGTATTTGGACATCATTCTATCTACAACATTCACTCCACTTTTAGTGCTGTTGTAGAATGTTATTATGTCTGGTTTTGTCATCTCACCAGTACTTTCATATATGGCGTCATCGTGGTGCATAGATAACATGATCACATTTTTTTCTGTTTTTTCTACGGAATGTAAGAAATTTCTGGAGGTAACTGTGGTTTGTTTATTCTTACTGTTCCAAAAACAGTTGTTCTGTGGTTAGTGTATAGATAATTTGCCAAAGGGATTTGTGTGTAATAATAATCCATAGTGATATTTCTACCACTAACTACCACAGGCTGACAAACTCTTTTTACAACACTTGCAAAGTCATTATCAATTTTAAAATGTCCCACTGGCTGCTTTCCAGGATATATTTCCATGTTACTGGTAAAAAAAAGTCCTAGAATCTGTCAGAGTATAGATTTTAATGATATATTTAGGAGGTTTTTTAGCTTTATACTGCATAAATCAACATTTGCCTCTAAAGGGCTCCAGCATTTCATCAATTGTGGCAAATTCGCCAATATTATAGGAGTTCAAATAATAACTAACAAACTTTCAAAAATCTCACTTATTGGAGCAAGGTTGTCAAGTTTCCTCCGGGATTCTTTAGTAGCTTGGTCATCAAAATATATTGCTTGAACAAGCGTCTGAAAATGTCTTTTAGACATTGTAGCAACATATATATCCAGAGCGGTGCCATTTGTGCTCCATAGTTCATATCGGCATGAAGGTGGTTACTTTATTTCAATCCTATCAAGTAACCCAAAAAATACTTTTATCTCATCTATATTCGTAGGAGGGCAATCTTGTTCTCCTCATGAAAATTCTGATGTTTTACATCCAACTGCTGGTTTGTGTAGATCGCTACTAATTATTGAATTATGTAATTTGATAAGAAACAATTCCAAGTTTCAAAAATTGATTTTTTTTTTTGTCTTTGTAATCATGTTTAATAAAAGGCAACTTTTTTACAATGTTAGCGTATGCTGTTGAAGTTGCTGATGGTTTGTGAAAATCCCATTTCGTTCCATCTTTTGCAGTATAATAAACGCCTGAGCCCTCAATTATAGAAGTATTTCTATTTTATATGTTTCTACTTACAGTAGTTTGATTTTCTTCATCCTGAATTGAAACAGTAGGTCCAGTAATTTGATTTGTTTCATCCAAAGTTAAAATAGTAGGTTCACTCTCAACACAGGACTATTCAGTGTCTGCATTATGTTCACTGTGTTTACTTTCATAGTCAGAGTCGGATGTACTACTATATTCTAAATCACAAGATTTTTTTTCTTATAACCAATCTATAATGTTTTCGGGTAGTTTATCACCCATATTATTGAAATTAGAAAACACTGAAATACTAATATCTCCTATTTATACACTAATAACTAATAATTATACTAAAAAAAAAAAACTATGCTAAAACTATAAATGTTCAATTTAAAAGTTCCGAATCACTATAATTTATTTATTTACACAAAAAAGTCATAATTGAACTAAAACACGAAAACAATACTAAAACCAACAACTTTATTTGTAAAAAGTGCATTGACGTTGTTACTCGAGTGGTGAATTAATTTCTCTACAGAGCGGTAACACAGTTACTCCCGTGGTGAGAAAAACACTAACTGGGTGAAGGGACAGACTTTCCCTTCCAACCCTCCTCCCAAGGTAAACTGAACAAAACAGAATCACATGCAATTGGTCACGTATACACTAGGTGGGGCTAAATCAAAAGTGGGGGGGATGTATGGGTAACTAAGATATTTACAAAATATCAAAGTGGAGAAGTTTTTCTCACCAGGGGAATAAATCACAGGTTAAGCATAACTTCATCATAATAGATGGAGTGGATTTTGTAAAATCATAATTTTGATTTTTTTTTGGCAGCTACCCACAAATTTTTTATATCAATTTTTACCCTATTACATAATAAGTGTCTCTATATTACTTGTATGTTAGAAAGTAAGCTGACACCAAAGAGAGAAAGAATTACCATTGACAGGAAAAGGTACTTCAATTTAGTTAGGGAATGTTAAAGGATATTTTACATTAAGATCATGATGACTAACTTTTGTTAGCCCCGAAGTTGGCGACTAGTAGGAAAAAATTACCGGAAAATACAGAAGATATTAATAAATTTAACACTCTTAGGGAAACATGAAATCTGTGACGCTAAAGGAAACGCCCGGTCTCCGGGACCCCTATGTAATTTTATCACAGTTTTCAATTGTCTACTATGATGAAATGTATTGGTTCATAAAAAAATGGCAAAATATTTAGTTATACAATACTGGTATATCAATAATTACTAATATTGGTCTTCTCCCCCAATTGTGATCTAACAGTTTCAATCTTTTTATTTGTGTTCACCAAACTGTATTCATAATATTATCATCAAATAGGAGCTCCCATGCTTGAAATTGTTTGGTTTATTGCCTAGTGCTCTAGCTGGACCTCTGATTCCAGGAAGGCCAGTACGTATTCCTTGCTGGTGTCCTAACATTTGTTGGAGGTTCATTGCTGTACCAAATGCCAGGAGGTCCATAATCTTTTTTCCTCAATCTCTCTTCAAATACTTCAGGCATATCATTGATTCGAGGTATATCATTGATACAAGGCACATCATAGATACGAGGCAACAATGTTCCTCCGTTTCCATAAGATTGTCATTGTCTGATTCTTCACTTGAGACTTGCTCTTCTCACTCCTCGCTTGCAGTCCATGTAGGATCTTCATCTGAATTGTCTACTTCGCTTCCTGATGACAAAAATGCTTCATCATCCTCGGGATGTAACAACCGTTGAATACGAGCACCAAAATCTGGATCTCGAGGGATGAACGATCGACTTAGTCCTGGGCAGTCCATTACAGCAATTTAGTCATTCAAACTAATATCAATATAGTATAAGTACACAGAGGGAAAAAAAAAAACTACGTTAAAGGAAACACTCGGTTTCACAGACCGGTACACGAATAACACACAGGGAAACAGCCCGTCTCACAGACAGCTAGACTCTGAAAAAACAATACGTCAAGACTGTGCGGGTCACAGAGAGAAACTAAAATCAAGGTCAACCGGTTCAGGATGGGTTGGGGGGAAGCTACTGCTTTTGTCATCCACCGGGCCGAAACAGTTCTAACACTACAATAAAACAAAAACTCCCAGGGTCCTCGTAAGACCGATGTTTCCTTAAGTGTGTTAAAATTAATTACAGAAATATATCAAAATAGAGGAAATATCTGAGGGTCGACTATATAATTGTGATTGGGCTGGACTTAAACACTCTGGCTTCAAGCTTCAAGACAGGAAAAAAGTACTGATGGTTAATAAAGAAGTAAGAAGGGAATGACAATGCACAATATAGCTAGCTCAGATTGGAAAGTCTAAAAGCGCAATAAGTATTTAAATACATTGATGCAGAAATCAAGGCAATATATAGATAAATACAGAAATGGAAGTTTGTGCTGAAATTAAAATTTTAGAGATAAGCAACTTTAAAACGAAAATCATTATTACTCCTTAATAATATGCATTACATCTTGCTGTAGAAGTAATGATATACACTGTTTTATTTACCACCTAACTAATGCCGCTTCGCCAACTAATGGTAGTCCTAGAGAAACTGAAAAGAAAATATAAATGTAAACTTATGAATGTTTTGATAGCTGGTATCAACAGAAGGTATAATGTAAGGTAGGAAGATATTCATCTACTAATATTAATTTAGTCCTGCAGAAAATAAAGAAATGTAAAAATGAAAAACCAAGTGGTACAAAATTGAAACAATGTAGAGATTATTACTCGGGTATGAAATTATCGAAAAGTGGACGGACAGAAAGTGACATTGTTGAATGGTATGTAAGTCGGATAGTGCCATTGTAGATAGTGAATGAGTTACATGGAAGCCGTCAATACTATTAACATGTGGAAGCAATACAAATACCAATGCTGGAAAAACTGTCTGGTACATGTTTGTACTGTAAACTGCATAATAAACTAACCTAATTTTTCTCTCCATTTTGTAACTTAATAACTTTTAATACAATGTTTTCATTAGATTATAGTTTTCTTGAAAATTGTAACTTTATAAAAAAACACTGAGTGTTAGTATTAAGTTGCAAAGAATAAGTTCACCAGAAATAAAGATACGTAATAACAAAGTGGGGAAAATGACTCATAATGAGTTAATGATGATCAGTAGTGTGTTACTTGATAATAAATTAGCATCTCTAGTAACAAAGGAAAATATTAGCCGTTTAGCAGAAGATATAAAAATCCTTAAAAACAAAAATAAAATTGTAAAAGAACAAATTATTTATGAAAGAGCTGAAATGTAAAATTCTGGATTAGTTGAATGGCTTAGGGCTTAGAAGATAGGTCCTGCAGAAATAATTTTGTGTTTAAGGGAATCAATTATAAAAGAAAAGAGACTTTAGAAAGCTTATAAAGGACTTTTGCATGAATGTATTACAGTGCCATGATAATGTTTGGGTAGTCATGGTCATTTGATTGGCAACAATGATCCATTATGTTTTCCCTATCATGTAGATTAAAATTGGAGTATGGGTAACATGAGGAAACTCAAAGGGGTAGGTTATTTTGTTTATAGAGATTACCCAAAAGAATTGAGGAAGAAACGAAGTTATGGCTTTGAAAAAAGAGTCGGAGTAAGTGGTGCGGACAGATATAGGATGCTGCTTCTGTTTGTTAGTTTGATAGTCAAAGAATACTACTTCACTTTAGATAAATAAGCAGGAGGTTATGGATGGAGTATAAAATTGATGTATCAAGCTGCACTGTTTGCTCAAGACTAACATTTACCAGTTTCATATGGAACCTGGAAAACAACACAAGATCGCCACGGGCTGAAGGGATTGAGGACTTTGTGAACATCTGAAGGACTGCGACTGCACCAATCAACAGATATCTCTCGATGGATATATCACTGTTAGTATAGGTGAATATGTTAAAATTTTATCTTATAATGTGTAACAAAAAGAGATAAAATTAATGATTTTAAGTTGATTAGTTATTCATTTGAGTATTAGAGTATCATTTTGTTAGAAACTTTTTATACAGAATTTTTTTAAATATAGGCCTACAGTAGTTAAATAAATTTTGTAATTTTGGACTATGATTTTTAAAGCTGTGTGTAGGAATGTTAATAGGAAGTTGTTTGTTTGAAATAAACTTAGGCACAAAATTTGTAAAAAAAATAAATTTTGTTTAGTGTGATTCTTTAATTAGTTAGGTTAGAAAATAATTGGTTAGTGTATATATTGCCAGTATACTTAAATTTTAATTTTTGTGATAAGGACTTATGGCTCTATCAAATTGTATTATTTTTTAACTAAAGATATGTCCGTTATTATAAGACTATAATGCAAGGATAATAGATATTGATGCTAATATAACTAATGGGTTTGTTGATATTTCAACTTGCCTAAAATTTTAAATTACATTTTCTGTCACCACAAGAAGCTTTATTGGAACTTACTAGGAACACAAGATATAGAACAATGTAAATTTCATAAACATAGGTTCAGTAGTTTTGGAGAAAATTAGAGGACAGAAATACAAACGAACAAGAATGGATTGTGGTGAGAAGGAACGGAGCTCGCAGACTGTTACTCGATGGGACACTAATTGTACTGATGGGACCATTTGTCTGTGCGCGCGGCTCTGATGCTACTAGCCGTTCTGTAAAAGTAGGGCTCGCTCACCCAACTATGTTTGTCTACCTTTCGCGACACATAATTACAGTTTACAAGATTTGTAGTGCATATAGAAACATGATGTTTACAAACAAATTGAAGCTACATTGAAGACAGGTGAATAATCTACGCCCGGCGCGCCGCGCGGGACCACATGTTTTAGGAAATGAGCGATAACCACTCCCCTCTTCCCCGCCACGCCATAGCAAGCCGCGCGCACAGACAAATAGACCCATCAGTAAGTGGAGATGTACTTTGGTACAATTAATTTACAATGTATTTGAATTTAAACAAGATCGGTTAAGGAGCTTAGGAGCATAGCCCACATAACCACAAACTTACTGATGAACAACAAATTTATTCCGCTTATTTTTTAACATTTTTCTAAGGAATTCAAAATTAGTTTCAAATTGAATCTTTTAAGTTGTTTATCCATTTGCCAAGCTATCACATTTATAAAGAACAAAAATGGTCATTTAATGTTGATGTGATGCGGTGCTTATTGACTATTTTTTGGACCTTCAGGGGTTCACTATAGTGAGTACGGGCATGGCAATTCTGTGAGACCTAGCTGGATTTACACATTTTTTCATGTAGTCTTGGATTAGATCCTTCTTTTTCGTCTTTCCTATCAGGTTCATCTTGACAACTCTTGTTCTCTTCAACCTTAACGCTATTAGTATATTCAAGGTCTAGAGGTCCTTTCTATGTTATGTTATTTTCTTCACTTTTGTAAGGGCGACGATGAACGAAAGGTTTTTTCTCTTCAAGCAACAAGAAAAAAAAGAACATATTTCTTGGCAAACGATGTTTATTAAAATCATTAGGAATCTGTATGTGATTTTGTAGGTTTCAAGAAGTATATTTTGTAGAAAAATTGAAAAACAACGAATTCATACATCTTCATATTATTATGAATTTAAAACAATTCAAAACTAATAAATTATAACATAACTTCTTGAATTTTTTTTATCAAACTTTATTATCAATTAAGAAGAATCTTAATTAATAATAGACAATAAGGTTTGATAAAAAAGAAGAAATTTCAAGAAGATATTTAATGGTTTTGAATAATTTTAAATTTAGAATAATATCTTCTGAATATAAGAATATCAGAATAGTATCCTCTCATACTAATACTAAAATCAGTAGCAATACTACTGTGTTTGTTAGCCATTATTTAGCGGTCTGCAAGGATTTAGGCCATAAGTATGCTAGTTTTTAAATGTATATGTGTGTGTATGAATTTGATCTAGTTCAGTTGGTAGTTTCTGAGAAAATTATACCACGCCTATAGTCAATTACGATAGGCCTAACTGACTGACAGACAATCAATGTGTCCAATTTCTTATTCGTTTGAAAAGAACTGTAAACTATAAAAATCCGAACACGATTTGAATTTTTTTTCAGGTTGCCAAAAAATCAAATAAAGATTATGATTTCTCAAATAAATAACCCAGATGTAACCTGACTAACAATGTATGCTGTATGCTAATAATATATGATTTCATATTGCTGTATCTTTTTTGAATTTAAAATGATTCAAACGAAAAAACATATATTAAAAAGTTTATAAACATAAGTGTCATAATAGAGATAGACAAAAATAATATAGTTATTAGTTTATTTATCTTTTAATAAGCCAACAGGATTACTGGTTTTGAGATGTCATCATCAGATCCTTGGCCTCATTCGATCCTTCAAGGGAATGACTCTGGAAAGAGGCTAAGAATCAGATAACATAACTCACATGTTAAAACTGGTAATCCTGTTGGGATATTAAAGGATTGTGTTTGATGAATATTCAAAAAGCAAATAACTGAATAACTATATTAATAACATAGTCCTGGAGGCTTCATACATATTATATTTACAAAATTATAAATAAGAGTTACTTCAGTGATTGATGGTTTTTACTTGGCATGTTGCTGATTTAGAGATTTATTTTAGTTCCTTAATATTATTGCAGTTCAATAAAATACAGTATATGTGATTTGAACGAGACCAGTTCAGTTTAGGGAGGAATTACCCACAGATATACTCTTATTAGTAAGTGTAGCAGGAAAAATGGAACTAAGATGAAAAAAGAAGGTGGTGACAGCCTCATTGTGGATATAAATAATTGGGTAGAAGGAGCCATAGAGAGGTAGGAATCCAATTGGTGCAAGCCCTGACAGGACATTAGTGTTTTAGACAATATCTTTATAGATTTAAAAAAGTGGGTGATACTAGATGCATAATTGTGTAGAGGAGGAGGATACCTAACACAGCTTTTTGCTGCGAGATATGGAATGACAAGAATTTGATAAATGAAGAAGTCAGGACACTTTTGGGTCTAGTCAATATAACTGACCTTATGATGGAGAGCGACGAGAAGTGGAAGGACACATTGTGGATATATACTAAAGCATAAAGAGGACCAACTAAGCCAGACCTAGAATATATATAATAAGGAGAGCAGGGATTCAACCTAAAAATAGCCCCTAGGCTAAAAATAAAGTGATACTGGCAAGTGATTCCTTGTCTAGTCTATGGTTACCATCATGGGGGATGATAGGAAAGGATATTAGGTTTTGAGTGGGTAATCCGAACGAACCAGGAGTCTCCACACCAGGAGACATGTATCTTCTGAGTGTGCTTAATGCATTTCCTTCTACTTTGGTAAAAAAACGACAGATATACTGATGAAGAAATTAATTTGGTCTACTTCTGAAATATGTTTTGTTTTCATTATTATTCAAAAAGGAAAAAGGAAATCTTAAATATTTTATTATTGTGAAGATGCAATATTAAACTATCGTTTATTCATTACATATTAAAATTGATCTATGGTAGTTACTTTGTAGTTTTTTGATGGGTCACTGCGTATATAAGAAATGAAAGCCTCCATTAAAGGTTAAAGGTTCAAGTGTGAATTTGATCAATATCAGTTGTAGAAAGCTAAACTACCAAGGTTTATGTGACAAGCAATACATTTGTTTAACTTTTTATTAAAAGTTTTGCATTCAGAATTTTTTTAAACCGGAAAAAATGAACGAAAGATAATACAACATTTTAAAAATTTTATTGTATTATAACCTTGAATTTTGTTTCATCACAAATTCATTTTGATTAAAAAGAAAAACTCGTCAGGACATCTTAATATAAACAAACTTTGATTATTATTCAAAATTGAAAACAAAACATAATTCACAGTATGCTGATACTCAAAGAAGAAATTATTGTAATTATAACCTGTCATTAATGATAGCAAAGAATAAACAGACACACTGTTAGTAAGAAAACTAGCTCATTACGGACATTAATCACACAAATTTTGGAGAAACAATTTAGTAAATTACAGATTAAAATATTTTTTTAAATTAAATTTTTCATACAGGCAGAGCTGAATATAATTAACACGCCAATGCGTAAGTATACCAAAACCGCAAGGTTATAAACAAATATCAAATTCTGGTAAACATTACCATACATTACAAACGATTTCTATATTTAAAACCTATTGTTTTGAAATTGGGAGGGGGGTTCAGTGAAACTACCCCCGTTTACGTTTTTTTACGTCTACTACAGTGAACAGCAAGATTGAACAAAAGAAAAGTACGAAAACATTCCTAAACAAATTTATCAAGTTTTTTAAATGGGAGGGCTAACTTCACGGGAGTTGGTAACTTCAACCTCCAGGTAATTTTAAGAAGCTGCAGTAAAAAATTCTTGTAATTATTGTTCTTGTTAAAAAAGGGTTTGTGTAATAACCGTCATGGTGTGAAACTGAAAACCAGGCTTTACTTATGTCACCTGCTGTTCATTGGGAGCACTTTTCCCCATTTCCAGAACGTTAAAAAATAGATATAACAAAGTTATAGTCTGTTGATTCTAATCTATACTTTATTTTTATTGCTGTATTAAAATGAAAGAAAAAGTCAGGATTGACAAAAGGTATCATTTATATATTTATAGTTTGATCCAAAAAGAAAAAAAAGTTAATAAATTTAACAAATAGCTTTGTGTTGTTTCCCGTAAAACCCACTGTTTGACTGTTACCATTTCTATTTCATAATAAATTAATATTTTAGCGACACTAAATGGACGTCTTCCATTATTAATATTTTTCATTTATTTTTTTGTTTTTACCTGTGAAATTAGTAATTTTAAATTCGTAAGCAACATTTGGAATTGGGAATACTGTGTTAGAATTGTTAATTTGACTTTTATGTCTGCTCTGATTTGACATTTTACAATACAATTTTGGTTTTGTAATTAGCTAGTTGCTAATCTTTCGTATATCTTTAATGAAGTTAACAACCTTAGATCTTTCATTCATGACAATACATATGGTAAATTTATAGTACTAGTAGTTGGCGCAAGGTCTGTTTAATTCTAGACCATTACAAGAATAACAAAAGCTTTATAGGCTCTGGGCTTTGTGCAATTAGAAGTAGGTTTCGGCTATGTATAGCTATTGAAACCGAATTAACTTAAAATGATTTGAGATATGAAATAGTCTTGTTAGGTTAAAAATAATAAATTGATATGAAGATGTTTTATGTGCTTTTGTTGATTATGAACTACCTGGAATTATATGGTCGGCTGAAAGGTAAGATCGGAACATTCATTTTATTCAGGTTATTTGTGATTTTTAAAGGTTATGCTCTTGGCAAGAAGTCTATAACGTAACTGTTAAATAGTTTTCCAAATTTAAGCTAAGTAGAGTGATTTAATTTAAGATTATAATAATGTTTGAGTGGTTTACACTTAATAATCAATCATACTGTACGATAATAAGCATTGAAGCTTGCCTTATTGGTTATTATGGAGAGAAATTGTCTGATCGATTTAAGTGCGAAATCTCGGTAATTACTCTTCAAAATAGTGTTTTGTCCATCATTTCCATAGTTATTAAATACGCGGTAAATATGCAGGAGAGTTGTCCGATCGATATAAGTGCGAAATCGTGTCATTTCGTCTTCAAAATAGCGATTTTTCCATAATTTCCATCATTCTTAACAAAGCTAGTCACTTTTTATGTTTCTCAATTAATTATTTCTGTAGGAAAACAGCGATTTAAAATGGCTGTTTTATGGCATTTTGAGGTTATTTCGACAAATATTTCATCAATTTTAAGTAAAATCGATTGATGTTTTTTTTATTCTGTGCAAATAGTTCCGTTTTAAGAACTGTCAAACTATTAAGAACTGTCCAAATAGAAATCATTTAGTATCAATGATGTCGTGTATGGTTACCTAACCACACCTAAAATAAGAACTACAGGTCAAGGAAGGTCATTATATATACCTTACTTGACATATAGTTATTTTACTAGGTCTGGGTTTCAGAGACCTAGTCATCCTGAGTCTTATATCATAGAAGCATAGTAATATCAACTTGTAGAAGTTAATGAAGTGTGTGTGCGCCCCACGAGTGAATTCAATATGCCTATACGATTGAATATGTTAAAAGATTTGTCAATGTCATATATTGTTAAGTAAATAAAGAATTGTGAGAGATAAATTACCAAGATTTCGCACTTAAATCGATTGGACAACTTCTCTCTAAATTTAACTTAAAACTTAAACCTGGATTTCGTAGTTTTTATTTATTTTCTAGTAAAATAATTTATTGAGCTACTTCAAAAGTGTCTGGCAACACCTGATATAATCTCATTTTTTTCAAAATAAGAAAGGTAGTGAACAATTTCAACGATTTTCTTATTTGAATTTTAAGGCAAGCTTTAATACATAATTACCCACTGTACTATTACATTTTTATGTGGGTAACTATGTATATGCAAATAAGCATAACAAATTGAAGATAAGCTCTATTATTTTAATTTTATTAAGATGTACAAACCAGAAAAGGTAAATTATGCAGAATTCATTGTGTTGGGATTTAGTAATGAAAATTATGCAAATCATGCTATACATATCTCATATTGTGACCATTAGATCAGCCTTTCAATCTGTAAACCCATTTGAATTACAAACATCCATTATTTCTTTAAAAAATAAGCCATTAAAAAGTGTGAATTCCTGGCCGTGTGAGGTTAAGGCAACTCTCTACATTAAAACATATGCCGTTAGTCAATCTATTGAATCTAGAGATATGCCGAAAAGAACAGAACTACTATATTTTTAAAAGAATAGCTCCGCAAAAACTATCGTTCCGCAGAAGCAAGCCATGTTTATTGCTGCACTCACTACACCCCATGTTTTATGACTCATAAATCACAACTCATAACTAACAATAATGGCTAGGCTAGCTTAGTTTGTCTTCTTAGCCTTTTGTTGTATTAAACAATATATTTTATCGCTTGCATCCTTCTAAAAATACTTGTATATTATTTGTTCACTAGTTATATGTTTCATCGTCTTTAAACTTTATTTTTACATTTGATTTGGCACTCTCTTTTGATGATGAAGTTCTTTATCGATGTTGTTAATGTGTCTGTTAAATCTGATAAGAGTATAGCCTATATTCTTCTAGTGGCATTATTTCTTGCTGTGACCCAATGAACGATAGCACAGAGGAAATAAAGAAAGTGCTCGCTAAACTGCACATTATTAATGTTTAACGAATTTTCCATACCGAAAATAGAGGAAAAACCAAACAACTGTTTGCTATTAACTTTTATTACTCCAAATCTTCCTGAGCGAGTGTTGGAATGCAATCTAACTGTTAGACCTTCCATTCCAAATCCAATGTGTTGTTTTAGATGCTAAGGGTTTGGACATGTTAGCACCACTTGTTCTAAACCATAAGTTTGAGGACAATGTGCCATAAAATGGTATAAAAGTTATGGGTGCAATATTGAGGCAAATTGTGACGGCGACCATCCCGCACGTTGACCAAAGTGTCAAAAATATAAAGTTAACTGGAGGAATTTAATTAACTGAGGGAATATGTTATGTGATCTAAGGTCTGTGTCAATTTTATACACTGCAACCTTTAAAAAAACTAATTTAAAATTATCAAACTGATACAGTGTGACCAATAATGTTTTTTCCATTTTTAGAGATTTATTTTTTGTGGATTTTTCATTATATTTTTTTCATTTAATTTTGTTCATTTTTATTATTGTTTTTGTTTATGAAAAGATTCAATTTTAAAAAAGTAATTTAGTACAGCTTTTAATTTTGTGTATCAATTTAATACACTGCAACTTTTCCGATTATACATTGTTTCATTTAATGTGCCAATTTTGACGTTTAAAAAAAAAAATTTGATTTGCAGCTTTACAATTCTAATATTATTTGTTTACAGTAAACTCATTATAACACAGATTCAATAATTAAAACATTCAAAGATTACAATTATCAAGTTTTAGGAAGTATTGAACATAAATGTATCATTTTGATACACTGCTATCAACCTTGTTATTTTTCAAGTGCGGTTGAAGGAGACCCAAGTGCGATTACACATTGACTGCAGACCCAATATTCCGTAACTTTGGTGTGTGCTCAAAATTTTTTTTTCGTACTAATTAGTTTTAACCCTTTGGTAGGCATGCCTCTGCCACTCTCAGGAGTAGTGGTGTGCTGTAAATTTTACAACAATTGGCAATTTGCTTATTTTTTAGGTTATAAGTAGTTTAAAATAATAATTTCTAATTGTTAAATTTGTTTTTAATACATAACTAAATGCTGTTACAAGTTTCAGTGATTATAATTTTTTATTTAGGCCTATACATGTTTTTAATGGAGGTAAATAAATGAAAAATAAATAGCAAATTATTTAAAAAAGTTATGTTACAGTTACAGATCAGTGAAAATGTCATTATGAATTACATAAATGTAAAAGAGAAAATTGTTCAACATAAACATCATTTCATAAAATCTCACACCTTTCACTGATCCTTGGTTATTTTGTTTACTCATCATCTTCATGGATGCTTTTATCTGGACACCCTAAACAAACAATTTTCTTCTGCAAGTGGTGCTTACAGATATATATATATATCTTAAGCATTCATAATACTTCTTGAAGCAGATGAATTTTTTTGTCTTCCACAGATCCAACAAGTTCCTCTTATTTCAGAATTTCATCCAGTTCTTCTTTCATTTGTGGGGGTTGTTGCCATTAATTTTCTAAAAATGCATGTATGTCATGGAAATGATGGAATTTTAGCTCTCATTTGTAGATGCTCTTTCATCAGGCTCATTGCAAGTTTTTTTTTTTTTTTTTTTTTTTTTTTAAACCTTTCTTCACTGAGGAGTTTCCTTCATTTGATTGAATATCAAAGTCACCCTTGTTTTAATACTTCCCATTTTCATAAATGTGTAAAACAAAACCAAGGACCAATGTCTTATAATTCTAGACACTGGGTAAGAGGCATACATCTTATCACAAGTGTCAACTCCACTTTTTGTTTTATTGTAATCAATTATTATTTTAGGTTTGTTAGTTTCTTCATCGGTAACTTTCGTGTCATTCATACTAGAAATTAGAATTACTCCCTTGTTTTTTTGGTCCCATGTGATACTAGAGTCCTGTCCAACTGGCATCTGTACATTGACTTTCAATGCTGCTTTGTTTTTTTACCATCCCAATCATTGTAAGGCATTTTTGAAGAAGTCTGTTATCAAGAGGTATGCTAATATACAAGTTGTCTGTAGTCACATTCTTATTTGATCCTTCAGTTGATACAATGCGTCTTTCTACCACATTCAGTGGACTATTTTTTACCTCAAAAGGACCAGGTGGTTGCCACAATAAACTTGAAAATTATTACAATAAAATATCTTGGCATCACACAAAGCCAAAATTTCAATCCATATTTTGCAGGCCTATTTGGTACATAATCAACAAAATAACATTGTCCGCGAAAAAGATGTAACATCTCATCAATTGTTACAAACTCACTTGTGTTATAACAGTCAATACAGTGCTTTATAAATGAGTCTAAAATTGTTTTAATTGATGCAAATTTGTCAATTTTGGACACTGTTGTTACACTGAATTGTGCTGGGGGGGGGGGGGTAGTATTAGGGATATTGGGCAAAATAGGTGATGGTGGAGTAGAGATAATAGATGATACTGCAGCTTCTTCATTTTCACTGTCATCATCTGATTCACTTTCACTAGGCCTATTACTCTTATTATTATCACAAGCCTCTGATTCTAAATCAGAATCGTACAATCTGTCTATTCTCGCTATTTGATAAACCACATTTTTCGTAGGGACAAACCAGATTTACGGTTATTCAATTTTAGCACGTTTTACAAACACAACAATAAAAGAAAAGTGCAAATGAAGGTAAAAAAAATAATAGAAAAAACAGTTCTAAGACATTCATACTATGAAACAATAGCATAGACTGAATCCTTAATGCAGGAAATCTTCGCGTTTCAAGAATGCCCATTGACATTAGCTGAACACCACACAGCCAATCGGTGATACCAATAGGCGGTACCCACAATCAGTGTATTAAAAATGGTTTTGCATCTTTTTTTTACTATCAGCAAATATTCATTTAATTTTACAATTGAAAAATCAAGGTGCAAATATTGAATCGTTGGTTAAGATTTTAGTGTTTTAAGAATTATTTATTTAAAATTTAAACATCAAAGTTTTAAATATAAATGGCACTGCATAAAATAGAACGTGTGTTGCGATAGGTTGGCTGGAGTTATTTGACTTGGTCCATATTTAATTTTTAAATTCGTTAGGTTAGAGTATAAGTTCTGAACACTTGAGTAGTTGGCCTTCCAGGAGAATGAATTGGAATATGTGTACAGTCATTTATGCCAAGTACTCTAAGAAAGTGGAACTTGCATAACTTAACTTATTGAGACACTATTACCAATAAACCAACAGTCTAACGAAGATATACTTCTACAGTAGATGAATTATGTGAGTGTGGAATTCGGGTACTGTGGAACTGGCTGAATCATACTGTTAAAATATAGAATGTCAGTATCACATTTCAATTTAGAGGACACGTAGGAGTTCGGGGTTTTTGATTGGGGGGGGGGGGAACTAAACTTATTATTTTGACATGGTTTTTTTCTTATATGTTTTATGTTGTCAAAATAAGTTATATTTGGATTATGGTGTGTTTTTAATGGGGAGGGGGGGGACATGTTACCTCTATGACAGGTTAATGTGGGGTCTAGACAGTATTATTCTTGAACAAAAAAAGTGTGATGTAGACACCTCTATAATAGATTAATGATGAGTATGGAAACTGGTTCAATAGTGTCAAATCCATGGAATATTATGATCATTACAATCAACATCACAAATATTTGATGTCTGGAACAAGTTAGGTTAGGTATGGTAGATTATTTACTATTTAACATTTATTGGTTATATTAAAAAAAAAGTACATTTTTACATTTTTGCGAAGTGTATGGTGTTAGAAACTACAAATGATTTAACAATGTAGTTGTTATTTAGCGAGGCAGTGCTTTTGTGTTGTCGATATAGCAGATGAATATTATCCTGTCCTACTGAATGTTTTATATTCACTTATGTCTAGAATTAATTGAGAATGGTAATAATATAATGATAATGGTACCAATCTTAAAATAAGAAATAAATACAAAATTTTCACAAATTCATTTAGTACAAACTTTATTTTGAAAAGGAAAAATATTACTCACTGTTTACTTTTTTCTGTGATATTGAAAATGGAAAGTATCAAATACACATACAAATAGGTTATCTAAAGTCTTGGGAATCGCTCTCACTGAAGTGATTACAGATAATGAGCTTCTAGATATTGCACAATAAAGTCAGTATAAATTTACAAACAGACTAATTGTGCAGGCATAATTGATAAGACTTGTTTTTTTTTAATGTGAAATAAATATAAAAGAATTTAACCTTACCCTAACTTGACTTTTTCATCTACGACAGCTTAGGTAAGGTTAAATCTATTGTATTAACCAAATTCAGATATTATTTACATAATATATTGTTTGTATATTATATTAAAACTATCAAAATGGTTATATTTTAATATAAAATTACAATTCACATGATGTTGATATATGTTTAACTGCGATGATTAAAATAGAATAGAATATTATTGATTTCTTTTCTTCACTATTTTACAATCAAGTAAGTAGTTTCTACTTAAAAGTAACAAATAGGAAATATTTTATAACAATTAACACTATAGCATATTCCATATACGAGTATAACTAAATATTAGAGTTAGACATATTTTTAAGTATATCCAAAATTATTAATATTTAACAAAATTACACATTAGTTAAATAAATATTAAATGAAACTCCCTACAGTAATATATATTTTTTAAATTGTATGATAATATAAACTACTTGGGCCTACCATACACACAATGCTTATTTTAATATGTTTTACTAATATTTCATTTCATTTCTTTACTGTTCTTTCAACCAATACATATGGTATAGAACTGATTAACAAATATACAATTTAATAAAACATTTAATAGGTGCATGACATTAAAAATTTAAAAAAATCAATAAAGAGATAAAAACAACTGCTGATTAAAATAAATAGCATAATTTTAAACAATACATTTTAAAGTAAATATTTAAATAAATAAATAATTTTAAAAAAACAGAACAATAACTACCGGTACAACTAAACAAATCACAAAAGTAATTTATTATGTAACATTGAAATTGAATGAATTATATAAAATAAAACAAACCTTGCAAAGAAAAGGAACTTGCCTCTATGAAACAAAAACATGGTACATAAACTCATCCACCGAGTAAAATGCTCCAGACAATAGTATTTACCTAAAGCTGTTTTAAAACGCTTTATAATTATTTTTTAAATTAATTTTAAATTTTATTGGGAAGTTTATTCATAAATAAAACACCTATCTGTGGAAGTTTATTCATAAATAAACCCTTACTTGTATAGGAAGTTTATCATATTTATAAACTTAATATATGCTGTTTAGCATAATAATTACTAGCATTTCAGGTGTTGTAACTGTGAATTATTTGTGTTCGACGTGATCAGACTTCAACTTGAAGTAGAGCATAACTTCTAGTATATACATACTTGGAAATGTTAAATTCCATATCCCCTAAATGTTTTTTTATACAACATGCATTTTTATCTTTTTTTTTTTTTTTTTTTTTTTGTAGAATAAACTTTGATGACATATTGTCACATATGATACACAGTAACATATATTGAACTGATGCATTTCCTAAAGCAGAATTCCGTAGTTCAGATGTGGATATACTATCCCGTAAATAGTCTGTTAATAGTGTCGGGTTTTGCAGTATTTACTCTGGAGTTCTGAGAGCAAATACTCCTGAACTAATTTTAACACCAATATAATCAACATGCTTACTCCATGTCAGCTTACTAATATTGAAATTTCCAGTTTTAAAAATTATTTATTTATATTTTCAATAAGACATGTAACAATAAACCAATAAACAGTGCATTATTGAATAAACACAATATAAACAAACAAATAACAATACCCTACAAATATTGTAATTATTACCACAAGCACAAAACTTTAATAGTTACAACAATACAATTATTAGTATTAATATAATCACTGTTTGCCCAGTTGCTGGATGTACTTCTTCAATGTATTAGCAATGAGTTAAAATCTAAAACCACATTCTCAATATTGGATATATTAGCCACTCTACAGGGAGTTTATAAATAAACTTGTATATATATATATATATATATATATATATATATATATATTCAAATAACTTCTATAATTGGTTTGAGGTGTCATTTTAAAGTGAAACACATCAAGTTTTTCATTAAACAGTAATTTTGGTTCTCTGCTACTGGCCTACCATTTGTGATGGGCAGATATCTCACCTAATGTCAATTACTTGCTAAATTTGGGGGCCAGTACATCAGGTATCACTTCTGCAGCTGTGGAGTAAATTTGATTTCTTAGTTCAGGGAGATCAGCAGATAAAGGCGAGTCATACACTTTTCTTTTTTTTTTGTCTTTCTTTTTTAATGAAACCACAAGAAAAAATTGAGAGGTGTCAAGTCTGGTAAATAAGACGGCCACTTTGATCGACCAATCTGACCTAGAAATAATTTATTATGGATTTCCCGGACTTCAGTACAAAAGTGAGGTGGAGGACCATCTTCCTGGTATCTTGATCACCTTCGTCTTTGAAATGAGAACATTTTTGAACACATCCAGATATGTGATACCATTTATGGGTTTCTCAATGAAACATGGGGCATACACTTTAAATTTGGTGAGAACACAAAAACATTCACTTTTGGACTATCGTGAATATGCTCCAGATATGGATATGGATTTTTGCTACCCCTAATTTTGCAGAGTTGTGGGAATTCATCTTGCTACTGATGTGAAATGTTGTCTCATTGCTAAAAATTACATTGTCCAGAATGGTGCCTTCGTTTCCTATTCGATCCAACATTCTGCGTTAGTAATTTGTTGTACTATGATAAGTTGCAATATGAAATGAAATGAAATGATATTTATTGCTCCTTATCTTTATACATACAAGTATATATACAACCTTACATATAAGGGAAACAATAATAACATCCCTAGGTTAAAACCTGTTTGGGATGTATATAAAAAAAGAAAAGCACTTAAACATAACAACTTAAAATACTCGGAATGAAAGAAAAACCCGGCAACCAACCGCACTCCTCCGAATCTTACACACTACATCAGTCTTAGCGTGAAGTTACAATAATGGCTTCCAAATTAAATACAAATATAAACTTACAAACTACCACAAGAAATTTGAATAGAAATCACACATTACATCAGTTTTATATATACATTTCCAGCTTTAACTTAACCAATCTAATATGGAATGGAATTTGAAATAAAGCCATATATATCCATGCAAACACATACATACACCAACCACTACATGTACATATATAAACATATACATGCACATATATACCCACACACACACACACACACATACACATACATGCATACACATATACATATACATATACACATACATACATATACACATACATACATACACATAAATATACATACATACACACATACATGCACACATACACATCATACATACATACATTTCTCCTCTTCAACCACAAAACAATGCAATACATTTCCAAAATTATACTTCATTGTAATGTGCCAAATTCAGCAACACATCAACTTGGTTAATCAGAATTTCCCTAACGAACCTACAGAATCTCTTTTTATTCCTACAACCTTTAATATAATCTGGCATTGCGTTAAAAAACTTAGGAGCGAGATATGAGTAAAATTTCTTAAAAACTGTTAGATTCGGTTTAGGTATAAACACATTTAAGTAATTACGTAATTTTCCTCTTTTTGGTCCTAAATGATTTTTGCTTTCCCCACTTTTATCAAAAAAAATTCTTAAAACTTTATAAATGTATAAACTTTTAAGTGGTAAAATATTTAAAGTTCTGAATAAGGGTGCAGCATGTATCATTCTGGACTTGTTTAGCATAATGCGGATAAAATGTTTCTGCAAAGTAATAACTGGTCTTATAGTAGTGTGATATGCACCTCCCCAAACCGCAATACCATATCCCAGCTTGGAGTTTATTAGAGCAAAATAAATAGATTTCAAAAATTGAAGTTTACATACTGATTTTAATAGATAAAAGGTTCTGATATATATGATTAGCTTACTCTTCAAATAATGAATGTGTACCTTCCATGTTAATCCAGAATCCAAAAACAAACCCAAATATTTAATGTCCCTTACCTGCTCAATTTCTGGGCATTTACAATCCCCAACCTTTCCGCACGCTGGATCGTGATACTTCAATTGGTTTGAAAAGAAAATCTTCCTAGAGGTATTAAATATCACATACTTTGTCTTAGGGCTCATCAACATGAAATGTTTAGTGAACCACCAACGTAATGCATTTAAGTCATTTTGCATGTCCCGCTTTAATTCTTCCAAGGATCTGGCTTTGTAAAATAAAGCAGTATCATCAGCAAAGGCGACAAGACTACCCTTAAAACGACCGTTACAAAGATTGTTAATATATATTAAGAAGAGGGGTCCAGAGAGTACTGATCCCTGTGGGATACCATACTTCACTTTCCCTTGGTCACTGATTTTGCCATTTACTCTAGTTTGTTGTGTTCTGTCCGACAGATAAGAGCGAAACCAGTTTAAGGCAACACCCCTTATACCTGCATCGTACATTATTGACAATAGAATAGAATGATCGACCGTGTCAAAAGCCTTCATGATGTCAACAAAGATACCAGCGCAGTAGAACCCATTGTTAATACCATCATATACTTGAGACATGAAATTTAATAGTGCATTATCTGTACTTAGTTTACTCCTAAAACCATATTGTCTGTTACTAAAGAAATTTTGCTTTTCAAGAAATGTAATTAATCGTTTTTTCACGATCTTTTCCAGGACTTTAGAAAAAACCGAAAGGAGAGCTATAGGGCGATAATTAGTTGTGTTAGATTTATCACCTTTTTTGTATAAGGGTTTCACTATTGCCTTCTTCAATATTTCAGGAAATTCCCCGGAACCTAAGCTTAGATTAACTAAGTAGACCAGAACATCTAACATAGAATTCAAATTTTGCTTAGGCCCTAATTAAAACTGGCGTTATGTTATCAAACCCCGGTGCTTTACAATTTTGAAGTGAATTTACAATAGTACTTATTTCCATCACTGTAGTGGGGTGGAAAAACATCGAGTCACTACGAGAACTACAATAAAATATACGAACATAGTCTTCGTCTACAGATATCATCGAATTCCTATCTAGTTTAATTTGTTCCCTAAGATCGGACGCAATAGAACAGAAAAAGTTGTTAAAAACATTTGCAACCTCAGCTGAATCAATCATGGAATTGTTATCAGAATTGTTATCTCTTAGCATAATCTTTTCACCACTATCATCATTACTCCCGATGATCTGTTTAATGATTTTCCATTGTCTTTTGGGGTCTTTTTTGTTATTGTCAATTAATTGCCTGTAATAAATTGTTTTGGTTTCCCTGATTATGTTAATCAATTCATTTTTAAATTTATTATATATAGATTTTATTCGATTATTATTTGGGTGTTTTAGACAATTTTTGTATAACTTATTCTTCGTATTTATGAGCTTAATGAGTTCATTATTTATCCAGGGTCTCAATCTAATCTTATTGTTTCTATTTTTACACAATGGTTTTTGCGAGTTTAATAAAAGTAACTCAATTTTTTGAATAAATATTTGAAAAGCTACGGAAACACTATGGACATTGTAGATTTGATCCCATTTAGTTTGTTTAATTCTTTTTGAGAACTGATTATAATTAACCTTGAATGGATTAGGTTGAGTGGCTTTATTTCTCAAAATATGATTATACTTTAAACATAAAACTGTCATTCTGTGGTCTGTTATACCGCTCTCAATTACCCTAGTTTCATATTTTAGATTTATACCAAACCTGTGCCTAAACAAAATATGGTCAATACATGTACTCGAGTTAGCTGTCACTCTAGTGGGATCCTCGACTAATGATATTAGCCCATGGGATGCCATCCTGATTAAATAGTTATCAACTGAGCACGATTTTTTAAGTAAATCTATATTAATATCTCCACTTATTATAACATTTGGATTGTTAATTGTTTCTATATATCTATCAAATTCATCAACAAATTTATCAATCTTAAATTCCTGGCATCTATACAGAGCAATAACATCAATAACCACGTCATTACTTATCTTTATTTGCAAATGAACAACATCAGCTGTTGAAAGTATAATATTATCTACACGCTCACAGGAAATACTTTTAGATATGTAAACAATTACTCCGCCCGCCCGATAACGATGGTTACATTGTGCAAACATACTATACTCAGGTAAACTGTACTGGGCAATCTCGTTATCTACTATCCATATTTCGCTTAAAATTAAAATATCTGGCAATCTATTTAGTTTCACCAATTCCAATGCAAACAAATCAAAATTTTGTCTCATGCTTCTGATGTTTTGCTGGGCAACCAATATGAAGTCATTAAAACAGTTAAAAACATTTTCTTGTTGAAATACTACCATTAAAAGAAAAAAAGTAAAACCATTTCTTCTTTAATTAAAAAACAAAGGGAAAAAATACAACAGTTAGATCCTTCGCAACAATATTTTGAATTATTAGACGGCAAAACAACAGAGCACAAGACCTGGACAACACCCAAAACACATTTATACGAGCGTTTATTGTTTAAACTAGAACAGTTACTTGAGTTCACTTTGTGGTGTCCGTTGACTGCAGTTGATTGAGTGGTTGCATCTTCTGTAAGTCGGTAACATGGTCCATTGTCGTTACTGTGATGACCTTCGCACCTTCCTCGGGCCGCACTAGGATCCTCCCATTTCTCACCCAGACAAAACGGAAATGTTTCTCCTTCTGCAATTCTCGCACTGCCTTAAACACACGCCTTCTTGCTTGACTTAAGCTCTCGTTCATATAAATTATCTCCTCCGGTACTTTCGACAAACCAATATCCTTCGTATTAAAATTGCGTTTAACTCTTCTTTTTTGTAGGATCTCTTCTTTAATGACTCTTCTCGTAAACTTCACTATAATACCACGTGATCTTCCAACATTTTCCTCCTTTCTTGGTCCCAAGCGATGGCAAGCGTCAATCACATCTTCATCTATTTGGACTCCTAGGCTATCTCCAATTGTTTTAACTATATTGACAACATTCTCGTTATCTGTTTCCGGAATCCCATTTATCTCAATACAATTTGCTCTAGAGTACTGTTCCATGTCGTCAACTCTAGACTCCAAGGCTTGAATGTTGTTTTTCAAGGTTAGATTTTCTTGACGTATTTCCTCAAAGTTGGTTTCATAGATTTTCAGCGCCATAGACTGAGCTTCAATTTTATTCTTCAAGTCTTCAATGTTTGCATGGCACATTTCCACCGATTTTCCCAACTCAGTTTCAAGATCTTTAATTTGCTTTCTAGACTCCTCTCGCATTTCATGAAGTAGTTTTATTACATCCGTAATGCTTCCTTCACCACTCTCAATCTTGGTCTGAACCAGCAAACTCTTCCTCCTAGTCTTCCGACATCCGTCACAGCGCCAAATCTCTCCATTTTCTTTAAGGTAATCGATATCTTCTTTAGACATTTTGGCGCAAGCACCATGGAAACCAAGTTGACAATCGTTGCACTGTATTTTAAGTTGGCGGCCCGAAATAACCTTAACACAAATCAAACACTTATCACCCATTGTATACAACAAAACCAATCCAATTCGACAAGAAAACTGTGAAAAAAACAAACCAGAAAACACAAGTTTGCAATTAAATAGATTGGAAGCAAAACTATGATTTGAACACGATTCAGACTGTACTACGTTATCAGCGATAAGGAACCGGTTGGCCACAATACGTCCTTCCACTTCGAGATCTGAATCATAACTCCAATAGCTTCTAGTACAAATTTTCTTTTAGTAAGCTCAAAACAATCGTGTCTTCTGGTATGCCAGTCTCACGAGATGCACAACATTGATTTCTGAGGTCTATGGGCAATGCTCTGCCTGGCTTTATCATCAGGAAGTTACGAGTGACATGATGATTTGTCGTGTCGTACAGAATAACCAGTCTCAACATAATATTAAATGTACAGATGTACAGTACTTTTTTGAAATGTATACACCCACATACATACAAATGCGCAACATGAACACATCAATTCATTCATGTTGAACTATACATAATAGGCTATAAATATACAATGTTTCTTTCTAATAATTAAATTCTGTTATTAAGTCGTATCAATATCGCTATACCTGCTGGACATAATTAGCATGATGGCACCAATCTCCCCCCCCCCCCCCATTAAAATATTGCACAAATTCTTCCCTGGATAACACTATTTTACCCAAAAATTGTTTACTGATTTCCATTAACTTCCATAAAGCACTGTTATAATTTATTCTCTGTACCCATGGTTGAAATTCAGATGTGATAATTCTGATCTACATTATAAAACTGTTTTTATTGTTGATATATCCTGGTAGTTTTGAAAATAAATTCTGTTGGTTAACTATAAATCAGGTGTTATGGATTTTGGTTAACGTTTACCCAGGAACACACAAACTTCTTGTATAGTATTAGATTTAGATAAATTGTTCTGTAATACTATTAAATTACATGTAAATTGTATATTAAAGACCTTAAGCATGACAGAAGATAGGTTCCTTAATTATTAAATTATTAAATAATAATAATAATAAACAAGTACTTGTACTTTTACAGAGAATGGCAAATATTAGCAAATATATTCAGTGTCTCTTGATAAGGAACTTAGGCCTTAGGAAAGGGTAGATAACTATTAGTAAAAGCTATATACAGTAAGAGTAAACAAGATAACTGACTCACTAGTGGCAATGAATGGCCGCTATCATAATATCTATGGGAGTTTAGATTTTACATTTGGTGTTTATAAGGCACACTAGATTAAAAAATTGTTAATTGTAAATAGTATTTTCCTTTACATATTTTTCAAAATACATTTAAAATCTGTACTGATCATTTTTAGGTTTACAGTTTACAATAATTTTAATATCTACAATTCCAATTGATATATTCAGTTCTACGATAATATTGTTGTGAATTGTGTAAATGACTTATTTTCTATTCTGGATCATGCAAATTGTGACTGAAGATATAATATTCTAATTATTTTATAGAACTGAATTTTGTATAAAGCGACCTATCTACAGAGTAGGCCATAAATTAGGTACCATATACAAAACATTTATAAAATAAGATTTTTCCTGCTTTGTTTGTTGAATCTTGTAAATATTTGTGTGTGTGTGTGTTTTTTTTTAAAGAAGAGCAAAAAAATACATTGAAATATGTTTTAAGATTATTCCCCTCCCCCCAGATTTATATCAGTTAAAATTTGACATTTTATGGAAGATTAAATTGTTCTTTTTATAATATATGCTCGAACTGTTTCCCTTGTGTACTTTGGCAGTGAGCTAGGTGTTTGGAGTAACCATTTATCATATTCTGTAGCATCTCAGGAGCAATTTTAACCACTTTAAATAATATTTGCTGTGTAAAGTCATGCTTGTCATTTTGTGTAATTTTATAAAACATTGCTTTTTAAGTAACCCCAATGCTAGGGAATTTGTTTTTATGCACACACATAGGCAGCAGAATGGTTATCTAAAGAAATAAATAAATAATTGTTTTAGTACAATAGGCCACTTATTTTTGTTATGGTTCAAAATACTGTTTTGTTGTTTTCCAATCTAATCTAATGTTTTGCTCTGATAGAACAAGGTCTATTAGAGTTACTATAATTAGCATTAAGAAAAGCTTTGGTATTATCACTGTGACTTTGATAACCTCGCTGTTCTCCGCTTCATCTACTGTTAAATTTCCAAGCACGTGTAACCAACAGTTAGCCTTTGATCTAAACAAAGGAGTTCAATCGGAATGATGTTGAGCATTAAGGTGAAGCAATGTGTCAATGTAATACTAAGTTAATCCAAAAACATACCGTTTGTTGAATGAACTGTATAATGATGAGTGTTTATCATGAACTGAGGTTTTAGATTGGTTAAAAAAATTGAAAGAAGGAAGGGAAGTAATCGGAGACAATTCGTGCCTTTGTCATCCTCGCATATCAAAAAAAGATACTGACTATCAAAAACAGGTACTGACATTCAAAAAGTCATCACCTGAATATTCAAGAAGTTGCTGAATTGGCTAACAGCAATAAAGAAACTATTCTTTCTTCATGTAGTCTTGGATTAGACCCCTCTATTTCTACCGACCCTGTCACTATTAGAATATTCGAGGGCTGGGGTCTTTAAATATGGTCTTTTCTTTCTTTTTTAATAAGGCGATGATGACTGAAATGTTTTTGTCTTTAAACAACAATGGGAAAAAAATAAGTTCTCGAAGATGGTGCCGAGACTCTTTACTCCAGAACAGAAGTAAACTCTAATGAACATTTGTGCTGGCATCCTGAAAATCATAAAAAAATGATCATACCTTTTTAGAAAATGTAAACTAATCTTAACTTTTCAGTATCTCCCGCAGGGGTTTACAGTACATTTTATTTATTTATTATGAGTACAGGTGTGGCAATCCTGAGGTATCCTAGTTGGATATACTCATTTCTTCATGTAGTCTTGGATTAGATCCCTCTCTTCCATTTTTCCTATCAGGTCTCTCGTGATCAACTCTTAGTCTCTTTTGACCCTGACGCTATTGACACTATTAGAGGACTCGAGAGCCAGAGGTCTTTATTTTATGCTAATTTTTTATGACAGAGTTTTTTGTTCTTTAAACAGAGAACAATATTTTTTTTTTCAGAATGACCTAGTTAGTTAGTGATTTAGGAGTCCGAGGCTATTCAGCTTGTCACTGCGACCCAAATGTATCTTTTGTGACTACTCAACTAATTTTGTTTTAGACTCAACCAATATTTAAGCTTCCTAAGAATCTTAAAATGGTTCTGGGCGACATGATCATTACTTCTGCAGTGGTGGGGAATTGAATGCTGAAGTAAAGTAGCCTTTTGTAGGTTAGAGATTCACACTCGCACAACCAGTGTTCAGCTGTTTCTTTATTTGTCAAGCAGAAGTGGCATGTATGCACTGCTGTCTTCCCCATATGTTTTATTTTAGATGGTAATTCACTGGACAGTGTCCGGACAGTAGACCAATTAGCCTAAGCTCTCTTCTACTGAGTTCCAGTAATTTTTTATCCTTTGTCCTAGAGTAGACTATAAACTTTTGGGCTTGTCTTAGACCAGGGTGGGTGGTCCAATACTTGATCTTTTTCCCATGTTTTTCATGATATTATATGAGGATATATTTTAGGCACCCCAAAGAATGGTTTGGGCCTAACAAAATCAGCCTTTGCGCCCTCCATGGCAAGGCGATCCATTTCTTTATTTGCTGGTATTCCTTCATGTCCTGGCCCCCAAAATAAGCAGACTTTCTTGTTTGTTGCCAGTTGATTGATTATTTGTAGACATTCCCAAACCAATCTTGATTCAAAAGTGTATGAACCTAGAGCCTTAAGAGCTGCCTGACTGTCCGAAATGATATAGATCTCTGCACCTTTGAGACCTTTTTTGATATTCTCTCTAGCGCAGAACTCTATTATGTGTATCTCAGCTTTATTCTGGATCCATCAGTGTACCATTGGAGGGATCCCTCCTTTAGTTTTGGTCTACCTTCCTTCCAAACTTGTTGTTCTGAGAAAAAGGTTTTGAAATTCTTTTCAAAATTTATCGTCTTTATACTGTTGTAAATAACTGAGTGGTATCCTGCTCTTACAGGTTTTCCAGTTTACCAGCCAATATTTTTGACATTTTAATGTTAGTCCCCCACTGGCTGAGAGCAGCACTGAATACACACATTTTCATCTGCAGTTTCAGAGGCAGCAAATCCAGAGCTGTTTTCATGGCAGCGGTTGGACAGGTACCCATAGCACCTGTACTTCATAGGCAAGCCTGCCTTTTAAGCTTATGAAGCTTTTTTTGTCACAGATTTTTGTTCCGTTTTTGGCTACCATATTTCCAATGCGTAAGTGACCATGGGTCCTAGTTATAGCCAGATATGACCAGTAGACCATCTGTGGCTTAAGTACCCAAGTTTTACCATATAGGCGTCTGCATGCCCACATAGCCATGCTCGCTCTTTTAATGGTTTTATCAATATGTTTATTCCAGATGAGTGTTTGATCCAGAACTACACCCAGATATTTTGTTTCCTTTGAAGGAGTGATTTTTACACCATCTATCATAATATAATTATGATAGAAGTGGAGTGAAGAGTGAACCTCCTCTTTCTTGTGAAAGGAATAATAGTTGTCTTACTAGGGATACTGCTAAGACCCTATTTTTGACATCATCTTCAGACCAATAGAAGAACACTCTACAAGAGAGGGGACAGTGCCCCTCCCCGCGGGCAGCCCATGCCTGTTTTGGACTCCTCACCCAAGTAGGCTCTCGTCCTTTGACTCATTAACATAGATCTGATCCATTTAATTAATTGGGGTTCAATTTCCTTATCCGTAAACACTCTTTCAATAGAGTTGTAGGAGGTATTATCTAAAGCTCCTCCAATATCCAAAAAGTCACATAAAGCTATGTCCTTACCCTCTATTGATTTGTCAACCTCTGCAACCAGATGTTGTAGTTTCTTTAGAGGTTAATTTGCCCATTTGATAGGCATACTGAGCATTATGGAGTGGAGCCTTTTCAAGGGGTTCACTCTGTATGTGCTTGTCTAGTATTTTTTCTATTGTTTTAAGAAATAAGGATGTCAGGCTAATTGGTCTGTATGGCCTTTTCATACACTGAAGAAGTGACTAAGGATAGTTCAGTTGGTATAGCATTGGTATGTAAAGCCAAAGGTCCTGGGTTCAATACTCAATCTAGATCGTACATTTTTCATTTGAAATATTATTGTATTAACAATATTAGATGGCAAAAACGTATAAGCGTTAAAATCAATAAATTTAAAATTAATACATTTTTGGGTTGGGAGTCCTCTGATGATTCCTCCGTTGAACCATGGGTCTTGGATTAGAGATATATATTTTGTGCATTCAGTAAATCTCTTGCTGAGGACAGTCGAAACTGTCCTGGCATGGTTGAAATTTATCTAAATGACGTTCAGATTTGTTGAAGGTATTTTTAATACTTCTTATCAGGGATTTGTTATGTCCCTGATGTTGGAGTGTCCATCTTCAGTTTAGTATGTATTAGTACACTCCTTTGGCCTCCTTCTTGGATGAGTTCTTGTTGCCAGAATTTTCCTTTGTGGTTGTTGATAGCCCTTTAAGTGTTTGTTCCTTTAGAAGGAAAGGACTGCCTGACGCTGCACCCCATCACTCCCATTCCTGAGACAGACCGGCCAAGGCTGTGATAAGCCTCCTGCCAGTATATCTTTGGAGGGAGCTTTGGACTGTGATGGAGCGACAGCCGTCCTATCCCTACTTTGTGGAGTGGAACTAGGCTGACTAAAAGTTTCAGCCCTCCCAACAGCAGATCCGGCCCCAGGCACTGCCACAAGGTCTGAGGAGCCTTTTGCCATTGAACCAGGAGCAGAACTATCAGCACGCAAAGCTTTTGTTACCTTAGGAAGAAGATCATGTTTCCCTCTTAACCGAAGTTGAATTTCTCCAAACTTGTAACTAAGTTTAGGCCCATCTCTTTTTAGTTTTGTGGCTATCAATACATCCACTGAGAGAACCAGAGAGCTTTGTTGCTCTCTATGAAAAACTTTCCATTGATCAACATTTAGGCCTTCAATTTGTGTCTTCAAGTATCGAAGAATGGTCTCATTAGAGTCATCTTCACTATTGGAGAAAAGCCATTTCAACCAGTGCACGAGGAATCTCTCTCTCTGACACTGCCTTGAGAGCAGCATTTTCCCATGGTTTTAGTTTTTGGCTATGTTTTTTGAGCCAATTAGCTGTTTCTTCAATTGAACAAATGAAGATGAGGTATCCTGGCTTTGTCATTACACCTAGGAACTTGGGTTTGATCCCCTCACTTTGCTGCAATACTTCTCTCATAACCTCCTTTTGCAACAATTTTGTTTAGCTCACTGTGAGCAGAGTATCAGGGAAATCTTCGGCTAGGAAGCTTATTGTTATCCCTGCCATCACTTGGTCATAAGATGGAGTTGTTGTTTGTTCAACGTCTGCATTTGGACCGTGGGCTTCAAAGCGCCCTCTAGGGCTCTTTGCCGATCTGGATTCTGGAGTAGTCTCAACAGATCAGACTCGTTTTTCATTTTGTTTAGGAAGTAGCTTTTATACTACCTCTACTCATGCTTGAGCCACGTTATAGGCTTGCACAATTAGCCACTTCATCATCTTCCTCCCAGCACCATTTAGTCTGACAGCTTTTCTTGCAGTAGTGGAGGCTGCTTGTTCCTCTACTGTTACCTCATCCTTAGGAATTGGTAGACTTTGTTATGAGCCTTCATCTATTTCCATAAGATTTTCTTTCTCCAAATCCTTAGGCGATTGATCAGCCTTTAAGGTTTGTGTTTAAAATTTGTTTGTTTCTTTTTTTTCATCCATCTTGTTCCCATGAGATGTGAGAAATTAAAAGTCAACTGAGGCAGAGCCTCTTACCTCAGTAAGCCAAATTAAAACTGGTGGGTACCTGGTATCCAGAGTTTGCATATTTATGATCAGATTCTTCTCTGACAACACATCTATTGGCATGTCTTGTTCTACCTAGGATTGGGGGAATAGGTCTATTGTGAAGATATTTGTAGTAAAGAATAAATGAATGTCCACATGTGCCCAGATAATCTTGGGACAGAAACAGAAGACAGATAGAAAAGTAAAAAGTGAAACACCAGCTAAAGATTAGGTTTGCTAAGTGTTTCTAGTTGTAAGAAGGAATTGGATCGGAGAAGGGAAAATTGTCCAATTGTACCGATGGACATTCGGTCGCCAGAGCCTCATCAGCAATCACAGGGTGCACCAGTAACAATTAACAAGTTACTTATCGTGAAGATGAGGTTGACACTTGTATGAGAGAGGCTTTCGCATCGACATACCTTGCACCCTTCAGAATGACCTCGAAATTAAGAGCATTGGATGACTCTCAGTTTACAAAGATAACAGAAAACATGACTGATCAAGTTATACGTTATTGTTGAAAATAAATCATGGGTGTATGACGTTTGTGTATTTCGAAATTGTCCTTCTGGGGCTCACTCATAGTGAGTAGGGGTGAGGCAAACTTGAGAAAACCTATCTGAATCTACACCTTTCTTCATATAGTCTTGGGGTAAATCCCTCTCGTTTATTTTTCCTATCTGGTTTCTCTTGACCAACGCTTGTTCTCTTGCAACTCTGGTGCTATTAGAATATTCAAGCGCTATGGGTCTTTATTTTATTCTCATTTCATTTATATGTCGATGATAACTATAAGGTTATTTTGCCTTTAAACAAGAAAAAAAGTATAAATTCAAAACAAGGATGATTATTATTTTTATATGAAAGGAATTGTTCATGTTGATTGGGTACTTAAAGCCTAACCTGTTAATCGGATCTTCTATAAGTCTTGACAGCCCTTCGGGAACAGAGGATAAGAAAATGGCATGAATTGTAGAAGAACAATGCATGGATTTTTTATGAAGACAATGCGCTTTTACACAATCCGCTCTCTGTCAAGACATTTTTGGTAAAGTGTGTATTCACCTTGTCGAAATATCCATTGTACTCTTACCTGAACTAGACCCATAAAAAATACATAAAATCAGACATGTTATTTGATACCTTCACCTCATAGTGACAAAGGAATAAATGACAGTCTTTATTTAAAAAAATCTCTCTCTCTCTCTCTCTCTCTCTCTCGTTTATGCTATATATGTTTGTATGTGTGTGCTTACGGCCATTATGTGTTTTTCGAAAAATAATTATAATATTAGAAATTATTAAGGTTTTGAATTGAAATTCGTTAGACACATTTTGTATGATACATTTTACCAGTATATCAAGAATCAAAACCTTATATGAATTCTCAAAATAATGGCTGTTTAAAATTTTTAGTCTTGAATATCTGTAAAACTAACTTTAAAAAATAAATTCAAATGGCCCTCATTTTGAAAAAAATTTAAGTTTGATTCTTGATATACTGTTAAAATATAGCATACAAATTTAGTACACCAATTTTCGACTTAAAATCTTAATAATTTCTAAGTTGTCATAATTTTACCAAAAAACAAAAAATAGCCGACTGACGGATAACAAGCGTTTTTCTACACACATGTGTCTATAGGAACATTTGCTTTATTTTGACACTATAAATAACTTCCCGAAGTTAGGACACATAATTATAACTAATTATAATTAAATAGGAACTTTATTGCATATACTTGGAAAAGTTGTTGTTTAATATATCACTAGGTTATTAATGAAACAGTAAGATGAGATTTGTTCCTATTTAGCTCCACTCATCGGTTCTTTACGTTTCCATTAACCGTTTTTTTTTTAGTTATCCTACATATGTTTTAAACTTAGGGACAGACCTTTCTCATCCATTAGTATTATTAAACGAAAAATTATGTATTTTAGTTATTAATTTTATTTTAGTTTATATGTAAATTTATTAGTACGGTAATGAAAGAATAATTTAATCTTTTTTTTTTGGTTGTATTTAATTTAAAAAAATGGATATTAAGAAATAAATTATATCTTTGGCAATTACGCCACAAGGAATATTATTCAGGGCAAAGTCTTTTTACATGACCCGTATTATTACTTTTACGATTCTGAAGTTATCTAATCACACTTTGATAATACAGAAGTCTATTAAATAAATTGCAGTTCCTGCTTGTGTAGTACATTCTTTTAGTAATTTCAAGTTCTATGAGACGCTTCTAAAGCAAGATATTAATACTTATAGATACCACTATCAGATATATTCGATTCAGGTAATATTTGCAAAAAGACCTTTTGTTTTGCTTTTTCACATAACATAATATAGAGAAAGATATGATCTAAAAATCTATGTTGATATTTTTGCGGATGTATATTTTTGAAGACAAGGTTTTTGGAATGATATCTATCTGTTGTATGGTCTACAGTCTAAAGGCATGGAGCGATTTTAATCAAATTTGGTATCTGGGCATATTTTGGTCATATCTTGCAACTTTTTTTCATTTTTTCAATAACTCAAAATTTTGGGCTGTAACTGTCATAAGAAAAAACCACAGAATTACAATTTTCTTATAATCAGCTTTGACGATGTTTTATCAAATTAAGCTCAAGTGTAGCCATCAAGAATGCAAACAAAACTCTCTAAAAATGCTTGTTTGTGTGTTATTTGTAAAAAAAAAAAAAAAAAAAAAAAAAAAAAAACCGCACCAAAAAACAAAAACAAAAACTTTAACATGGAAAGCTTGATTTTAATGAAATATGATTTATACAGAGGATATGCTTATATCACAAACGAAGCAAGTTTAAGCTCTTATTTATAAATATTTTTTGAAAGTTTACCTTGTTTCCTTTTCATTTTTTGGTTAATAACTATTGATCTGAAATGTTTGGCGATAATTAGTTTTGGTTTGTTTTTATTTGGTTTTGGGGATGGGTGAGTGAAAAAGTTTATAGAATTTTTTACACTGTTTATTTTCTGTTATTTTTCTAATAAAACATAAATATGTTTTGATTTATCTACAAAACCAAAGTCTATAAATTTGTCAATCATTATTGACCATTTAAATATTATCTAATAGTTGACATTGAGACTATCTACAGTGAAGTCAATCTTTTGTGTGACTCTTGATCAGCCTTCTTTACATAATATATTTTTGTTGCCCCCCTCCCCTTTCTAGTAATAAAATATTAATAATGAAAGTAACAATAACTGTTATATTATTAAGAATACCAACACTACTATAACAATATAATAACAATTTATAAAACTAACAATATTATTAATAGTAACAATAAATAAATATTTAGAATAAAGAAATAAAAATTTTATAAAATGTAATAGAATACCTGTACCACAACCTAAAATTACTTTCTATCAACAGTATACTTGGAACGCTTCACGACTTTACCATATTTAATTGGGTTTAAGGTGTTTTTTTTCTTCAATTTTTAAAGTATTTAAAAATTTGGTTCTTATCAAACAAAAATGTTAAAATTATTTGTTGATACAATTTATATTGTATGTGTACTCACATATGTGTTTGTATTTAAATTCTGAATGGAATTGTGTATTATACAAGCCTTGCGTTATGAAATACTATTGCGTTGCTTCTTTCTTTTATTAATTACAATAAACTTAAGTTTGACGTAGGGTCAGGTTGTGAGGAGATGAAAAGAGGTATAGGGAACATGAAGATGGCCCTGAAGTAGAGGTAGCCGAGCCGGGAGGCGACTGGTAAATAATGAAAGAGTAAGGATTTGCGATTCGGGAAGGATTCGAGTGCTTAGTGCGGGGAATGTTGATAAAATAATAACGGAAACTAGGAGTGCGCTGGCCCTAAAAAGGACCAGTTGGACTTAGGTTAGGTGAGGGGAGATAGGATATTATCTGGCCTCTAGGATGGATGTTCATCCGTCATCGCCGGCACCAAAGCACCTACAATTTCCTTTTCAGGAGGCGACTAGGGTGAAGCAAGTTGCTGCCGTTGCCGGGATTTCTCCCTTTAATTTCCCGTACGGGAGGCAACAGGGCGATTCTCGAAGAGGCGTTGTTGTGTGGAGTGAGAGCAGGAGTCAGGTGTGAAAGAAGTGATTCCAAAACGTGTATGGGTTTAATGATGTTGGAATGTGGCAGGTGGCAGCAAAAGTGTGTAGTGGAGCTAGCGAGTTGTCTTCGTGGTGTGTGGTGTGAGTTGGTTGTGGAATCTCTCGGTCTTGCGTAAGAAGACCGATGTGAGAGATGGTCCCGGTAAAGTGTGTTAGCGAGGGGTCTCTTGGCCTTGCGTAAGAAGGCCGTGGGAGAGATAGTCCCTGCTAGTCTCGCGTCAGGAGATGTGTTGTGTAGGTGATGAGCTGTGATGTATTCGTGATGGTTGTTGCTGGGTCTCCCGGAGGAGGTATGTTTGTAGTTGGTCTCCTGGTTGACAAGTGTTGTGTTGGTCTCCTGGTTGACAAGTGTTGATTTTGTCCCTGGGAAATGAGTACTTATACAATTTTGGCTCTGCCAGCTTGTAGCATAGCTTGCCTAGGATTGGTTTGCTCCTAGACAATGAGCTGTCCATTGTTAAGTTTTCCGAGAAGCGACCAATCTCGACGTGCAATGTGTGTGAGGTTGGTCGGAGTTGTGTCGCGGATTGCCATTGTTGTGGCCGCGGACTTTTAATTGCTCGACGTGAGCTGTCGGCCAATCAGAGACGAGTAGCGAGTGCGGGTCTTGTATTGTGAGATTGGTCGATGTAGAGCCGTTTAAGGCCGGGGAATTGATGCTTGTTGTGTTGAGTGATTGTTGGCAGGTTTTGCCGTGTAGATTGTGGGAAACTAGTCGGGTGAACTGGTTCCCTTGGTGGTGACGTTAACAAGTTATGGCAGATCGAACTCATCTATCTTTATTTTTGGTTATGTAAAATGATGGAAGTTCCAAACAGGCAATGCTTAAGAGACACTTATATTTTCAAGGGTTTGTGATTTCTGCACGTGTTTTTAATTTTTATAAATGATTTATTGAATTTTGATTTTCACGGTCAAAGAAGTGTTTTTGCCGATGATATTGCTGTTTTTTATTCCCATAATGCCTTGCACAAATTGTGGAATTTAATTAATAATGATTTAATAATTTTGAGAGACTGATGTTCAAGAAACATTGCAGGTCAATTTAAAGAAATCTAACTATTTAAATTTTGATTTTAGGGGTTTTGATCTTTCATATCCTATTATATACCATGTAAATGAGCTGTATGGGAAATAATTATAATTGTCAACCTATTGAAAATGTAAATTATTTTAAATATTTAGGCATCACTCTAGACAGAAAACTAAAAAGTGGGATAAACATATATATATATATATACCGGGTGTCCCATAAAGGTCCTCCCCTTTTTAATTTTAAAGGTGTGTATCATTGAAAGAATGCTCTGTTTCATGAAGGTTGCGACCAGATTGTCCTTACAGATAAATCATTAAAATTTTTTCTTCCATTGTTCTACTCATATTGAAATTATTTATAAACAGTTTAAAGAGCTGACACAAAAAACTGACTGCCTACAACAAGACAGGTTACATAACTAATATCTGCCTGTAACTTGTCATTTACTATTCAAAGGTCTGAACAAGTGAAAGTTGGGTTTTCCCACTCCTTATATGATTTCTGATAAGGAGGAGAAACTTAGTTGTACAAATAACAAAATATTTAATTGTTCTACTGGCCATACCATTAGATTAAATAAACTAGAGAGGTCTAATTTGTGACATTGATTTTCTTTTTCTTTAATCTCTTAAAAATTATGACTTGATAGTGTTTGCTTTTTGATGAATAAAAACTAGCCCCAGCAACCCCTATTTAGAGATAAAAACTGAACATCTAAACACCTAAAAAATTACTTTGAATAAGGCTTATAACATTTACCAAGGACTGTTTGATAACTAAAAAGCTCAAAGGTTTTGGAGGGGTGAGAGCTTTGCAGAAATTTAAACAATTTTTACCATAACTTTAGTTTAAATCATCATAGACTTAGTTAGCTATATTCATTTTCTTTTTTTACCTTCTTTAAAATGAATGCAACTTGTTAGGGGTTGCTATTTGAAAAATAAAAACTACCCCCAACAACCCCTATTTAGGGGTGAGGGTTGAAAAAATGCTTTTTCTTATTCTAGTAACATTTACCAAAGATTGTTTTAAAATCTACACTCGTTCAAAAATTTAAAAAGGGGTGACCTTTATGGGACACCTATTATATAATCTTCACAAGGACAAAATCGTTCTATATGTCACAATGTAGTTTCTTTAGTCATATAACGTTTCCTAAATATGCATGTTTTTACTATCTCACATATATATGCCGAAGGTTATGTAATGAGTCATAATATTGATGCTAAGTTTTTTGTAGATATATCCATTTTGAAATCCCCTGGGTCCAAAAATGTAGTTTTTTGAATGATGTCTGTCATCTGTGCAGTGTTCTACAACCCAAATTCATGGAACAATTTTAATCAAATTTGATATAACCAAAGTCATATTTGGGGAAGTTTTTGAATTTTTATGATAACTCAAAATTTGGGTTGCCCATTAGAAAAAAAACCCAAAAGATTTTCTCAAAACTGGGCTTTAACGATTTCGATCAAATTTTACTAAAGCCTCTATGAACCCATACAAATCGCATTTGTCGCCATCTCTCCAAAAAATACCTATTCGTGAGTTATTGGTAAAAAACAAAATTAAATCGACCGCTGGGCTGGTATAAAATATGTAGTTTATCTGAATCGGTTCTACCAATTTCGTTAAAATTTGAGTGAAATGTGAAGATTAATACCTAACCCATGTACAAACTCACAAGTAAATAATGGTATAGGAATAATTGACAAAAAACTAAAACAAACCTTGATGACTTCATTTAAAGCTCGATTTTAATGAAATACGATTTACCCTGAGGACGTGTTTATGGCTGAAAGGAAGTAAATTTAGGTCCTTATTTAAATATATAAATATTTTTTAAACCCGACATCCATGCTTTGTTTTCACTTTTTGATTGACAACTACAGAACTAGCATTTTTTGTAACGATTAGTTTTGTTGGTTGGTTTTTATTTGCTTTTGGGGATATGCGAGAGAGAAAGTTGGTGCAATGTTTTTGCACCACCTATTGTTGTTTCTATCCATTCATTCAAAATTGCTTGTGTAAACTTGTTAATAACAAACTTATGAAACTAAAACATACACACGCATGCTTTATATAGTTTACTCTATATGAGCGATTTAACCATGTATCTTTATTAGAAATTATTTAAGATATTGATATACTAACTAAAGTTAAACACAAGACTTTCCTCTATTTATAGGTTACTTTAAGAAGGGAAGTATTTGTACAATATGAAAGGCGTTCATTTCATTTAGTTTTTTTAATATTATGATGTGACAATCTTGTAATTACAATCTTTTACATCGTATAGGATCGTCAGTAGTCGATAACATAACACATAGCAAACTATCATAACACATTATTATAACAAGACATAACAAATATCAATAATAATAAATAAAAGTTACATCAATGACTAACAACTGAATAACACAATACATATAATAAATTACTAAACGTCAAAATTCAAATTAACAATAAATAAAAAAAAAACATTACAAATAACAAGGACTACATCATTGGCTAAGAACTAAATACCACAATAAGTTACTCGACATCAAACTTCAAATTAACAATTCTATTAACATTCCATTAAAATTTTATGAAATAATAAATAATATTATAATTGCAGTGAATTATGAAAATGTTTCCCGCTACTATTCATGACAGAGAAACTCCTCCACAGAGTTAATAGATCCAGACAACATAAGTTGTCTTAGGCTTTTCTTAAACTCATTATAATTTTGAATATTTATTAGGCTCTCTGGGAGTTTATTAAACAAATCCACCCCAGCTTGTGAAGATACTTACTTAGCGTGTGTTGATATAATCGTAAGTGGGTTCTAAATTGGGTGCCATACTCGTGTACATCCTTATTCAAATTGAGGTGACACTTAATTTAATGTATAGTATTACTTTTTTTTAAACATACATACTTGAAAGTATCAATAACCCCAACACCGAAAATGCATATTAACAAGCTTCTTTTTTATTTATCCCTGCCACCAGTTGTACTGCTTTTTCTGCAAAATAAAAACCTTTATATTAAATCGATGAATCACCCCGTAATATGATCCTATAAATGAGCAGAAAATGTATGAGGCCATGTAGGCTGATAAAAATGTGGAACAGCTACAATAATTTTTAAGACTTCTTATGGAAATACCAGAACTTTTTTTTTTTTTGCACACACTATCAATATGTTATTTCCAGATAAGTCAATAAAACAGAGAAGTGTAGAGGTGAACTTATTATATTTGTGAACTCCAATTTTTTATACGAGTTTTCAATAAATATTAGAATGGTTTAATATCTCTGGTTCTAGTTAACATAGATTTTGTAGATATCACCCTTCTTTATCTACAGAATGAGCCAAAAATTAGGTACCATATACATGTCTTAAAAATTCATAAAATGTGATTTTTTTTTCTGGCTTTGTCTCGAGGATCTGTGCAAATATTTTTGTGTTTTCTTAATGTAGAGCAAAAAATACATTGAAATATGTTTTTAATTAAAACGCCTTTCCCAGATTTGTATTGATTAAAATTAGGTATTTTATGAAGAAAACCATGTTCTTTTTACAATAAATGCTTGAACTGTTTTCCTTTTTACAGTTTGGCAATGAGCTAAGCAATTCTAGTAGCCATTAAAGAAATAAGGAATGTTTTCAAATAAAAATATTGAAAGTTTATTAATGGTCTTTTGTTGACAGCAATGTAAATATGCTTAGTTTAAATTAAGAATATAAACTTTCACTTCAGGGACACTCTATGTCGATTCTAAAAGTAGTTCATTTTCTATTTATTCAATAACCTGATTTTTAACAATATTTAAGTTTTCTCTTTAATTGGACCCAAAGATAATGCCATTTTCTCACTACAATTTTAAACTACTTTAAATTTAGAAAAAGAAAAAAAATTAAGAAAATACATTTAATGTATTTTTTCTCTACTCTAAGGGGAGCCAGTACCATTCGCAGCTGCCATGTATTTGATATGGGAGAACATGACACCACTTAGGTACCATTATTTCATAAAGTAATTGATGGAATTGACTGAATTTTGCTACTTATCCACAGCACATACATATGCTTCAAGTGATGTACTTTTAGCATTATATCTTTTATACTTACAAAGAAATAAAATATGTTAACATTTTTTCACAAAATTTTTAATTTAATTTTTTTTTAATTATTAAGGTTAAAGAGAACAAATTTTAATAAAAGTAGTACATTTTATTTAGCAAGGAATAAGAAATAGATCTGCCAAATTTTAAGTTTGTAGGGCTATTGGTTTTTCAAAAAGTGGTACCTAAATATGAAAAAAGTTGACTTACGGTAAATCGAGTTTAAAAGTTTATTGGCACTTAAAAGCCATTCCTCTAAAAGCCACCAGGGCAGTATTCTTCACATTCATTATCTTCTCTTTTTCTTTTTAACAATCTTCTTCTAACCCTCTTCTTCTTGTTTTCTTCCTGAAATTCTTTGTTTGCTTTTTTAATCCTGATTTCTTTAATCTTCTTCAGTCCTTCAACCATGAATTTTCCAGGCTGTATACCCAATATGTCCAAAACATTCACTTTTGAAATTAACTTATATATAAAACATATATGTAACTCCTAGTTTCAATGTCTGTAACCCTACAAAAGTTGTTTTTGGTAGCCTATTCCAAATTACACTATTTATGCTTTCATTAGGGTTTTGCGTTTTCCCGTGTAGGCAGCGTTTCAGCAAGTCTGGGTTGGACAGGTCTTTGAATACGGGTTTGATAACCTCCATAAACTTTGTTTTATTTTTTACATACATACATGTATGTATGCATATGCAGTTATATATTTTTTTAAACACAATTAAAAGGAGATTTTTTTAGAACTATTTTCAAAAAATCGATATTTTTCACCAAAAATGGTACTGGCTCCCCCAGAAAACACAAAAATATTTTTCATGTTTCCATAAGATAAAAGCTGGAGGGAAAAAATCACATTTTATGAATTTTCGTGAGACATCCTATCCTGTATAATGTATATGGTACTTAATTTCTGGTTTACTCAGCAGATAGAGGAGATCGAGGTCTACAAAATTCCATGCACTTATTTTCGTTTTCCATAATATTTTATTTTCTTGTAAAAATAATAAACTTAAATAATTTTATGAAAAAAATGTTATAAATACTCTGAAACAAGCTAGGTTTTTAATTTATTCAGCCTAATATTGATGAACACCTGTGGAATCAAAGATCACTAAAAAGAAAACAAGTTAAACTGTATAAAAACACATAATAAGAAAATTTTCAACATATATAACATGAGCAATAGTTTAATGTTACAACAGTCGGTACATGATGGAATTCCATGATAATGGAAATAATGAGACGATTATAGGATAAATTACTTTCAGTACATGTGTTTGGATTTAGTTTCTACATGGAAATAGATTATAGAAATAAAGATAATAAACCTTACCTTCAGATTTTATATTTCTCATTTTATTATGGCATTAGCTTAGCTGATTGCTCACTGTAATATGCATAAAGTTGTTTACATGCCTGAGCAATCTTGATTGTATACTTTCCTGTTTATAGCTATTTGCCTGTCTATCAGGCATAATCAGAACAAACATTTATTTCATTCAAACATTAAAAACATTTTAAAAACACAAATCATTATGCGTTTTAAAGTGTTTATTAATTATTTACAATTAATGAATTAAACAATTTTAAACTCATAATGATGTGTGTTTTTAAAATGTATTTAAGAGTTAATAAAATGTGTTTAATGTTTAAATGAATAAGTGTTTGTTCTGATAGATAGGTGAAACTGTAAACAGTTAAGTCTACAATCAAGATTGCTCAGGTAAGTAAAAAATTTTATAAATTTCTATTTCTTTACCAGAATCAAATTTTCACTAACTTCCAGTTCAATGTCAAAATCGTCATGTAAAATATCAAAATATTGATTGTTTGTACATGTGATGTCATCCATTTTGATGCACCGAAATGAACAGAATGGTTGAATCTGTGTACTATGTCCTATTTTAGAAAATGTTACACAGATTTTTAAATTTTGTTTATCCAGTACCTACTGAAATCTAGCATTAGAAATATAATCTAAATCAGTGGCATACCCTAGGCTAATCGGTGCTCGGCGCTAACTTCAAAATTATCGAATTAACTTTTTCAGCTCATAATAATTGTTGTAAACTAAATATTATAATTTGTATTATAACATGGTAATTTTCAATTAAAATACTATTTATCTTTAACAAACATTTATTATTACCTAATAAATATGGACTTAACAAAATATTATATTACATTGATGTAGTTTATATCTTCAATAATAAAACGGTCTTAAGTTTTAGTATTTCAAAGTAGGTCATACTTCGTACTTAATAACTACATTGCAAAAATTAAATCTTAATTGATAAGAAGAAAAAACTGAAACACTTTACATATCTAAAAGGTTATTTAACGTGGAAATTTTAAAGTGATCTTCCTGGCTTTTAATGAGCCAAATTCATTTATTATTGAATTACATTCTAAAATAGAGGCTACGCCTAAGCAATCGGCATGAGACCATCCGTTTTGGCCCCAACTATACAGGAATACTTATTTATGACACACGGCAGAACCTGACACTCCACAAGTTGAGAAAGTTACTTGAAATGTAACGGGGGCCTGATCTATTACAATATCAGATTTTTCAGGAATATTTTGTACAATGGCGGTAAACCACTCTTCGTAATGCTTTGCATTCACCTCATCGTGATAATCTGCAGTCTTATTTTTCTTCGCAACAAAATATTTTTTACCACTTTCAAAAAATCTATTTTCGCTTCCTATGTGTAAAATGATTGCTCTTTTCCCAGCACCAGATGGTTTACATTTACCTCCCCTCCATCCATTTATCTGCTAAACAACCCGAAAAAAAAAATCACAATTTTGATGATCTACACCAGGTAAAATTTTTCTTACCAGCTGTATTTCATCTAGTGATTTTCGCCATACCATGTTTCATCTGTATAATAAACTGTATATACCCTGACTCCCACAACCTTTTAATTTTCATTAGGTATTCGGTCCTGGCTCCTCTAATGGTCATCGACTCCATAAGGATAGGTTTACTGCAAAACTTCTTAAATCGAAATCCCATTAGTTTCATTTGTTTTAGTAATGAAGACTTACTTATTTCTTGAAAATTGGGTACATTCTAGATATTTATGTACCTTTTCTACTATTGGATAATCTTTTTCAATATAATATTAATGGATTTTACATCGAATTATGCCTTTTAAATATTCATCTAATGTAATTTTTGGTCTTCCTTTGTTTTGTTTTTTTTCTTGTAGATTCAAATTTACCTCCACTCCTACGGGCTTCACTTGGGCTTTACTTGTAACACGTTTTACTGTTCTTTCATAAATGTAAGGCATACCACAGTCCTTTTCACAGATGCCATAATATCATTTGCACAAGGGGATTTTGGCATTGTCTTACTTTGCTACTAAATAAAAAGAAATCAAAAATATGGAAGCTTATTAATTTTGTCATCACTATCAACACTTACACACACAAACTTTTTAAACACTATAAACACTAAAAAATTCTAAAAACTGAACTGTTGTTCTAGCCCGACACGAATTAATACTGACAACTAACTCATAGACAGCCAGAGATATCATAGCTTATTTACACACAGCCTGCTATGTTTAGATAATTTTTTATAAGTCCAAATAAACGCCTTGGCGTTTGAGAACCTTTTGTTTGTTTGTGAAAGATAGTTCAACGATGGCAGAGAAGGACGAGTGCACACTGAATTAAAGACTTAACGACTATAAATATTGACACATGATGAGAAAACGTGACTATCAATTACACCTACTTTATTTATGAAAATAAATTTGAAACTACAAAATGCAATTTGTGTGAACCAAATTTCTAGAAGAAAACAATTATTGCTGCTATAATAAGTGAGAGTGTGCTCTATTTGTATTGGGCCCAGAGTATCACTCGATGCACAAGTAGCAGAACGATTACATCACTTTTAAGCCTTTATAACACACATTAAAAAAATAATTAATTTTTAATTTTACTTCTATAAGTTGAATATTTTTGAGTTCTACATACTTATTAAGGTAGTTCCTTAAAAACGTTTTTTCCTGTATTCTTAACCAAAATTAAGATACTAGTAATTCACAAAAACGTTAATAACAATTAATTGTTATAGTGGTTATTTTATTACGAAACTATGAGTATGAGTTGTTAACTATGAGTTGTTAATAACAATACTGTTAATAAACCCCTAACAGGAAAATTTTTTACCACCCTTAGTTTTTACATTGCTCAAATTCAAAGACGCGTGTTTATGAAAAACGACTGCAAAACCATGTTTCTTTACCTTCCATCGTTATTTTTGTATTTAAACACTTTTGCAAGGCAAGCATTTCAACACTTTTTCACTTTCACAATAGCTGGGACATTCTGAGTGTCGTATAATTATTGCATTTATTAAATACTAAAAATGTAATGGTTATTATAATACAATACACTAGAAAAAAATTGCAATAAATATATTCCTGACAGTGCCTTCAAGCAACACTGAATGTCAGGCTTGTCTGATCTTGCCGTGCTATAAATACAGTCTCTTCAGCTTAATGCTGTGATGTAGTAAATAGTTCACCACAGTAAACGCTTATTCATGTTTTTGAATTTTGTGGCTATAACCACACAAAACTTCATTACAAGTTTATTTTAAATTCTATCCAATGATATTTGTATTGTTCCGGATTTCCCCCTTATCCTATTTTATTCTCTTAATATAAATATACAAATTGATTTTACAGCTTTTTGGCGCCCCCCTACTACCAGCGTCCAGGGCGCCCCTCACCCCTAGGTACACTACTGATCTAAATACAGTAGAACCCCTCAAACTCGACATTCCGTCAAACTCGACAGGGCCAGTGACAAGGAGCATGGGATTTCCAAGGTCATTCACTGCATTGTTTTACGCCATGTGCGCCTGCCAGATGCCCGGAGGTTGAGGCTTGTTACTTTTGTTTATACAGCTGTAAGGGATGCTCCTTTGTCTAGCCACTTTCTAATCCTACTGTATAGTAGAGGCCAAAGTTAAAGATAAAGGGTCCAGGTAGACCAGGACAGCCCTAAACATTTGTTGTCAAAACATTCATATTGTTGTGAACCCAAGCGCCTAACCACCCGGATGCTACCGGTCATTAGCACTGATTCCATTAAAGTAAGCGGCAAGTCTTTTGTCATAATAATTCAACGGAGCGTCGTAGAACTATGATTCAAGTTTTGTAATAAAGGTCTTAACCATGTGAGAAAAATGATCCGACTCTTAATTATATGCGATCAGCAGTTCAATTTATAGCATTTGTATTGGACTGTGTTTGGTATGGACATTCTTTTTCTTCGGCGACTTCGAGATGAAGCTGCCAGACGTCCAGTCGAAAATGAAAAACAAAGATCAATCAAAAGTTTTTTCAAACAATGCTAACTTTGCTCTAATGTTTTTTTTTATATAAAATTGTTTTAATCTTTAAAAATATTTAATGGACTGTCTGTTTTTTACTGTAGACTTTACTGTAAATTTTATTACAGCATATTAGGATAGGTCTTTTTAGTTTACTAAACCTATTGTACAAGGCCAACACTTTTTAAATCTCATTTGACCGATCGATAAATTTAATTTTAATGTGCGATAGAACACACTATTTTTTTGTTGTCAGGCAGGGACTTTTTTGCAATAAACGTTTAATCATTGATAATCAATAAATATACAGTTATTTAAAATAATTTTGAGTATTTGTTGCAAACCTAACCATTAAATACCAAAGTTCCCTAAAACTCGACAACCCCCAAACTCGACAACCTTAAAGTCCACATTGTGTCGAGTTTGAGGGGTTCTACTATATATCGAATTATCATTCTAAACCATTCTAGCTTTTCGCTATAGGCTATGCCCATTATGGGTCCACACAGCAATTTACCACACTACAAGCATAGCTTATCGTAAGTCCTCAAAGTGTTAATTTTAATCAAATAAATTCCGAAAACATTCTACATTTTATAAAATAATGACAATCCAAATTAACAGAATCAAAATATATTACTGAAATATTACTCAAATATTAAATACTTTGATACTGCCATCTATTGGGCCACTTCTGGTAACTTCGAGGACTGCATACTCCAGCTCCTCCCCACACTAGCGCATTCTGAACTGAACCCATAAAACTACAACTGTTTAACCCATATATTGAAGCCTCACATTAACCTATGCTATGAATATAAATTCAATAATAGTAATTATTTGTGAATTTGAATTGTTTTATATTTTTGAAATTGTTTAAAAATTTTCAGATATGCCTCTTTGCAGTAGAGTGATGATGAGTACTGATACAGAACCTTCACCACTAGTTGAAAGCATGCTATAATATAAATGTATTATAGTACTTCTTACTTATAACTGAAATATCTAACTAAAATAAGGTATGTACTACACGCAGATTCTCTAAATGTAATGTCAAAAAGTTGGTTTCTTGGGCTGAGTAGGAAATGTTACATTGTAATGGTAGATTAGATTATTCAAGTTTTCTGAACCTCATAATATCACTATTTCTTGACTTCAGCTAGATCTTAATAGGCCTCGTAGATGTATATATATTAAAAAGTCTCCACTCACTTTGTTATTGTCAGTTTCTCACCCCTAGCCTGTATATATATGTGAATGGGTCTCAACTCGTTATTCTCTTGTTATAAGTTGAATAACGTGAGGTATGAACAAAAAACTGTTTAAAATGGCTTCCATTTTGACATTTTCAATTTGATTTTTCTAAATTTCAATACGGAGCACATTATCAAGTTTCATATTTGTATCTTAATTTTTTAAGCTGCTATCGTGCTTAAATAATCCACAGATGATAACAACGACGGATGCTATGTAAAAAATCACTTTCAGTTACCTGGGGCCAAGAAACGTAAAGATCAGTTAAAAAATTTAAGAAATAATTTTTTTGCTATTAACAAACATATCCTATACTTCATTTACTGGGTAAGGAAAACTTTTGTTTATTAAAAAAGTTTTAATTTTGTATGTGGATTATAATATTTTTCTTCGTGGATTCAATATTAAATATGTATGCACATATTTGGTGCAAATCTACTGCCCAAATAATATAGACTGCACAATGTAATCAACAATGAGTGTCAATAAATTGGGTCAGCTGTTGGGACTTTAGAGTATGGCATTGACAGATGGACAGTCAGATAAGCTCACAAAATACTTTAAAAATACAAATTAGTTAAATTAATTTTGACTAAATATATCCAACAATTACCACAATCTCTTGTAGAAAAGCACAGAAGCATTGATTTTCAGTCAAAACTGATGAGATAGAGTGCTATTGTGCAGATCACGGGGAATATATTGTGTAGATATGATAATTATTGCATTATTTCATTAAATTTATTTTAACCTTGGACAAAGTAAAAAAAATTGTATGACCATAGTCGTAATTAAATTAAATACAATGCAATACATTAATTAAAAGTGCACTATAAATTGATCAACAGAGATGAGATCAAAAATAAAATTAAAAAATAAATTAAAATATTGATAATTGTAAACTATTGTTTACATTTAGTCTATGGATTAGGATAATGACGTTTTGAATGTATTATTAGGTGATTAGGATGATTTGGATGATTAGGTGAAGTAATAATAATACTGTACATTCAAAATGAAAACAAGTATCTCTCTATGTTTCTGTATATCTATATCTAAACTTATAACTCTACAGCTTTCTTTCCTATGTTGGTAAATTATCTGGTTAGGTTAGTCAATGTTTGATTAATATTAGTTCAGTAGTTTCAAAGTTATAACAATAGTTGTCTGTAAGGGTGATAAGAAAACCAAAATTTTCAGCATACTATAGCATGCTCTTAAAATTTTCAATGACAACATATATTATTGACAAGTATGGTATATGATTTTAATGGTAATTGGAACTGAAAATCGTTTTAAAATTGTTGCTCTAGTTCCCGAGTTATAATCATTTTTTGCTTTTGATAAATGGGAAATCCACATTTTCAAATGTATTTTATCCCTTTTCTAAACATATTCAGTGACATCATCTAGTTTTCCCTAAACAACCCAGGATGTCTATTTACAAATGACACACTCTCCAGAACAAAAACATGTGTTAAAGGTAATATTTTACTTGACTTAAAAAGAAGTCTACATGACTTTCTTCTAGTTGCCCAAAAATTATTCTAAGCGCTCGTTTTTGCAACCTAAACAAAACACTACTGTTTGTTGAATTTCCCCAGAATATAATTCCATGACAATATGGAATGGAAGTATGCAAAATATACATTTTTTAAAACCTCCAAGGAGCATACCCCCCCCCCTTAGTGACCTTAGAATGAAACAGGCCTTGTAAAGTTTCTTTGAAGTTACTTCAATATGACCCTTCCAGTTCAGATTTTCATCAATATTTAGTCCCAGGAAGTTAGTGGAAGAGACCCCATTTAAACTAAAGTTAGAATTGTTTATATTTAGTTGATGACTTAAATACTTGAGCTGGAATGTTATACTACAAGTTTTCAGAAGATTTAGCGTCAGTCTAATCTGAAAAAAACCAATAATTCAATTCCTGATATGCGTTACCTAATTCAATTTACAATTTATTCACATTTATACTATTTATTAAAGTGTTTGTATCATCAGCAAAAACTACCAACCTCGCACTCTTTACTGCTTCCTGAATATCATTAATATAAATTAAGAACAGCAAAGACCCCAACACCGATCCCTTTGGAACACCAAACTCTACATTTCTAATACCAGAAGATACTTCAACAATCCTACCACCAGCCACACCTGTAATGTCACCCTTTGCGAACGACCCACTAGATATGATTCGATCCATTTCAGAGGGAGCCCTCTGACCCCATAGTAGTCTAACTTCTTCACGAGTATTGAATGATCAACCGTATCAAATGCCTTTTTCAAGTCGCAGAACACCCCTACAACCTTAAGTTTAGTTTCACATCCATCTAAAATTTTACTAGTGAAATTATAAATTGCAGTATCAATATAATTTTTACTCCTAAAGCCATGCTGAATATCATTTAAATTATTTTGATAATTAAAAAATGTCTTCAGATTATTTTTCATTATCAATTCGAAAACCTTAGAAAAAACTGAAATAAGAGACACTGGTTTATAGTTTTCGACACTTCCTTTGTCTGCCTTTTTAAAAATGGGCCTTATTCTAGACAGTTTAGTTGTTCTGGAAAAACTCCTTTACTAGATGAACAATTTATAAGATGGAAAAGAGAAGCAATCAAATAACCGGAGAGTTTTTTTTTTTTTAATCTTTCCAAGGGCCTGCTATACTTCCCGTGCAGAACTATCAAACTAAAACATAGAATTTTGATTTTTATCACCTCTACTTATTGGCTGCACAAAACGATGAGTAAGCTGGTTCCTCAATTTTCCAGCTATACTACCAAAATATTCATTAAAAATTGAAGCCACAGGGAATGGGTCCATCACTTTACTACCCTTGAAATTTATTACCGGAGAAAGATTATCTGAACCCCCCCCCTCCTTTGCCAACCATTTCTATGCAACTATATTCTTATTATTGGTATTCTTTATAAATTCGTCGTTAAAAAGTAGCTTTGCTCTTTTCAAAACACTTTTGTAAATTGTTTTGTATTTTTTGAGGTAAGAGTTAAACATTGAATATTTATTAGTCTTAGCTAGGCAACATAATCTCCTAAGATTACAACTAGACACTTTTATACCATTAGTTACCCAAGACCTATTTCATCTAGCTGCTGAATTTATGATCTTAAGTGAAAAAATTATCTCAAAATAGCATTTAATCATTCTAGCAACTGCAGAAAACTTAGTCAACTGAACCCTCTTTAAACACTCCATTCCATGATTCACCTTGCAAATTAGAACTAAAATTTAAATAATTTGAATCTTTATAAATTCTTACATTTTTGATTTTTTATATAAACATAAATCAAGGTCAAAAGATAACATCTGACTGTTGTGGTCTGAATGGCCGCAGTCAAGATATTCCACACTATACTTATCAGGATGAATATTTCTTATAATATTATCTTATTTGTTATAATGTATATTTTATTTATGCAGCAAAGCAAGGATCTAGTTTAAGTCGACTATTTGCCATTTCATCTGTATGTTTGTTTCACAGGAAAGAACTTTCCTGTTTTAACTCGACCACTTGGCATTATGTCTATATATTAGTTACGACTAAACACATGTAGTAATAATTAATTTTAAGATTAACTGAAATTTAGGAATTAAGATTCTTTGTAACTAAGCCGAATGATCTATATAAACATTTTTCGTTTTAAATGTGTATATTAAAAACCATTATTATACAGTTTTAAGGTATGGACTCAGGTGTTCCGACTAGGTGCATTCAGAAATATTAAATATAATCGTATGAATGAAGCTTTATGAGCAGTCATACAAAATAAAATTTAAAAGGAAAAATAAATTCAAACTGATATCTTAATCTTCTCTATGTGAAGCTTTTATCTGAAGAAACAAATTTAAAACTTAATATTTTTTTTATGTTGTCATTTATATGAATTATGATCTTGATTTTATAGGGTTATAAAACTATATAAAAACAGTAACACTGAATTAGAGCAAATTATAAACAATGGTTGGAGTGTACGCTTCCATTGAATTAGCCCACTAGCCATCGAATCTCACCAGTGGTGGGGGGGGGGTTGTTAACTCGGTACTAAATAGTCAATACTCTCTTACGGTGATTAAATAGTCGGTACTCAATACTCTCTTTTAACTAAATCTCTCTTTCTCTCTTGCTCTCTCTCACTCACTCACACTCATGCACCCATGCACACATTCACTCTAGCTAAAATATACCTCATACTCTAATTCTAAATCTCAACTGAGGTACTTCAATGATAACCCTTAAGACTTTAAAATATTTTTTTTTAAATTTCCTACTTCAAAAATACAAATAAATAAAAATGCATGTTATATAATCAGTTATTAAAAATGCATACAATTCAAATCGGTGTTTAATCATTTAATTTACCAACTTGTCACTAACAATACCAAACAGTGTATCTATAAATCTGAATTCATAATTTGCTTGAATTGTCTTTACACTCAGTCTAGCGTATAGTCAATAATAATAATAATAATATATATATATATATATATATATATATATATATATGTCGGGACCGCCGATATATAAAATTGGTACATCTTAAATTTACCTAGTTTTTAAATATCCAAAAGTCCAGTGTCTACTTACAGTCACTTCACTGTTCACAATCATTTCCTATACATCCCCGGATCATCTCTTGTCTCTCATTTCTTTTCCTGATCACATTTTCTCTCAGATGCTCGCTATAGTGAGTATGGAAATGGCAGGACTAGGAACTCTAGCTGGATCTACAACTTTTTTTGTCATGTAATTTTAGGTTAGATCCTTATCTTTCATCTTTCTTATCAAGTCTCTCTTCACCAACTCTAGTTCTCTTCTCACCCTTACACTATTAGAGTATTCAAGGGTTAGTTTCTTCTTTTTCCTATAAAGCGATAATGATCAAGAGGTTTTTTGTTTTTAACTGATCAGGAATTTTACTGATCACAAGCTTCACTTTTAAAAACTCAACTATAGTTACATTCTTTACTTTCGTTTTCTCGATCCAAATCGTTTGTTCCATGTTGGAAGTTTTTCATTGGTTCCCTGGTTCCAACTAATTTCTTTCTGTCTATATCCTACATGTTCAAAGTCTAATGGCGTGTGTTAAATTGAGTTTTTCGCTAATGCTGTATTCTTAAAATATCAGTTTTTAGCAAAAATAATTTGAAGAACCCTATTCCTAACTAAGTCGTAACTATTTAAAATGTTATTTTCTAATCTTCTAAATATTTATATCTTGGTTAAGGTATGTTTTTCAGATAAAGGAATCAGTATTTCAGCATTTATGTAGATTGATAAGTGTAGCAAAATATTTTTTACCACTGTAAAATTTCAACATATGGTAAATCACAACTATAATGCAGAGAGGAAGTCGTTCATAAAATGTTTTAACTTTTATTACTATTATAAGAATGTGTTTTGTTGAAGTGTACAGTAGCTGCGGTATTATTTTCTGTTATTTATTGGAGTATGAATTTTGTTATGCGTCAAAAACATACAACTAGTGAAGTCTACTTGCTGTTCACAAAACAACTCAAAATATTATTGTACTGAAATAGGCCTATATCAACTTACAATTATACTCAAATTTTATATCTTTTAGTTAAGCTGAAATGATATGCTGTTCAACTGAAATAATAGTACAGTAAAAATTCTATACATTTTTCTCGAAAAAGAAAAAAATGATGGAAATTTATTTTAAGACTTTCTTTTTAGGAAATCGATGAGTCCCAAAGTTCTCTAGTTGGTTCTTATTGAAAGGAACCGGTGAAAGGGTTGTAAAATAGCTTTTTCACAATTATTTTTAAAGTATGAATTTTACAAAAAAAAATGTACCAGACCCCTTTTAAAGATCATTAAATTCTCTATAATTTAGTTTTTTACTTGTTTCAATAAAATTGATGGATTGTGTTATATGGCCTTTTAAAGATAGCGCTGAAACTATCCTCGTTTTGCACAAACAATTTTTATGCGCTTTAATTGCTGTTAACTGGAATACAAACGTTGTATTGAAAATTTTCAAAAAAATGTATTTTTGATAATTTAATTGCCTTTATTTAGAGTCTTTAACTTTTTCTCTATGATCAAAGTTGACATAACTTAATTAAAATCATTAAATTTTTTAAATGATCTAATATACATATTATGCAATTTTTGATGCAATGTATAGTTCTTGATTTTACAAACCTTTGATCCTCTCTCTTTAAAAACTGATTATTCTGAGAACTCAGTGTTTTTAAAAATAACTCCTCATAGTTTTTTGTAAACTTTAATATTATTTTTTTTTTTAAACCTAATTTTACTGTACTAATGTTATATCTTGCAGTGAGGCTGAAATATTAGATCTTTCTGGAAGACTAAATGGACTAAAGTGTTACTGCTAATTGGACTGAAATTTTGTTTAAACTTTTTTTTTATGCCCTTTACTTATTTTTCTTTTTTGTGAAGTTCATATTTTTAATCCAATTTTGTCAATAATCACCATTGTTTTTTTTCTTTCTCCAAACCTCATTTATTTTTCCTACGTTTTGTTTTCTTAGGATTTGACCATGATCATTCCTCTGACTGTTAACACCTGTAGCCGATGCCAATTTCTTTCTTGTTAGCAGACATTCACAATGGGTTTGTATAATATAATACTTTATATAACATATGTATTAAAACTTCTTTTAATTTATGTTTACTTGAAATGTTGTTCTAATTTGGTATTAGTCGTAAGTGATTAACACAGGATAATTAAGTGTCTATCAATAGTGATTGATAGACACTTAATAATTCACGGTTGCTCTACTTTTTTGTTAAGTTTTTTAAAACATCTTCCATTTTGAGGGGGGGGGCAGGAGACAACTCAAAAATGTTGAAAGCCTCAATAGCACAAGAAAAATGACTGAAACAAAATGACTTATAACAGTCTTTTCAAAATGGCAGTGTTCAAATTTAGAACAAGTTTTTCATTATAATTGATATGGAATTACCATAAATTACAAGTGGTATATCAACTACTAAATTGTTGAACTATCAAAAATATAGTAGAAATATTTACTTAGGGGGTATTAAAATCTTATTGTGTTAGCTGTTTACGCTTGTGTTGGGATATTATCATACGGTATATAGGCAGAAGAGTTTCATCATGTATTAAACTGAACATTTATCTTTCCTATCAGGTCTCTTTTCACCATCTTTTGTTCTCCTCTAACCTTGGTGCTACACATATTTATTTTATGCTCTTTTTTTATTTGTTTTTTTAGGTGTAGATGATAGGTTTTTTGCTTTTAAACAATAAATGAGAAATCTATCTATTTATTTGTGGAAAATGAAAGTATATCTTATATGCTATTCTTTTGTAGTCCCATGTATATAATACTTTTCCTGAATATATTAAATAATGCAAAAATTATAAAATATTTTGTAAATTTCTTAGGCATTGGCTACACTCTTTGGATGATACATCTTATAAACTTTTTAACTATAATGTAAGCGTGCATTGCTTGGAAGTATTTGATGGCGGGGGGTCTTAATTTTATGTTCTTTTTTTTATAAGGTGATCATAACTAAGAGGTTTTTTGCCTTTAAACAATAAAGAGAAAAAACACATGATACAGTTTTTATCAAGCTAAACTAAAGATTACTCTACTTTTCAAGATTTACTTTTTAAATTAGGTACTGTGAATACATAGACAAACCCTCGTACTCGGCCTCAGATACACATGTACATGTTCGTAAACGCACTGAGACGGTCTCATTTATTCAATAACCGCTCAAATAACACAATTTTTTTAAATTTTGAATAAAATAAAAAATTCATAAAGTCATAATTCAGAGTAAATCAAAGGGGTGATAAAATAAAGCAATAAAGCTTAAAGTTTCAAAATATTTTAATAATATAAATGAGCTACAATTGTTTTGCCTTGCGGCATCATCGGGCAACTGTTTAAACAGGAATAACTAGGAAAATTATTGCCCTAAAACTTTAATACAAGTTTTTATGGAATCTACAAGTCATTAAGAAAAGGATGGTTCCGAAATCTTGAGTCAATCAAAAGATAGGGAAATGTGAAGCAAATAAGTAGTAACATTCACATAGACAGGTACTGACAAGTTGAACTACCCCTCCAGTACAGAGGCAGGTTCCATACCAAGGGGAGGAGCCAAATGCAAAGTCACAAATGCATTATTTCAGAATGGAAAATATTAATTATTAAAAAAGTTAGTTATCACCAAAAGACTAAAAAACTAAATTTTATGCTCTAGAAGATGTCTAGAGTTGGATTCAGTCTGTTTACCACCACATAGGAAGGCCTTCTCTAGTACTATAAAATGTCTAGAGATTAATTCTATTCACCACCATCTAGGAAGGTCTTTTCTAGTGCTGTAAAATGTCTAGAGATTAATTCTGTTCTATAACACCACCGAGGAAGGTCTTCTTAAATACTCCAATAGATGTAAATTATCTACAATTGGAAAGTTTAACTTCAAGAACAATTTCAGAAATAATAAATAGTGAGAATTCAGTATGGAGATTTTACATGAACATAAAAAATTAAAAAAAATTAAAATGAGAGAATAATAAAATAATTTTGGGCAGGCTTTTGGTTATGAAGTTAGATATTTCAATAAATGTTAGAGACGAAAAATTTAAAAGTATTGTTAAATGGTGTGATTAAAATAAAACTAATAAAATTGATTCAAATTTAATTACTACAACTAAAAATAAAGTCAATTACAATTAAAATAATTAAAATCTCTTCAATCCAATGACTGATTAATTCAACCAACATAATTCAACTTATAATCATAAGGAAAGGACGACATTGAGGGAGCAACTTTAATACCAGCATAGTTCAACAACGTGGCAACCGATTTTAACCTCACCAGTGACTTGAGATTTCAACCACCGTGGACCAACAGTTTGATGTTCGCTACACTCGGTTCATCTCATCTTAACAGGAGCTGAAGCCAACTATAGATATGTCTCAAAAGGTACCACTGTTACAATTTGGAATGAATATTTGCTTAAAATTCAAAGGTATATAAAATACTAAAATAAAATAAATTTGTTGGGGAATTAAGGGTAATTTAGAGCCATTTTAATTATATATATGTGCTTCAAAGTTTGATATTTAATAATTGTAATTATTTTCATTTTTATGTCTTAACAAAATATTTTCTTGAATTATAATAATTCATGTTGTATTTTCAAAATAAATTGTAATTGTTTTTATTTAATATGATGAGTAATATGCTTCTAAAATAATTTTATTCTGTTTTTTAAATATGTGTTAATTATAAGAAAAAGTGCTCTCTTTATTAGTTAGTACGAAAAGATTCAGCTGAGATTTGGTTGAAAGAGTAAAAAGAAGGTTGAGGACAGTAAAGTTTAAATTGATGAAGTATCGTAGGGCGTGATAAAGCTAATATCAGTAATTTTAAATTAATAAATAAAAGTTCTAAGTATGGTCACTTTTCAAGTGGCATCCAACTTTTGGGTACAAAACAAGTAAATTTGAAAAAAATTGAAGTTCAAATTTTCATTAATAATTTCTTTTTTGTGTTCCAAGCGAACAAGAGTTTGTAGAATCTAGTAATATGTGTTAAATTTGAATCAGTGACAAGAATATTTATTTTAAAATCATACAAAGAAATTCTTAAAACAAAAATAAAATAATGTGCCCAACAAAAGATCCAAATTCAAAATCTCCGGAGGAACAGAAATCTGAATCATCGGGAATTACAGAAGGGTCTGAAAAAAATTGATCAAATAATCAATTAATTAAAAAGCTTAGTAAGTCGGAAATGGAATTTAAGCACACCCAAGAAAAAGAAAAGGGGAAAAGCATAGATTCCAAGAGAAAGAGCAGGAGAAAAAGGAAAAATGGAAAGAAGAAGTAGGAAAGAGGAAGAAGAAAATTATGAAGTTTGGAGGAAACTTTTGTCTAAACCAATTTGTTCGAAAATTCATAACTACAGAGTATGGCTTGAAAAGTAATTTTAACCTTGAAATGACCTCTAAAAATTATTTCATCCCTTAATATGAACATAAAATTTTCTGTCCTTTTCATTTCTGGTGTCAGAAATTAAGATTACACACAAAAATTAATCAAGTTAGCCCTGAAATAACCTTTAAATTTGGTTCAAAGTCAAGATCAAGGTCACCATAAAAAGCCCCTTATTGTGCCCTATAATTTTTGTCTTTAACATTTTGATCTAAAACCTCAAACCCTTTGAAATATTCTTCCGTCTCAATACATTCTCCCACTATGTACAAAGGAAAGGATTTAAATTTTTTGGGATGTGCAATTACATTTATTTGTTTATTCAACGTGGAGCACAACATTGGCAAACTTATCAGGTGTATTAAAGCCCTCCTAAAATTTAGGGTATCTCCAAAGCTGAATGAGCGATGTCAAGTGCAAGGTTAGGATACAATCTGAATTTTCTCTCTCGAGTTTAAATCTATAGGTGAACTAAGGCAGAGGATGCTATTAGGAATAGGTTTTTCCTATACCTAATTTCTACGGGTTCATTAGATAGTCGAAAACATGGATCAATAACAAATTTGGTAGTTCAGATTGTTAATATTAATTTATTCTTTATTCTCTTATAGTTGTTACAATTACTTTACATAGTCTTTAAATAATTCTATGTCAGCTTGACACATATCCCTATTTAATATTTAATCCTATAAAATATAATGTAAAACATAATCTGTCCTAATCAGACCTTTAAATCTTCAATCCAGAGCAATGGCAAATTATTGAATTTAACAACTCTTTTTTTCTAAACACACGAATCTGCTCACCTTTCAACATAGGCTGTGAATCTCTATAAACTGCCAGTGAGTCCCTTTCGCAAGTACGTTCTTGGGCCACGCGTCTCTTTGGTGACCAGCAGTGTCTCCCCTTAACCGCTGACATCTTGGATAACACTCATCCACTTTCTGGGTCACTAAGAGTTTATATAGAGCTACACTATGCATGTCATGCTAATGACCTTCAAGCTAAGCAGTTGCGACAATTTTAAAATTATTGCCCAATAAATGCCACACTTCTGATATTGAAGATTTAACTGGTACTAACATTTCACTATTTATTAATAATAAATTATTTTCTAAACTTATAATAAATATTTTCTTATCCTAAATCCTAATAGCCCTCCTGCATTTAAGATTCGTCTCATTATTAGGTTATAATAATGATACAGATATAATTATTCAGTCATTCAATTCACTGGAGAAGGGTTTTTCACTGTTGAAGGCTTTGTTTGATCATATGGACACAACATTGAAAACGGTACTTACAGTAAATCAAGTAAAAGAAAAAAATATTTTAATAAAGAACACAGAGAAGTACTGTAGAGAAAGTTTCAGAAATTAGTTTATGCAAATTTGAAAAAGTAGAATATATCACATATCTAGGATCAATAGTGATATCCAGTAATCGGTTGAAGTATATATAATAAAATTAAAAATGCAAATTAGTGTTACTTCGAATTGCATAAACAACTTAGCAATAGAGTTTTATCGAGACAGACAAAAGCTGTGTTTTAGAAAACACTGATCAGACCCGTTCTTACTTGCGTTTTGAACATCTAAACATTATCCAAGTTTGGAGAGAATGCGATCATGGTTTTTGAAAGGAAAACGTTACCGTAAATTTTTGATTTAATTAAAGTGGATATACTATTTAATATCTAACCTAACCGCATGATATTAATACAAAATATATATCGAGACATTATTTTTCTTATCAAAATTAATGTTATTTAGATAAATAGTCGTCCAAATATAAAATTTACTATAATAGTTTCAGTTGAAAATCGATCTCTCCTATTAAATTAACCAAACTTCAAGATTTATTTTTAGATTTGCTTTTAGTTTTGTTGACTATAACTGTGAACAGTTTGTGCAAGGGAAGACTTTAACTGACTAAAATATTATAAAAAATTGTTAATATGTGATTTTCAGAGCCATTGCAGAGAGCTATGACTATGGCTGTTCACGGAGCTACACCAAAGCGAAAAGAGATTTACAAATATGACGCACCCTGGCCACTCTATAGTATGAACTGGTCAGTCCGTCCTGACAAAAGATTCAGGTAAATACCATTGTGTAATTTGTTCTTTATTGAACGTAATCTATTGAACATCCCCTTGGTCATTTTCATACCCTCTCATAATAAGTAAACTGTAATAATATTCATCACCATTTTCATTTTCTGCTTCACTATCACTCCCCTCACCAACAATGTCGTATATTAATCTACCAATTTCAGAATTCGATAAACTTTTCATATTTACTTTACATCAGAAACATACAAAAATTAAAACACAAACATTATTTGTCAGTTGTTTCACATTATTTGTAATATCAGTAGATGTGATATTTAATTTGTAAACAAGTTTACCAACATTAAATATCTTTTCAACAATTGTAATAATACAATATTAATTTAATAATTAACTAATGAACTCAGAAAAGTAGACTAGAATGTGTGTATTTAGATGTCGGACTGTCGTATGCACAACGTTTTCGTAACTTACATTTTATAAATTATATAAAAAATTTAAATCATTTTGTATATTCTAGAAATGTTACAAAAAAAAATAATAATAATAACGGCTTCATATGATGGTGCTACCATATTATGACAAAAAACTAGTATTTAGCTAGTAATGAAGTTTGAATAGTGAGTACGAGACCATTGTATGCCTACTAATATTCCAGACACCAGGGGCATGATACCGTCTCATAAGTCCACACCAATTAATTAATGTAAAAATTACCTGATTAACCCTTTGAGGATCATGGGTTGATGTATCAACTCAGTAAAATAGCAGTTAAAAATGGCCAATGGGTGGATATATCGGCTCAGTGTATGTGGTGGCAGCGAGCCGATATTTTGGCTAATTGTTTTTTGTTGTGAAAATCTTGATTCACTCAATTTCTATAAAATTTCCCTTTAATGAAGTAGAATTAATTATAGTTTTTATTAAAACTGCTCAAGAATATATTATATATAGCCTAATAACATAAGATTATCATTGATGAAACCAAGTAGAATACGAGTGTAACAGATGATAGTTGTTAGTTCAGTATACACTTAGTTTGCCGCTATCTACATTAGGGAAAGATTGTTTTGAGGTTATTGTATGTGTTTTTATTGTTGTTTTTTTCACCACAAGACATCATATTTTATGAAAGTTGAATAACAATAAAGTTTTATTTATAGATTAGCACTCGGAAGTTTCGTTGAGGAATACAATAACAAAGTTTTAATAGTTTCATTAGATGAGGACACGTCAGACTTTAGTGCGAAAAGCACATTTGATCACCCTTATCCTACAACAAAAATTATGTGGATTCCTGACAGTGTAAGTATATTGAATTTATTCTGGTTTTAAAGTTATTTGATGATGGTAGATTGTTCATATTATTAATATGGTTTAATCGTACATTTACCATCATAATTTAGGGCCATATATGAAACTAAAGCTAATAATATAAGAAAGGAACCAGGCCTAAACCAAGACCTGAGCAGTCAAAACTAAGACTAAATACAAAAACTGATCAGAAAAAATACACAAGGCACAGTTATTTTCATATTTTCAAAATTGATTAAATATTGATTTTTTAATTCAAAATGACTAACTTAGAAACTTGCCGTTTCAACGGGTTCGCGAATCGTGACGTCAGACCAAAATCATAGTCACTTCCACACACTCATTCAAAACACCAAAGCTTGCTTCTACTGTACAAAATCATTGCATGTTTTAAACTGTATTCTAATTTTTCCCAAAATTTGTCAAATACAGTTCCCAGCCAACGATATTTCCGTTGTAGTACACAAATGATGGTAAATGTCTGATTAAACCATATTAATTAGATGTTGTATAGGCTACTACACTATGTTTGTGTTTTTCACTTTTTTCGTGTTCTAGGTTTATGACTTGTTAACAGAAGTTGATTTATACTCTTAAAACATCATATATTAATTTTTTTATATATACAAATGATGGTAAGTGTCTGATTAAACCATATTAATTAGATGTTGTATAGGCCACTACACTATGATTGTGTTTTTTACGTGTTCTGGGTGTATGACTTGATAAAAGCTTAATCATTAATAATTCCTAGTAATAATAGGTAGGCCTATTAGTAGATTTGGTAAAAGTATGAATATTTCTCAAAGTTTTATATTGTACACAATTGGTAAATCAGTAATAATATAAATATTTTGAAAATTATTATTTTAGAACTTATTTGTAATAAGAGCTTCCAGTCAATTGAAACTGATGGCTCATATACAAGGTTTGTTAAAAATGTATCCGGCGTATGTTTTTCTTGCGGAAATATGGGGAGGTGAAGGATACCTTCAGGCTCATGCGTGATTTTTTTTTTCCCGTCCGCAAAAGAGCATCAGTTACTGGCAGACAGTCTATGAGTGAGTGTAATGACGGAGGTAAAAAATTGTGGTATTAGAAGATGTTATTCTAGAAATTCAGCAACTGATTTGTTAAATTCTGTAAAACACATAATAACTCTGTCAGCAAACTGTATAATTTGTTGATTATGATTTTTTATTATTAACTCATTTTTATTTTGAATAATTTAATAGAATTGTACAAAGTTTCAAAACTGAATAATGAGTTAGATTTAATCTATTTGTTTTAATCAAATGTAATGATCTACACGTGTGGAAACTTCTATCAACAAATGAATGAAACACAATTTTCCACAAAACCACTTTATTTGTGCAATACAAATACAAGTAGACATTTAAATCATCATCCTCAGATCCTACGTGTACACAAACCCTATTGACACTGGAATTTGACTAGGGTTCTCTTAGTCATTGAATCATTGTCTTGTATTTGTATTGCATAAATCAAGTGGTTTTTTAGAAAATTGTGTTTTCATTCATTTGGTGATATTTGTTTTAAGTTAAGTGTAATACAATTCTTTATTACAATTCCTTAATAAATGTAAGATTTCTATAACAATTTATTCTTTTGTTAAAAGTGTTCTTTTTGTATCGATTATGGTTTAGTTATAATCAGTTCTTAAAATAGACATTGTTTATATCCCTAAAAATATGTTTTATTAATACACCCCTCATTATACAAATATCAAAACTGTATGTAGAAATTTTCTTAAATTTGAATAACTTACAATTTAAATAATTAATTTAAGAAACGGTGGATAAAAAGATTATGACCTGGGTACTAGGGGGTTTTGGAGCTGATACTGGTGTACGGTTGTGAGTGCCTATAGATTACAGGTTTTGAACAAATTGAGAAGGAGTTTATCTAATGTAGGCCACATCACCATAGTTGACACTTTCCTGAAAATTATTTTCTGGACATGACATCAATGCAACAGTTATCAGGATAACTGGGCTAAAGTATTGGCGAAGAAGACTCTGGACTCTTGCAGTCGGGTGATGAAAAAACCATTAATGTAGACTGTCAAAGAAACAGGAATTGGTTTACCTGACTAGGCCCAAGGGAAACATAATAAACTTCTGGTTGACATCCACAAGATCTTCAGTTTCCAGATCTCCAAGAATGAAATCAATCATTACAGTAGTGAGAGTTAAACGATGACAATGAACAAAGTCAATATTATGGGAATGAATTGTCTACGAAAAATAGTGAAGAAAACATGGCTAGACCAGGTTAGAAAAGAAAGAATACAAGGAGGTTTTTAACAGACACTTTTAAGATGGGGGACTGGAACTCCCCTGGTTTGGACATATTGAATGGATGGAAAAGAAACTAGATGTCATGTTCATCGAGGTAAAGGGATCTGCAGATAGATATAAGAGGAGATGGTGAAGCAGATTATGGCGTCCCAGGAGAAAAAATTACCACAACCTAGTCTGTGATAGAGACAAGTTGCAATCTCCTAACGTTGCATTAGTTGCATCACTAGGGAGCAGAATAAAAAAATGTATGTATCAAGATTAGCAAGTTTAAACAAATATATTTTACTTTCAAATGTGCGGACATCTACTGCCTTAAATTATGTTTGTTTATAGAACCGACCTAGTGATCTTGAAATATTTTTATCATTTAAAACATTACAGAAAGGTGTATTTCCTGACTTACTTGCTACAAGTGGAGACTATCTGAGAGTTTGGAGAGCTGGTGATTCTGAAACCAGACTGGAATGTGTGCTTAATAATGTAAGTAATATTTTGTTATTTTATTTTAATTTTGTGTCAGTAATAGAGCAATTAGAATTTTCGTCTAGAAGAAATATAGATCCATGGCCATGTTTTGATGTATAGTTCAAATAATTATTACATGTTGAAACAGTGTGATGTTTGGTTTCACTCGTTTATTTCTTCTTTTTGACGTTATTCACAACAGAAGGTTGTCAATAGGAAATTGAACTTATTGCTATGCAATTCCAATCAACCCTTAATTTTATTCAAGTCCCACCTTTGGGGAACTTGATAAATTATTTATTAACGTCCTTATTCAGTCAAACACCACAATGCCTAAAGAATAAAATACTGTCTTTAGTATTTATTCTTATATGTTAGGAATTACTTTAAAATTCCTTTATTACTTTTATTATTTAATCAAAACTAGCTTTTTTCTCTTATTGCTATAACTTTAAAACTCACTCTCAGAAAGTGTCATTTGAAAGAGTTATTTTGCAGAATTTATTTAAAATTGTGAAATTTATGAGAGCACAAATTATTTTTTAAAACACTCTTAATTCTAAGCTGAAAACAACATAGGGTTAGTTTAAAATCCACACAACAAAATGTTATCCAGAAATCAAATTTATATTTTAATTAAAAATTCCTTTTTCAATTCTTTATATTAATCAAGATTTTAATTTATAAAATTTCTTAACTTGATTTAATCATAACTTTTCTTAGCTTTAAAACATCTTACAAGAATGCAACATAAATATCAATGACTATTATATCTCTAATTATTATTAAAATGAATATATCTTTACTAAATATTACAATCAAACTTACTTTCAAAATAAAAAAAACATTGACTTTAAGAAGTACATATATAAAATAAAAAAAGGATTTAAATTTGATAATTTTCCCCAGAAAGTTTTAAAATTTATTTTTTATTTCAAAGCGAATATATATTCAAAATCGTAACTGGTACCTTGTAAACATATTTATAGCTGTTTTCGGCTACTGTTAGGCATTGCTGATTACAGTTGTTCTGGTGAAGGTTGAAGTCTAGTTGATGTCAGCTAGCAGTCCTCAGTTACGTTGAAATCGGTTGTGCTGTTGTTAAAGTTGAATGGTTACAGCTTGAAGATCTTGTAGTCGAAAAGTTTAAAGATGAAGTCCAAGTTTGAATCAGTGTGGCTGTTTGTTGTACCTTGCTATACCATTTGAAATGCCAGGTCGCTTCCAATAAAACAATCGGTATAGTGCTGATCACATAAAGATGATTGTAGATGGCTCTCTTTCTAGGAGCTGGATAGAGAGTTGTTCTCCTACCAGGAGCTTGATAAAGAGTTGTTCTCCTTCTACAAGCTGGACCAAGACTGAAGAAAAGTTCTGTTGAAATGGACCTCCAAAACTTTTTCCCTGTTCCATGGTACCAATTTCTATGAACATTTCCCTTTGATTTATGACGTTTAAAGTAGATTAATTTGGTTTATTTCTTCAAGATTTCACTTTAGTTAGTTTTTATTATAACCCTTTTGGTTATTTCAATGTTTGTTTTACTTTAATTAGTTGTTGATTAACTAATTATTATTTAGTTTATTTGTACATATGTTGCCAGCACTGCTTTTGCAAAATCCAAACACTTGACTCCTCCCCTATTGTGTGGTAGGGGTTGCTGCAGGTTGATTCCTGTAAAGTCTAACTTTCTGGAATTTAATTTGTACACTTTCTTGAAAATTCCCATATCTCTGGTTCTAACAGGAATTCTGGAAATCTGTAAATGTCATTTTGTTCCTCTTGACTTCTGGATTCCATACAACTTTGATTTAAAGTTGTAGGATGATAACTTTCTAAGATGTACCCTTTTTCGTTTTTCATGATTTTTTTCTTTGACCAACTTTTGATCGGTTCGGAATTTCTTAATTCTTCTTTTTGTTTTTTGTAGCCTCTGCCTTAGAAATGAAGGAATTCTTTACATTTTTCATTTTCTGATGAGTTATTCATTGTTGAACTTTGTCGATTTTTCGATGGTCAACCCCCCCCCCCCCAATTAATTATATATGTACTTATTTTGGTGTCATTTTATTGTCACATATCCTTAACCTATTTCCATTATAATAATTTAAACTTATTATCTAGATAAAATTTTAGTTTTTTGTCTATGCATATTTTTTGCAATAACTATTAAACTATGAGGGTTAATAAACATTTTCTTGTATTTCCTATGCTAACCAGTTATTCTTTATCATAATATGCTTTTATATTCAAAATTTAAACAATTTAAAATTTAACATAGGAGATTGCATGTGAATTATTTTGTAACAAAGTTGAATCAGATTATTTAGTAGTCCAGTGTGGACCTGTAATATCACGTGATCAACCAAGCTATTGTTCTCAGTCGGACCTGTTGGCTCATGTTAGCCAGCTAGTCTCTCACCCCACTTCCCTTACGCTTTGGATGTTTCATTTATTAATGAAATTGACAAAACTTTTATAATTCTACTTTCTTCATATAAAAATAATTTTTTCTGTGCACATTATTAATTATTTATGGATATTACCATTTATTTATGTATTCTTGATATTTATTATATTTTAACTAAAATTTTATGTTTTACAAATTTTTTGTTTTTGGAACGATTTTGGTGAAAAACCCAAACCGTTTCAATGTGTGTAACACATATATGGCAGAATTAGCAGAATAATAATCAGGTTAGGCTCAGGTAACTACACGCGTGCATACATAAAATTTAAGCTGTTCTAAAACTACTGTATTAAAGATTTTTATTAAATTATTGGTTAGGGTCGTATTTTATGGGGAAAATGTGATTCTTAAGAAACTTATCGCCAATAAATTGGTCTTTTAACTATTTTTATACTGGGGTGCCCTAGCAGAACTTACACAATTCTTCGTTTAGATCTCCCTCTTTCATCTTGACCAACTCTTGTTTTCTTCTGACACTGACGCTATTATAGTTCCCAAGAATAGAGAAAGTTATGTGATGGGTCGAAAATCGATTACGATATATTTTTTCTGATTTATTCTTTTTAAAATTGATATGATATCTGTTTGGCTGTAGTCTGTCGTATGTGTGTAGTGTCGTCTACAGTGCCTAAGAAATAATATCCTTGTATCGAAATATAAAATTCACATCAATAGTCCTTCAACCTCCAGTTATCAACCACCCGTAGAACTTCACAATGAGTAGATGAAATAAATATTTTGCAGAGTTTGATTCAAAGAAAACTGTGGTACTAATAAAATAACTCAAAATGTTTTTAAGGAACTTATTTTAACAGATTTGTATAATTAAATTTACAGACTAAAATGATTGATTTGTAACCTATCTCCAATACATACAACCTTTTTAAATGTCCATTTGTAGACTATTTAAAATTATATTTTATCTATCCATTAACTAATGTATCATTATTCATTTCGTATACGTAAAACTAATAAAGGTAAAAGGCATTTAACAACCAGCAAAGGAAAACATATTATATGTTTGTTAAAATTAGGAAAAGTTATTAACCCTCCAACTGTTCAATGTTAAAGGTTTTATTTTCTTAAAAAATTAATAAAAAATATTAATTTTACACAAAACCTAACTTATAAAACATCATTTTTCTCAGAAAGATGCATAGAATTCATCTATGTAAAAAAATAATAAATTTTTGTAACGGTTTTGGAGTAAGTATGTTACATGTCAAAAACGACGTTATCATTTTTCAAGAAAAAGCTGATTCATCCAAAATCAAAAGCTTACCACCTTTTTCTAAGATATACAAAAGTTTTGTGTACTATTTGTGAATATATTTAGGGAAAAAAAAAGTTATATTTTTAAAATTAAAAAAAATATTTTACGTAAAAACTGAATTTTCACTTTATTTTTTCAAAAAAACATTAAAAATAGTAAAATATATTTTATACAGAACTTCTATAAGTCATTATATTCAGAAAGGTGCATAGATTTTAGGTGTGTAGTGAAAAAAAAAGTTAGATGTAAAACATTTGTAGTTTTTATGTAAAATGGCCAAAAATCGGAAAGTGGCGTAGGCAAGAATTTCACAGAAATGGTAATGTACACCATAATAAAAAAAATTTTGGAATTTTTTCAATTATTAAAACAGGTTTGTAATATATTTGTGAATATATTTATAAGAGAAAAAAAAACATTTGTTACATTTTCAAAAAGAAATTACCATTTTTTTAAAAAAAGGTAACTTTATTCTTTTCTTTTCAAAAATTTACCAAAAATAGTAATATGTATGGAAAACACAAATTCTATATATTATTATATTTAGAAAGGTGCATATAATTTAGCTGTCTAGTGGAAAAAAAGTTAGATGTAAAACATTTGGAGTTTATATGTGAAATACCAAAAAATCCGAGAGTAGCGCAGGCAAGAATTTCACAGAAATGGTGATGTAAATCCTACAAATTTTTTTTTTAAATATTTTCAACAGTTACTACATATTTGTAATATATTTGTGGATAAAAGTTGCTAAAAAGAAAAATCTATTTTGAAAATTTTCATTAGACATGGGTCATTTATGATAAAAATCTACCTTCACAATAGCCTAGACGTTGAGGTTAGGGCTGTGAAAAAAAAACCAAAAATATGAAATATCACTTATAAATACACTCTACAAACATTGACACATTTATTATAAGTTGTATATACATTTATATATTATGTATATACATATTATAATAAATAAATGGTTTCTTGAAACTAAAAGTTCCAATAGCAAATCTAGAACTAGGTCTGACTAGTACTAGATTTGGCTAGACTAGGCCGAAAATATGAATTATCACTCATAACTACACTCTACAAACATCGACACATTTATTTTAAGTTGTATAAACAAATTATAATAAAAATATCACTTAATGAAACTTATATTCACTATAAAAACACAAAGCTATTGCACATTGAAATTTCCACATCGGCAAAAATCTTGCGAGATCGAAGTAACAAATTTGAGGTTATTCTACGTTTTATAAAGTACTACAGCCTTTGTATTTTTCCTTGTTCAGATGTGTTTCAAATACAAGGTTAAACATTGAAACCTCCTCTTTACAGTTATATCAAAAACGACAAATTTGTATAAAAATAAAGATCGGATTCTTCAAGACTGTCTAGAAACTGAATATCGCAAACCGGTCTGAAAGTTCAGAGGATCATTTCCTAGAATGGATATAACTCGTAAACTATATAAATTAGGATGATTTCGTCTTCATAGTTCGAAAGAGGAAGAAAAATACTATATAATATTGTCAACTTGTAACATTTGGACAAGTTTTACCATTTCGAAAAAATATATGAACATATAGGTGATATTTTCTATATGAAACTCGCCGCGAGAAACTGTCGCAATCTAGCGCTAACAAGGTAAACTTCAGTCTAGTCTTATTTCTCTACTACACCCTACATAAAATTTTCTAAACTTGGTTATGAAAGATTGAAAAATTACCTTTTCAATGGTATAGAATACATTTCGATAATATAATATCTACTAGGATAAAAGTTGAATTGCAAAAAATGTAATTTTTAGCGTGTAAAATAGCGTTAAAATTCTTGATTTGGTTTAATTTTTATATAATAAAAACTATACTAGTTGGAAACATTTGAAAAACACCGTTTTGAAGGGAAAGACGCGATCTATCAAGCAGTGTTATGTCAGATGTGACAGATTGAAATTTCGAAATAGGAATAATTGACAAACGACACGAATGTTTTGTTTAAAACTTGTTAACGTAAAACTTGGACGTTTCGCATCAAAAATATGCGAACTTTGCCAATTTTTGGAATATTATTTATAACGTTTTGTGGTATTTTTTTTGCATGATATGCATCTACGGAACATTAGCTTTCCAACACTATTTTTTTTATTGCAATAGGACGATTCTAATTGGGCGAAATGTTGAATTGCAAAATATGTGTTTTATAGCCAACTTGTCCGGGAGAATGGGTACGGTTTGGGGTCTTTAACAGTTGGAGGGTTAAACGGAATTCAAGTACATTTCAAAGCATGTTAAATTCAAACATACAGCTCCTAATATTTAATATAATTATTATATAAAATAATAACAGTGGTTTAATGAAAAAGAAACCATTATTTTAACAACAACTCACCGAACCACTTATTTGGAGACTTGGTATCTAATACTTTTTAGGTACTAAGAGGGTATACAATATAGCAAAATTTGAGCCAATTGTGAGAAATGAAGTATTTTATTTCACATTGTTGTTTTGTTACCGTAACTCGCAAACCATTATTTTTGGAGAGATAGTGACCAATATATTATTATTTTATGTAGGATCTTAGAGAATAAACTTGATTCCAAAACCTAAAATGGTGTCCGTAGTTTATTTTGAAAGAGAATTCAGAACTGATTTTTTTTGTGTAAAAAAAATGGTGTGGTATAAATTGTTAGAGCCGATTTTGAGAATGTATTTTATACCACCTACATGATAAATTTATTTAGTTTTTACATAATACTCCTAAACCACTAATTTTGAAGAGGTTATCTACCCATATGATTTGTTTAGGTTCCCAAAGGCAAGATTTGATAAAAATTGTCCAAGGCAAGATTTGATTTGTTTTGGTTGTGCAAGATTTGATAAAAATTGTTAGAACCAATTTTTGAGAAAATTGTAATTTTTTTCCCTAATAGCAAATTCACCCGAGCTTTTAGTTATAGAGAAAGTGATAAAAATAATAATAATGTACCTCAAATCTGATATATCCGCAAAGAACTTGAAATAAAAATAAAAAAATTACCAAACACATAATTTTCTCTATAATACGTGTATATAGACGTTATAGACGTTTTGTTTATAATACAGGAAATCTCAAAACATTGTGCAAACTTTCTCACACATCCAACAACAAAACCAAATACTAATCAAACTAAATTAGTCTTAGTAAAATATCTCATTTCTGTTGTTATCTGTCATGAAGTTAATATGGACCTTGTATCTTAGATTAATAAAAATGATTTACAAAATAAAATATTTAATAGCTAAATAAAGCATAAACTTGATTTTCTAACGCCAACAACTCGCCTTAAATGACAAATATTTTCATCTTCTTTTTATACTGATCAGCCCCAAACTGAAGTTTTTAGAGAGATATCAACCAATAAATTGTGTTTGAGTTCCAGGGTCTACTTTGCAGTTCAATTTTATCAAAATTGTTTGAGCCGATTTTAAGAAAATCGTTATTTTGTGTTTTTTCTTATGACATCAGTCCCCAATTTTTGGAGTTAGCGATAAATTAACAGAAAAGGTTCAGATATTACCAAATCATACCCACGTATCAAATTTAACCTAAATTTGGCCAAACAATTCTTCTGCTGAGAGCTGCACAGATGAAAGATACCACAGAGACAACAATCCAAAAACTACTTTTTTGAATTTAGGGGACCACTAAATTGTTATATTTGCTAAAACGCAGCATCAATTTTTATTTCTAATCATATAACTTCTTTTATTTTAGTATGTATATGTTACAAAGTAAAGATATACTTATGTACCATTAAAAACACAAAATTCTGATGAACTCAAAATACTATTTGATCAAATTTTGCACAAAAGTAGCCTTTAGGACACAATGAAAATGAATATTACAAATCGGTAAATACTCCAAAAGAAATACAGTATTGGCATATTTGCTTTTTAAAATGTTATCTCTAAGGAGTTTTCTTTAAGGAGATAGCAGGTGATAGTTAGGGTGATCACAATCAATACATATTGATCAAATCCTTAGACATCACAAGTTCGTAAAATCGAATAATGGAGAATAATACTTTTTGTTTGAATCTACGATTTAGCAAAATTTTATCAAAATAGTTAGCCCCAATTTTGATAAATTAGGAATTTGTGTCTTTTTCTTGTTGCAGCTATCCTAAAAAAAAAGCTTAAAAAATCTCTCCCTCCCTCCCCCTCTCTCCATTTTTTGCCACTATAAAAGGCCTTAGATATTGTTTACTAATTTGAAGTATTTTTAGTTCTCTAGTTTCTATTTGCTTTTAAAGATTGTTTTTAAATTATGTTAAACATTTTATTGTTATGTTTCAGAATAAAAACTCAGATTTCTGTGCTCCTTTAACGTCATTTGACTGGAATGAAGTCGACCCAAACCTAATTGGAACTTCAAGTATTGATACAACATGTACTATATGGGGTTTAGAAACTACTCAGGTAGAAATAATAAATAGTACTTCAGTTTCCAATACATAGAATATTTGTTAACATTCAAATTATAATGACTATGGTATTCTTTAAACTTGATTTGTGTTTAGAATTCCCTCCCCCTCCATCTTGACAATAGGTTTAAATTTCATGAGAAAATTAAAATGTGTAATGTACACAAAAATATATTACATTTGAGCTATGACAGCATAGTATTTATTTTGAACTATAAAATGTTAATGCTGATTTTTTTTTAATCAACATAGGTGAAAATTTACACAATAAAGGGTTTTGTCACACAAACTATTCATATACAGTGTTCTCCCGATTATCTGCTAAATTGGGTGGCACAGACATCGCGGATAATGAAAATCGTAGATAATCTGTAAGAATGCTAAAAATAAAGGGAAACTACTGTAATATGAAAATAGTTTTGACATAAAAAGACTTTAATATACTCTAAATAAAACACATAGTACACATTACAAACCTATAAATTCAAAATATTTTAATTTACATTTTAAATGAAATAAAAAGTGTAATAAACAAGAAGTTATTGTAGTGAAACAAAAGAACAATGCAGGAAGCACATTACGCTACACGAGTACAGTACTGCAATTTGAATTACCTGATGGTTTAAAAAAAAAAAATCAAACTTTGTTTTTTTGTTTCTTACTGAGAAAAACACCGTCTTTTGATTCTTGACTGAACTTTTATTGGCATCAGTTTTTCAGCTAACTGTGTCTTGTTCCTCTAAATACGGGAGCAGTTAGCAGTCCGTTGATGTGTTGCAAAGCCACTTCGTGTGCCAATCGGGAATGGGCATTCGTTCCCACCTCATTAGCGTCAGAGTTCAACCACTCTAGACAGTAAGCTTATCTCACTGCACAACTTAATTATCGTAGTTTTACTGGTTGTTATCCGTACTAAACAGGTAAAGAGAACTGTAAATATGTTTACTAATTTTTTCCACAAGACTCACGGATAATTGAGAGTACACTGTATATAAATAAACAGTTCAAAATCATTGCACTAACATTGTCACACATCCATCCAAAAAACAAAAATTATATTCATCACCATCTCTAAAAATGTTTTAATAATATTTAAACATTAGAAATGGAAAAAATAATTTTCTTTATTTCAGAGTTTACTTACTTCTGAAGCTCTACAGGGAATTGTGGCCTTTGGCTTCCCTCAATATTTGTTTCCATTCCCGTCTGTCTGTGACTCCTCTTCAGTTCCTAATTCCCTTGATCTTCAAATCTTCTTCTACAACTTGAATCCAACAACTCCTAGGTCTCTCTCCCCTTGTACCCTTCATTTTTACACAAGATTGGGCAGTCTTTCCTTAGACATTCTCTCTACAAACTATTCTTGTTGACTTTACAAAATGTACAATGTCCTCACCACTTAATTCATTTCTTTGTTCATAAAATCCTTCACTCACCTCTCTCAAATACTGTCCCGTATATTTTCTTAATTATTTCCCACCCAAATATTCTAGGAACGATTTATAGTGACAGGTATAACATTCCAAGCTACAGCCCCACATATTTCACTGTCCTTGGATATATTACATCCAGAGCAAAGGAGTCCTCATGGGCTCCCCCATCACAGGAAAAAGCATTTCTCAATCACATTGAAAGCAACTTTATTATGGACAAACAAAACAAGTTCAGTGATAACATAGTACACTACTACAAATATGTTGATGACATAATCATGTTCTTCAAAAGCAGAGTAATAGGCAAATACAAGAACTGAACACTTAACATAAACGGCATACACCCCAATTTGAAGTTCACACATGAGAAATAACAAAGTAATGCATTAAACTATCTAGACTTAACAATTTCAAAACAAGAAGATAAACATAATTTTAGAATATTTAAACCCAAAAATACGGACCAAACTATTCATGAGACATCTTATCACCCAATCATGCACAAAATGGCAGCCTACAACCACATGGTTAATAGACTGATATCAATTCTAATGGGTAAAGCCGACTACAAAGAGGAACTAAACATAATAAAACATATTGCTCAACAAAATGGATACAATCCAAAAATGAAACAAATGAGAAATAGCACCAAACTGAACAAAAAATAAGACAATAAATTCGTAACATTACATCAAAACCACAAATTTAATAATATAATAGCCAACACCTTCAGACAACAGGGTTACAAAATATCATTTAAAACTAGTTCTAACCTAAACCAAATACTGTATTACATTTGAACACAAATCTAAATCAGAACTTGTTTTTTATTCAGTTTGGTGCTCTTTCTCTTGTTTCATTTTCCTGAGTATTGTGTCTACTAGGGTTGTATCCATTTTGTCGAGCATTGAGTTTTATTATGTACATATCTATGGTAGTATAGTATGTTATCACTGAACTTGTTTTCTGTGTATAATAACCAAGGACCTCTTTCTAAGGTAAGCCTGTGTCTCCCATCCCTACAAAATCTAAACTAAGTAGAGATTTACAAATGATGATCTGTTTTTAAATTTTTGTAATTTGAAAACTTGAAACAAACGACCTTGCACCATATATAATAGTAATAACAATTTTTCAGATTGTTGGGAGAGTGAATTCTGTCGCTGGACATGTAAAAACTCAGCTTATTGCGCATGATAAAGAAGTGTATGACATAGCTTTTAGTCGTGCTGGAGGAGGAAGAGATATGTTTGCATCTGTAGGTAAGTGTCACGGAATCTTTAGATTTATTATGTGATGGAAAGCAAAAACCTAGTCCATCCACAATAGGAGTATGTTGTACCAGAACATTGCTTAACCGTTCCAGCATAAAGTTACGTCCTGTAGTCAACATATTAGACAAAATATTATAAAAATTGTTGATAAACCTTGAAAATATTCTTCTTTTTTTTTTCAGCACAAAAATCGTTGTAGTTTTGATAAAGATTTTGGCTTTTTAATACACATGCTAACAAAAGATTTATGTGTTAAAATCATTAAGAAATTGTTATTTGTAATTATTTTCATATATCATGACGTAAAAATATTCGCAGATGTTGGTGTGTCAATATAATGCATTTCTCCAACTTCTCTTTACCGATCTTTCAATATTTATTTCATCCAACATATTATAATGCCGACTATTGTAAACTAATCTCAAACACTTTGTTTAAACTCTTAAACCGCCTACTATAAAGTATTGCCATTTTCCACTTTCTTAATCTTTTTTTTTTAAATTATAAAAATAGTAATTTTATTCAAAACCCAACTTATAAGACATCATTTTTTTTCAGAAAAGTGCATAGAATTTATCTGGGTAGAGTTAGATGTTTTTTTAGATGTTACGGTTTTGGAGTAAGCCATGAATCAAAATATTTGCAAAAAAATAAGTGAAAATCTCATAGAAAAGTGTATATGTATCATACACAATTTTTTTAAATTTTTTCAAGATATACAAAAGTTTTGTAATATAGTTGTGAATAGAACTTGGTAAAAAAAAAATAATAATTTCTAAAATTTTTATTACCAAAATATTTTTTAATGTAAAAAGTTGTCGCTAAAATGTTGGGCCTATTTTTAAAAATTCACCAAAAATATTAATATTATGCAAAACATAACTTCTTCATATCATTTTGTTCAGAAATGTACATAGATTTTATATGTGTAATTCAAAAAATTTATATGTAATAATTTTGGAGTTATTACGTCTGGAATCAAAAATCAGCGTAATAGCAGAAGCCAAAGTTCCATAATACATTTCTACATTTCCTATTCAAAACGTTTTTTTATAATACATAAAAAAGTTTTGTAATATAGTTGTGAATAGAACTTGATTAAAAAAAATTCTAAAATTTACATTTTAGGAAAATATTTTTTTATATAAAAAGTCAAAAATCGCTAAAAAGCTACATTAGGTCTATTTTTGAAATTCACCAAAACAAGTAATAAAATAGCTAAAAACTTATTTTAGAAATTTGAATTAAAAGTCACAAAAAAAAAAAAACTTTAGAAACACTAAGATACTTACTATAACTTGTATAAATAAATAATAATAAATGAATCACTCTTCACAATACATATTTCCCTAGACACACTTTGTACAAAAAAAAAAAAAAAAAAAAAAAAAAAAAAAAAAAAAAAAAAAAAAAAAAAAAAAAAAAAAACCTCTAGAACTACCGGTACTAAAACACTTATTATAACTTGTATGAACAAATTATAATAAATAAATCATATTACAATACTAAAACTCGACAAGTAAACATATAATATTCACTCACTACAAAATAGGTTAGAAACACTCGACTTACAATGACACAATAAAGCATGGCTTGGAAAACGGATGTTGAAGAAACCACTCCTCCTAAAATATTTGGCCTATGACGTATTTGTTTTTTCAGGGTTGTACCAACTGAAAGATCTGAATTTCGTCTTTCCAATGGTATGAAACCGGTCTTACAAAATATAAAGTATATATAAGTTATTCACCATTCGCTAAAGACAGGAAATTACAAACAGCTTTGGTTAATTTTGGTCACAACTTCGAAGAATGTACATATCTCAAAAACAATAACAGTTAGAACAATTTTGAATACGTAGTTCGAAAGAAGAAGAAAAAATCTATAAAATATTGTGAGCTTATGGTATTTGGCAGAGTATTAACATTTGGAAATATATATATATATATATATAAAACACAAGTTCTTATTGGTCATATTTTGTCATGCCGTAACTTGCTGCTCCCTAATGGGAAAATAGAGCAACTTCATCGAATTTTTGTAATTTCTAGTTTCGGTTTTGGAACATTCTGTTGAATGAGTATGGAAGCTAGAAAGATAACGATTTCAACAGTATATGGTTTATTACGATAGCATGTGTTTTACTAGGCTAAACGTTTAATTTAATAAAAAGTAATATTTTAGATGAATAAAGCGTACAAAATTCTTGGTTTGGTAATAATTTTATAGATTTAAAACTATAACAGTTAGAATAATTTGGAAAGCACAGTTAGAAAGAAGAAGAAAAAATACTATAAAAAAGTATTACTCTAAAATTGTTAGATAGTTATACCGGCTTGTGAAAATTAGACAAATGGATGCCATAATTTGAAGTTCAGTTTGCCGCGAAACTTGAATGCACGTAATACTCAAACTTTACTAATTTATTAAATATAGTTGTTAACATCTTATGAACTTTTGGTTGTATGGTAATAATCTATGGAAAATTAGCTTTAAAACAGTATATAAATTATTGCCATAGGATGATTTGTACTAGGGTAAATGTTGAATTGCAATAAAAGAATTTTCTTGTCACATAAATGCTTGAGTGAAACGTATTGAAGTGTATTACCAGAATAAGGATTAAATTCATATTATTAGTAAAACTTGTTTTTGGTTATCCTCTTAATGCAAAGGGTAAGATATATCAGGGAAAAAAATGTTGATCACCAAATTTACTAGTACTCCTTTATTACTGACCTAATTTTGAACTTTCTTCTAGTTTTGCCTAGTATAGAGAAAGTTATGTGATGGGTCAAAATATCAATGTCAAATTTTTTGCAGTTATATCCATTTTTGACGATTCCTGAATCTAAAAAAGTGGTTTTTAGAAGGTCTGACTTCTGTTGTACTGTATGTGCAGATTCTGATTATAGTTAATTTTGTTTAATGGGTATATTTCGGTCATATCTCGAAACTTTGTTTTAATTTTTCCCATAAAGGGGTTAAGACAAACATAAAATTATGATTTTTTTTTTAAATAGCTTCAAATATTTTATTAGATTTTGCTCTAGAGTACTCTAATTACCAAAACAAAATGTATTGGTTGCCATCTCTCTAAAAATGGCAGTTCTTGAATTATCGGTAAAAATCAAAAAGTTGGGCAATGTTATAAAAGACATAATCTCTCAAAATCAGATCAACCAATTACATTAAAATTTTAATGAAAATGTGTAAAATGTGCACTCAAAAAACAGCTATGGTTCAGAAATAATTGGCAAAAAACAAAAATGAACTATGACACTATTATTAAAAGCTTTATTCTAATCAAATACTATTTATGCTGAGCATAAATTTATGGCACAAGCAAAGCATGTTTAAGACCTATTCAAATCTTTTTATTTTATTTTTTCAGATACATTGGTTCATTTTCATTTTTTGACTCACAACTACCAAACTATTTTATTGAAGTTTGTTGGTATTTTTTTGTTAAAATTTTGTGACAGGAAGACACTTTTCTCATTCTTGATTACCTGACTAAAATGTATCATTGTAGAAAATTTACAAATTCACAGTTCAATTTTGCGTACATTTCTCTAAACAATGGTATGTTATAAGTTGGGTTTTGTATAAATAAATATTTTGGTGAATGTTTCTAAATAGGCCTAACTTTTTAGCTATAAAATTTTCCATAAAAATTTAATTTTTCTAATGAAAGTTTTCTAAATTGATATATTTTTTTACACAGTTTTATTCACAATTACTCTACAAAACTTATATATATATATATATATATATATATATATATTTTTTTTTTTTTGTATGTTATATATATGCTTTTTTGTGGTGTTTTGGTTACTGCATATTTTTTGATTCCTGACATAATACTCCAAAATTTGTATGTCTAATTTTGTTTATTACATACATAAATTCTACTCACCTGCCTTTAACAAATGATATTACAAGTTGGGTTTTGTATAAAATAAATATGTATTGTGAATTTTTCAAAATAAACCTAACTTTTCAGCAATCTTTTTCATAAAAATTGATTTTTCAACAAGTAAATTTAAAAATGGATTTATTTTTTATCAACTTTTTTTTTTATTTACAACTACATTATAAAACTTTTCTATGTTTGAAAAAATTACTAAAATTTTGTTGTATGATATATATTTAGGCTTTTTTGTGGTGTTTCTACTTAATTTTTTTATACGTTTTTTTGATTCCTAACATACTAAGTCCAACGTTTTTAAATGTAACTTTTTTTTCCATTACAGATGGATTCTGTGCACCTTTCAGAGAAAAATGATATATAACAAGTTGAGTTTTGCGTAATATTACTATTTTTTGTGAATTTAAAAAATACCATTAAACAATCGCTTTAGGAATTTCTAGTAGGCATTTTAAGGGTTAATCCTCAAAACAAATATTCAGATTTTGTCCAACATTTTATTTATCCAAATTAACCTGTCTCTTATAGTTTGGATAAGTGGCATTTTACAGTGTATATAATGAGACAAATTTAGGTGCTGATGGGTCTGTTAGAATGTTTGATCTGCGTCACTTGGAGCATTCTACAATTATATATGAAGATCCACAACACACTCCACTCTTGCGACTGGCATGGAACAAGCAGGATCCTAACTATTTAGCTACTGTAGCAATGGATGCATGCGAAGTAAGTACAACAATATTGCATTACTTAAACATTTAAATTATCAAAACAATCTTATATTATTAAAACATTTAAAACTTATATATAAAATTTAAAACATTAAATAGGAATATTTTTGCATTCTTTAAATTTCAAAAAAGCCATTTTCATGGCTGTGCCGAAAAGAAGAACAATTTTTAAAATTGTTTTAATATTTTAAGTAATAAATTAAACATTTGTGTAAATCATATTCTTTAAAATATTTGAAAATGTGTTAAATTTCCTTTTAGAATTATAAAATATGTTGCTGTATAACTATATCTTAACCTACAAATCGCTTTTCAACACAAATGTATCGATTTCCCTATGCTCGGTGTTGATATCGGATGAAAAAACACGGTTTTTGCAATTCAACATTTAGCCCACTTAAAATGGTCCTATTGCAATAAAAAAACCATAAAGCGTTATAAATAATATTTTAAAAATTGGTAAATTTTGCATTTTTTGATTGGTAATATCAAAAATTTGTAGTGAACGATTGTAAACCGAAATGACGTTGTTCTTTCTCTAACTTTCACAAATACATATTATTACATATACATTCATTTTGTCTAATGAAAATTTTATAAATTGATTATATATTTACCAAAATGTATATAAATTTATATAGGCCCATCTATAGTAAATTTAAAAAATGTTGATACATGTAAATATAGACTTTCATTTGGCATTTTGCCTTCGGTTTTTGAACGAATTTTTGATTTCTGACATACTAACTAAAAATTGTTTACATCTAAAAATTTTTGCATTACACACATAAAATCTATGTACCTTTCTGAGAACAATAATAATAATAATATTTTGGGTTTTGCATAATAATAATATTTCTGATGAATTTTTGAAAATAGGCTTAACTTTTGAGCAAATTTTCACTTTTTACGTAAAAATTAACCATGTCTAATGAAAATTTGATAAATTTCTTTTTCATTTTAGCAACTTTTATCTACAAATTTATTAGAAATCTCTAGTATTACTTGAATCAATTCAAACAAATATTTTGTATGGTCTATATACCTCAGTCTGTGCAATTTTTGCCTCGGTTACTGGACGAGTTTTTGCTTTTTGACATACTAACTCCAAATGTTTTACATTTAACAATTTTTTTCATTACACAGCTAAATTCTATGCACCTTTCTGAAAAGAAAAGAAAAGAAAAAAAGAAGAAAGAAGATAATAAGAAGTTGTGTTTTCCATGATATTACTATTTTTTGTTATTTTTCTTATTAGGCTCAACATTTTACCTCATTTCATGATATTTTTTTTAATTTAACAAATTAATTTTTTTATCAACAATTATTCACAAAATACATTACAAATCTTTTGTATATCTTGAAAAAAAGTGATAAGAAATTTATTTTGGTTGATGTAGGTTTTTCTGAAATATTTTAACTTCATTTTTTGATTCCTAACATATTTATTCCAAAACCGTTTAATATATATATATTTCATTACATAGATAAATTCTATGCACCTTTCTGAAAAAAAAAAAAAAAGAAAAGATAATAAGAAGTTATATTTTCTATGATATTACTATTTTTCGTTATTTTTCTTATTAGGCCTAACATTTTACCTCATTTCATGAATTTTTTTTTAAATATAACATATTATTTTTTATTATCGACAATTATTCACAATTACATTACAAATCTTTTGTATATCTTGAAAAAAGTGATAAGAAATTTATTTTGGTTGATGTAGGTTTTTCTGAAAAATTTTAACTTCATTTTTGATTCATAAAATACTTACTCCAAAACTGTTTCATATATTTTTTTCCATTACATAGATAAATTCTATGCATCTTTCTGAGAAAAATGATGTCTTACAAGATAGGTTTTGCATTAAATTAATATTTTTTATGAATTTTTAAATAAAAAAAGAGCTTTTAACTTGGGCCAGGCGGTAGGTTACCAGTCTGCCTTCTAATGACTTCAAACTAGTAAAATACAGTAGAACCTCATTAATGTGGACCTCATTTTTCCAGATTTCACTTAATCCGGACACCCTTAAATAGGGTGTGCGAGCCTGGGTTTTTTAATTCAAGCCAAGTCTTGGGTAAATTGAGCCAGCTTAAGCTCTTAGCTCAAGATTTTTACCTAGCTCGAGATTTTTACGAACTTGATATTTTTATGAGCTTGAAATTTAAACGAGTTCAAGTTTTTTTAATGTTCCGATAAATATTAGATTGATATAAATCAAATATAATTTCAATCTTTTGTTTTGGTAGACAATACAGAGATGTCTGTAAAAAGGGAAAGGCGTAGTATCTCTAATTGATGGGAAATAGACACTTTCGATCTAACAAAAGATTATAAATTTCCTTTGGTATGAAATTAGATTACAACCCATTTCATTTACATATTTTCTTATCAATTAAATATTTTATTACAGACAAATAATTATGGATTTGTGGGTAATTTAATTAGCGTCAAGGAAAAAATCAAGCCAAATAAAATAAACTTTGGATATCATAAATAATCATCGATTTAGGCAACAAAGTGTATCACAATGGCTAGCGAGCCTAGTAAAACTTCTCCTGTAGTAGGAGTAAATATGGTATACTTCTGACTTGAATAATAGTATCGGCAAAGTACGTCTTTGATCATCAATTTTGTAGCCAATTTTAACCCTTTTTCTGTTATAGCTCAGATTTATAAATCACCCAATTCTCTTTATTTATTTTGTAAATAAAAATAACTTGTGTAGACTGAGAATAACACTAATTAAAAAAACAAATAAATAAAAATAACTACTGTCTAATTAATTGTAATAATTTAATAATCAATGGAATAACCTAAGAATGAAAATGTAATGAGTACACAAGCATATATTTTCCAATAAAGGTTATTTGTTTGTATGTTTAAAAAATATAATTACTAGTATAACATTTTAAATAATTTAAAGTTAATAATCTGTGTTATGAAAACCTTTGATTATTTAAGCCGTCCTATCTGTGCGAAAGAGAAAAGGTACAGCGTGAAAAACCTACTATCCCTCTCTCTCTCTCTCTCTCTCTCTCTCTCTCTCTCTCTCTCTCTCTCTCTCTCTCTCTCTCTCTCTCTCTCTCTCTCTCTCTCTCTCTCTCTCTCTCTCTCTCTCTCTCTCTCTCTCTCTCTCTCTCTCGTACCATTAACTTCAAAAATACATGTGGAACAACTATTTTACATAAATCATTTTAAATATAAGTGAAACATATTATTAAATTGGTTATCAAACAAAATTATTTATTATTACATACTACAATTTCACAAAAAGTCATTATTATTATTATTATAAACATTATTATAAAAAATCATTATTATGACATCATTTTTTAATACAAACATCATGAAACAAATTTTACATTTAAATATTTAGTACATAAACTCATAATCAAAACCTCTTGGCTAAAAAGGAAAGATTTCTTATTTAGTTAAAACCCATCTCTTAAATTCATAATTGAGAAAGTCATTCAAATATCTCACATCTAATAAGTATTTATTTTATTATAATCTATTTTAATTTATTTGGATTTCAGGAATTTATACTACTGTCATCACTATCCATCACCTAACAGTTGGTAATTTGTTCACTATTTCAAAAAAATATAATAATAATAAATCAGATCATTATACAAGACTTCCTTGCCTTAACCCTTAACTACTATATGCTCAAATACTCACTAAAATACTATACAACGTCTGTCAGACGTCATTTTTTGATTTTCTTTTTTTTTAAGTTTAAGTTTTTTGTAAAAAAATTTTTTTACCTTATTTTAGTTAAATGCTAATATGAAAACAAAAAAAAATCAAAACTGTTTCGTTTTGATTAAAAATTGCCCATCACTGCCCTATATTAAAAAAATATACAAAATATTGGGTTGGATTTTTTAATTTTAATTTGAAATTATAAAGGTTGTAATATATAAAGCTAAAATGTTTTTACATTGAGGAAGATACGTTTTATAGTGAATATGAACGCTTTTGGCTTTGGTCTTGTTCATTATGAACAAAAACAAAACAAAAATATTTATCTTTTTTTTGCTGCTTTTGATCACCAGAAATAGGGAAAGTAAGTACTAATACATTTAAATTATGAACAAAAATTATATTACTTAGATAAATTAAACAGTAAACTAATATAATTATTAAAATTTAGTTATAAGAGGGTTTCTAGTCTGGCATGGATATCGGGTCTGGCCCTTACTATACCACGTCTACCAGACGTCACCATTACAAGTGCAAAATAACCTAACTACTAAACCACGTCTGTCAGACGGAAATTCACTATAACGAACAAACAAAGATGAGCTGAGTGGACCAACTTTCTCTGGTCAAAGACCTTGACTCAACTTAGAGGTAAACGGCCGGACTGGTTCCTAGGGGATGGGGGAGGGGGAGAGAATTGAAAATAAAAATTGGCACCGTCTGTGAGACGTCAGTATAGTAGTTAAGGGTTAAATACCAACTCGTAGAATATGAGCATTCACTCTGGAACCTCTAAAAATTATATCATCGTAGAATGAGCGTCCTCTCTGGAACCTCTAAAACTTTATATTGTCGAAGAATAAACCTTTATTGTTGTAGAAATGAGCATCCTCTCTGGAACCTCTAAAAAAATATATCATCACAGAAAATCATTAACATCGTCGAAACCCTATAAAAATACATCAACGTAGAACATATCGTAGACCCCCTCATTAACTCTCGTTATTATCTTTGATTTATTAAATTAAACTTCTTATTTGGTATATTGATTAGCAACTCCTTTTACCAAATACTAAATTCTCAATCCAAATATATGTTTATTATTCCTGAAATGTCACGTTTTACCAGAAGTTTCATCAACACTATCTCACTATTCCTTCAAAAAAATTATTCATTATTCCTTCTTCATTATATCACTTATATAACCTGTCTATTATTGTTTTGTATAGGTTTTATTTATTTATTCACCTTTCACCAAAAATTTCATCAATATCATCATTTTTATAGAAAAATTATCCATTGATCATATATTTTTTATTATTCATTTAAAATACTTTGTTGTTTGTATTATTATTTTAAAGTATGTAAAATCACATTTATAATTCTTTCATTGTTTATTTAAATTCTCTAAAAAAAAAAAAATCCTTTATTATTACAATTAAAAACAAAAACACTATTTTTATTTATGATTCGCTTACTTATTTGTTTTAACCTTACCTAACTTGAAAAGAGAAGAAAACAAATCTATCCTATGAGATACCCTACCTAACCTGTTCGTTTATTGTTATATACCTAACTTAATCAATCATTGTGGTATTTTACACTTAACATTTTACCAAGGTTATTTGACACCAACAAACAAATATCACTATACTCATTGTCATTTTTTATCGTCGTGAAATAACACAAGCATAGTTACTGGGTATTTTGATAGGATACCCGATACCCAACCCTAAATCACCGTAGCTTCCCACAGCATTTTAGGCTCAATGACATACTGTGTTCAACTGTGGCTACAACCCGGTATATCGGTAATATGAGCAGAACATTTTCCTACTCAATTAGTCTAGCTTCATTGCTAATGTGCGCACAGCAACATTACACATTAATCATATCATACATTTTCATGTCTATCAATGTAGACAAATACAATCATTCATTGCTTCATTTATTTTTTGTAAGTTGCTTCATTTATTTGTAGGACTAGAGTCCTTCTCATTTTTTGCAACGATTGTCAGAGTTATTACCCTTGTAATTGATTTAACATTAATTGGTTGAATAATGTTCACACACTCATTCATTCATCATCATCCTGGTATAATCACTAATCATTTTATTTTTATGTAAATGTAAATTTTGTTTACATTATGTGGATTTTAATCTTGGTTTTAAATGGAATATCATCTAATTCTATCTACAGTGACTTAGTTTCATTTTAAAATCTGCCTATTTGTCGTTATAAATGCTAGTTGCTAATCTGAGCCTAAAAAGAATTACAATATCAATATTTTTCAGTTCTATAATATGCTAACAAGGAAATATTTACAGCATCTGAAGTTACAACTTGTAGGGCGTGACTACTATGATGCAAATAACAAAGTAGCTCATTAGGATTTGTCACTTGAAATTTAGCCAGGATATTTGACATCAATTAGACAACACAACTTATGTATACTTATGTGTGCAGAAATCACATATACAATAATGCGACAAGATACAGTTTATAAGATGTTTACTGATATTGCTCAAAAAAGTCCAAAGAATTATCAGGCTAGATTTATTCAGGTCGTAGTGGGTTGCACAATACTAACAGATTATAACAATAGAACATACAGAATTGACGATGTAGATTTCAACGTTACACCTACAAGTATTTTTAAAAAGAGAACAAAGACATTAGCTATGTAACATAATTTATAGAGAAAAATAATGTGACACTCAAAAATGATGATTTTAATTCCTATATTTTTTTTAAATTGTGTATCATTTTAATGTTATATTTAAGTCTGCGTATTTGTGTTTATAAATAACTAATTTCCAATTTGGGCCTAAATGGGAATACCATTTATTTATGTATTTATTTAAATTTGCGTATTTGATTTATTTTTTTTTTACAAATACTAATTTCTAGCTTGGGCCTAAATGGGATTATTACTTTTAGTTCTGTATTATTTAAATTTATATATAGTCTATTTATTTATTTTATTTTTTTAATTAATTTCTTTATTTATTTAAAACATAATTTGAAGTTATTTTTAGTTTTATCCATCAATTTTCTAAAATTTAACCCCCGAACCATTTTTCAAGACTCCTGTGTCCTTCTGATCACTCTATAAAACACTTATGTCAAATCAGAAATCATCTTCCCTTGATCACCTTGAGTTTATTATCTATACCTACTAAGTTCAGCATAGACCTCAAAATGACCTCAGGTCAATGACCCCTTGTGACACTGTTTTTCCAAAGATATTCTTTGGTTCACTCTAAACTAAATGGTACTGATATGTCTGACCCCCTCAAAACGTTGCAAAATGCCATCACCTAAGTTTTCTAGATTACTAATATTGAGTCTAAATGATATAATTGTAATTAACCTAACGTGTTATCGTAGAATTTATTATAAATTTTGTCATTACGATTGTGTTGTTTATTTCAAAATAAATATTATCTTGTTTAAAAATCTATTTTAACTTTATATTTTATTTTTAAAAAATCATGACCCAAATCTATGTTAGAATTTAATCCATTCACATAATACTTTACGATTAGTTGCATTATTGTACTGTCTATAATGTTAATTCTTCTTTAATTTGTTTTTTCCCTAATTACCTTTTTCTTCTTATGGTTTACGCCCAATCGAAACACTTTTTCAGACATTAACCTTTTTCTATGGTTTGCCCCTAATCTAAGCACCTTTCTAACCATAGATTTCTTCCTATGGTTTTCCCCTAATCTTAATAACTTCGACCCCTAACCTATTTTTAAAATTCACCCACTTTATTCCCTCAAGTTCTTTAAATGTTTCTTCCAACAATTCCCTATTATAATATTGCGATATCATTGTGTCATTAACAAAACTCTCTTTTTCATAAATACTTTGATTTACTTTTTCCTGACATCTAAATTCTTCATTCATCTCATTCCTAAATTTTTTGTCAAAACATCTTGCTCTATTACTGTATTGTGTTTTATATATTTTAAAATCTAACTGTCCCTCCATCTTATTTAAGTCATTGTTTACAAAATTTCTAACCTCAATTACATTGTCTTACTATTTGCCTTTTGTTCAATTTTTACATCTACATAGCCTAACTTATTGTTTACATTATTTTCATTTTTCATTACATTGTCTTCTACTAAAACATTAACTTCATTATTAATTTCTTTCCTAACTTCTATTTTGTCTTTGTGAAATTTGTTAATTAAGGTATCTAATTTATTATTTAATTTTTCAAAACCTGATTTATTTTCTTCCTTCATTTGCTTAAAATTACTATCAAAATTTTCGTTCATTTCTTTAAAATTATTTTCGGATTTTTCCAATTTTTCATTTATAGTTTTAAAATTAATTTCAGATTTTTCATTTATTTCTTCTTTCATTGTTTCAAATTTTTCATTCATTTCATTATTATTTAATTTTATGTCATCTTTCATTCCTCTCATTTCTTCTTTTATTTGTTTAAAATTACCAGTTAAAAATGTCATTAAATCATCAAGAGATGTAGACTTTACCTTCCCATTAGGTGACCTAACCTGTTCTAACCCCTTTAGTTCAACTTCTTCCTTAGGCCTATCAGACATATTTTCCATTTCTGAAAAGCTTGAACCTAAACCAGATTCATCTAATGTTTCATTTTCTAAGTCCATTTTTAGTTTATTTTTAATCTTATTCCTCAATTATGAATATGTTAACGTAATAAAAATATTCCCCTATTAACTATTCAATTTCAAAGCTATCAATAATGAAGTTAAGAGTACATCCAGCCACCATGAGACACACCCACCGTCCCGGGTTTTAGAGACCAGAGCCAATTTATTCGGGCACCATTTTGTAAGTTGCTTCATTCCAAACTTACAAGTTTTAATTAATTTGGTTTATGAAATTTTAATGGTCAAATATATAGAAAAAGAATGGCAAGTTTGACCTTCTAAGTTAGGCGTCCATTTTATAGTTGGACGCCATCTTATAGTACTTAAGCATGTGAGATTCTATTTTTTTATTAAACTACTTCTGTATGAATATTATTTCTAAGAAGATTTCTTACTTTTGAATAAATTTTGTTAAAAAATGAAAAAGAAACAAGGTTCAGGCTCTGATCTGTACTTTCCAGGTTGGCTACATGTGAAACGTGGAATGCGGGATGTACTCAATGAAGACTTAGTCGGTCATTATGGTTGTTAAAGAAATCTCTCTTTTAATAACCACATATTCTACAGACTTTACAAAACGGAGAATCTTATTTCATCATTAAATTATACTTATTAACAAACATGTTAACAAACTAAACCTAGGCAATTTCCAAAAATGTGTACATAAGAGTTCTTTGCATACAGTCTGATTTAAAATTTTTATATTCAGTTGCTTTTTTGTTAAAATTAATTCATTATCTCAATGTTACTCATGTGATACCTTTCTATCTAATCCTTTAACACACAAAACCCTCTCCTGACACCACATAACTACACTTTCCAAATTATGTACTTTTACTTGAAGCGCTCCATTTTTATTCAACTCTCAGTTCAGTCTCCGCTTCCCACCTTGAAGCAAACCCAAGCCAGACTGTGTTAACTAGCTGATGCAGTGACGCCCAACTTGCATAGCAAGTATCAATTTGTCATTATTAATTAATGAGACATAATACTGGATAAACCACGTGAATTATAAATTTCTTAGTTTTCTTAAAATTTAACATTATGCAAATAAATTCCATTTTTCTACGAGTTATAATTTTGAAATCGGATTTTCTTATTTGACTGTTGTTATAAATCTATCTATATATATATATATATATATATATATATATATATTTATTTATTTATTTGACGTGATGAGTGAGTCAGTCGTCAGTCAGTGGTATTTGGCTTAAGCCAAATACCACTCACTGACTGACTCACTCACTCATCACGATTTCTCAAAAACTACTGAACCGATTGCAATGAAAGTTAGAATATAGCTTCATCATAGGTAACACAGGTGATCACTAAAAAATATTTTGAAAAACTTTTGTGTTTAAGCAAATAAAAAGTTTAAAAATCCTAAATTAAATTTTTCTCTAAACTACAAAGGTGAAATTGTACATGGACATTCTTAGGGTCCCAGGTTAACACATATGCCTATTTTTATTTAGAAATTCCATCAAGGCACCTACCCACTGGCCTTGAAAACTCCCTTAAAGATTATTGTTAAGATTGAAAGATTGTAAAATTTTGTAGCCTTCCTTCAGTATGTTGTTTAATCGCTCTAAGCCTGTGTCTCCTATCCATACAAAATCTAAACATAATAAGCTATGTGCCCTATTAAACTCTAATCTATATATGGTACCTAATTTTTGGCTCTTTTTGTAGATAGAGGAAGTCAATTTCTACAAAATACTGTTTCATGTCTTTCTAAATTAGAACCAGAGATTTTAGACTGTTCTTATATTTTTCTAACTCTATGTATATATTTTAAGTATTTTCTCTAAACACTTTCCCGCATTTTAGACATGTTTTTTTTCCTAAAAATTATGAAATCAAGATTTTTATTTCTTTTAAGTTTGCAAACAACTGAGGGTGATGACTGTTATTGAAATACTATCATATTGAAAATAAGTTTGTTCTTCTCATTAATGTTACCTAATCTTTCGAAAGTGAGGTTCAGTTATTTGATTTTCAGGTTATAATTCTGGACGTTAGAGTTCCTTGCACCCCTGTTGCTAACTTAAACAATCACCGTGCTTGTGTTAATGGCATTGCTTGGGCCCCTCATTCTTCATGCCACATATGTACAGCAGGTAAGTGATTTTCACACAACCACATTCAACAGTAGTTAGAAGTATAAAGCATAATTAAACATTAGTTGCTTTTCATATTTTATAATTAAAGTAGCTACTGGCTTATCTTTTTAATAAATTATAATATGTTACTCATTTATGTAAAATATATTTGTACACAAAATATATTTTATTTTGTTAAAATAGTATTTGACCTTTGGCTGAGAAAAATACAATGACTCAGCTTGAAGTCTGAAACTCTGTTTGTTTTAATAGAGTTATGACTGCATACACTTTTTGCATGATTTTAATAGAGTACAGCTGGTCACATTCCACATAATGTCTTCTCCCTATTCAAATAAGGTCCTATTCAGCTACCAACACAAATTGAAGCAGCAGGGAATTACATTAGCCCTTCTGATACATTATAGTTAGCCCCTCTGATAGGATATAGTTAGCAAGGTGACGACATCTTGAGTCGCATAGTTACTGGAGTCAAGACTGACCACACAATCCTTGAACCAAAGCAAGAGTGTGGTTCTTAAACCACATTCGTTATGTAAATAAAGAGACTTTATCGACATTAAGGTTGAAATTTTTTATTAGATGTTTTCTACTCGGAAGGTATTGTTCACATATATTGGAACAGATAAGGAGTTTCACTTGCCACAAGGTTTCAAAATCAGCACAGGTGTCTGTTGCAAAACACTTATGAAATTGTGTTGTAGGATCCAGAATAAGCATTGTGGCATGCTAACGCAGAGCAGTGTAGAGATTCAATGACAGTACTACTCCACACATTGGTGTCACAACACAACTTTTTCTCATGACCTTTGACAGGAAACAATTTGATCATAACCCCTACAGCTCAAACTGTACACTAAAAAATTTTCATGTGTTTTATCATCTTGATATTATTATTAACTAACCTACAATGAAACAACCATGCTATTAACGTGTGTTTTAAAAGCTTGGTGGAGTCAGGTAGGGAAGAACTCTGGATTTATAAATTAATCCCACAGGACCTATTTCAAACCAAAGTTGCTGTTTGATGGGGAAGTTCTCATAACAGCTACTAGCACAAGTGTAATTAATTAACTGGAAACAACCCAAAATACCTTCTTATAAATAGTAATGGTTGCTGTCAAACCTGTGCCAGTATCAACAATTCTTAATTATATAAAGACTAAGTCATTAGAGATATTTTATAAAATCTATAGCATATATCATTTATGAAAAATTTCTACACAGAAAATGTGATAACAAATGGATAATCATGCCAGTATGTCTTAGGGGTTTTACTGATGCACAGCAATAATTAAATAGATCAATTGTGCCCTCCCCCCTTCTTTACTTCTGAAATTTTCAGTTACATCATCCTTTCTAGTCCTACAGCAACCATAAATAATCGAGCCAATAACACAAGTATTAAAACAATGAGTTTTTAATACAATTCAAATCACTGCAAAATTTTGTAAAAAATGGAACAACCAACATCCATATGATTTTATTGAAATTTCAATAAACTTTGATTTACTAAAACCAATTTTATATTTTAATTTAAAAAGATGTTAGGGGGTTGTGACACCTGGCACCACGACTTTTTAAAGCTTGTTGTGCAATTAAAACCCTAAGTTCCAACTTAGCAGATTAATCCCCTTCATGAGTTTTTATAATCGACACTGATAGCTCATCTTGCGGTAGTTCAGTAGGTGCTTGAGCTCCAAACAACCTAAGCCTCTTACTTCTAAGAGCCACACAATTAAAGATTATCTGGCCAGCATTATCATTATCTAAATCACATAGTGTACATGCAGGATTCCCGTCATATACCATTATTCTGTGCAGATGTTCAGTGTCTTGTTATAAAACTTGTGATTCTCCTAAGTTGCCACCTCATCAAAGTCTGCTGTGCTCTGCAGTAAATCCAGCAGATAGGACTTCTTTTAAAGATTTTCTGTGATGATGCTCTACAAGACTGTTTCATCTCTTCTGGTGTTTTAGTCTAATCCTTCAGTTAATGGCTGTACTGGCTTAACACACTGACAGGCTTTGGTCAGTTGTATAGATCGTACCTTACCTAGCATACTGCATCCAATTAATAAGGCCTGTGCAGGAAATTCAACAGTAACCAGCATTACAGTGGAGACTGTTAACACATTATTTCCACAATCCAGCAGACAAAATCTGAATATCTATGGTTTCAACCTAAAGGAGGAAGATTTATCCCATTACTTTGCATAGAATTCAAGTGCTCTAGTGTTTGAAGCAAAATTGTTTACAGTCAATGAAATACTAAAAAACAATTACTAATATGACCCTGGTTTAACAATATTATACTTTTAGACTCAAAATCAGATCTACAAAAAATGACACATCATAAAGCTTTCTAATAATTATAAAACTGTTATTATTGATAAAAATAATCTGCAACACAGTTCTTAGCTTATTGTGCACCCTCACTTACAGGACATTAACTATCAATCTAGTCTCAGGTTTTTGGAAAACCGTAAGAAGCTTCGTATGATGTTGTCCTGTTTCCCTATCTGTCTCCTACTTCATAGAGTGCCTAGTTATTCAAATAGTTTCCTGGACAGTCAAAATTAATGTCTTCAGCCATCTCCACAGCTGCACCATATATCCTACACAAGAGGTCAGGTGTGTGTAACCCCATTTTGGGTAGATGGCTACGGAAATTCCAGTGACTCATCATCAAGTATCCAGTCATTCTACACAGATCAGTCCCGTTCAGTCTAAAGACCTCCTTTTTTTGTATGAAGTCTTGACGGACCCTTAATCATCCTCTTAGACTGTACATTACCGTTAGTTTCCCCCCAAAACTTCTGGTATTCTTTCAAAACCCTTTAGAAGACACACCTGCATCCTAAGGTATAGGGTACTCCATAGGCAGGTACTTGACCAATGAAGGGGCATTTTAGTTCCTTTTTTCCTTTCAGTAATTATGTAATTTTTGGTCTTAGGTCTAATACTGTTGAGTTCTTGCAGGGTTATTCCTTGACTAGGTATATACACATTTACAATAGTCAACTTGCATGATCTGTGTATCTGTATGTCTACAGCCATTGCTTCTATATGTGTTGTTGAGAACATAGCTATGTTGCTTATCGGCAATGAGTCATGCAGAAGAAAAGCCACTTCTCCCCCTCTTCTATTTTGTCGGGAGTGACTAAGCAAAGTATAGCCTTGAAACCTTGGATGGAATTTTTCATCTTGTAATAGGAAAGTCTCCTGAATGCACACCACCTTCTCTTTTGTTTTATTTATTTCTTGTTTGAGGTCCTCAACTTTATTCTTGAAAGATCTCGCATTCCAATGTAGGATGTTAATTTGACCATTGTTAGGTGTATTCTTGTCAGTGTTTGGACTTGTTCTTTTTATTTTTTCTTTGGGGACATCTTTTCCCAGTGATACATGGAACCCGAGTTTCTCCTTTGCCCTACCCTCTACAGTCTCACAGATTTCCACAGCAGTTTCTCTGTTAGGGCACCAAATTTCTTTTCTTGTGTAGTTACTCGTTCTCTCTCTCTCTCTCTCTCTCTCTCTCTCTCTCTCTCTCTCTCTCTCTCTCTCTCTCTCTCTCCCTCTCTCTCCCTCTCCCTCTCCCTCTCCCTCTCCCTCTCTCTCTCCCTCTCCCTCTCCCTCTCTCTCCCTCTCCCTCTCCCTCTCCCTCTCCCTCTCCCTCTCCCTCTCCCTCTCCCTCTCCCTCTCCCTCTCCCTCTCCCTCTCCCTCTCCCTCTCCCTCTCCCTCTCCCTCTCCCTCTCCCTCTCCCTCTCCCTCTCCCTCTCCCTCTCTCTCTCTCTCTCTCTCTCTCTCTCTCTCTCTCTCTCTCTCTCTCTCTCTCTCTCTCTCTCTCTCTCTCTCTCTCTCTCAGGTTTTTGTTAATATCTAGTTGAGCCCTTAGTTGTTTAAGGTTGTCTTGGCTACACCATAAAAGTACCTTAAAGAGCAGCTACTGCTGGCGTTCAGTTTACTGTATTTGACGAATACAGCTATCCAGGGGCAGGACGAGGACCAACCAGCTCACCCCCTTTCTTTTTCTTTTCTGATTCTCTAGTTTTGTATGTGTACATAAAAACCATTTTCTCATGGGGTCCTTTTTTTTCATTCAATGTAAAGTGCCTATCCATAAGCTTTATTGGGATGTCGTCACAGGGCATTCAGCTCTTTTCTTTTCTGTTTCCACGCTGTATTTTTCAATCTTTTTTTTTTTATGGCTTCCAATTGAAATTTCTGCAAATTAGGTTTTTTCCCGGTTTTTATAAGATGTAGGAATTCAAAACTATCAAATCGAAAAATAGGAACGCGAGTAGTTTTGCATAGCTCTTCAGGAATTTTCTTACACACTGCAAACTCTAATCATTACATCGCTTATTGTGAAATCATAATACTTTCACTAACATAAACAGGATCATTTTGATCCTCTTCATCACTAAATAAATCAATATCAATTTCGCTATCATCAAGTATTTGGTCTAATTCCAAAAAACTCACATCAAATATAACCCTAAACATGGGCACCATGTAGATATACATGTCTACACTGTAAACGAACTGTAAAAATGTTGTTAAAAACAATGCAAACAAATATGAATATTGTACTTTATACAACAACAAACACTCGTAGTTCACTGATATACTGATAGATGTCAGTAGCATACAAATAAGCACAACAGTTCTAAGAAACTTACACTGTTGCATTGTGGTTGTGCTCATTTTTAAATTCCAAGAGAGAGGATGGTGTTATACACTTTGTTAGTTGTTCATGAAACTCGTATTATATCTGTGAAACTGTTGACCTTTTTATTTTTCTGTATTTTGTAGTTTTAGTAAGGTATCTATCTGTAAGTAGAGATAAGATTAAAATTAAACTATCTTTGTTACATAACATAATCTAAGACAAGTTTTTATAGCCGGAGCAGTTTACCTTCAGGCACATCTTGTATCTTGTTAGTACAGCATCTAATTTAAATGTGCACCTATTATAAGTGTCCAACATTTCTTAAAGTGTTTATGGGGTCTTCAGTTTCTTCATGAACCAGTTCTCAGTATCTGGGAATAAATAATTATTTCTTTATCTAAGCTTCCTGATATGTATAAATTAGTAAGTTATATTGTACAAAACACAGTGATTTGTATACTACAGTGTTAACTATATAAACTCTGTTTTTGTGTGAAAAAAAAAACTAGAAGTTTTCACTGTGGTACGTGAGAACTCTGTGCATAGTTAAAATATTGCATATAATAATAATTTTATAAATTAACAAAAATTTACTATAAAAAGGAATGCATAGGCATGCTGTTGTTGTACGTACAAGTCTTATTCTTTCAACTGCATGAGCTACATATATCTTCAAAGTGGATCAGTGACTAGAGTACCAGCCTTCCAATCCTACAACCGGGGTTCAAATCCCATCAAGGGAAGTAACTATTTTACATACTTCTTTTTTCTTCAATGATCAATTAAATCAATTCTACTTATGAACAGTTATATTTTCATTTTACTGTTTAATTCTATAATGAACAATTTTGTTTTTATTAATTTAATATTATAAAAGCTGCTTCAATTTTTGTTTAATGCCATGAAATCATAGAAATTATTTTTGTAATTTTACTTATTTTTTTATTGATTTTTATAATTTTAATAAATCATTCGTTCACGAAAGAATTTATTATTAATAATTTTTTTAATAAACTCAAAATGGATTTTATCTCTTTTTTGTTTGATTTAATATTAGTTCTATTTTGTGTTTATTTAAAATGTAAAAACTTTTTCAAGAATTACTATTAAATGTTGTTGTCCCTATGGCACTTATGGAGATTCACACCATCTTGTTTCTAGCATTCCAGTATAAAGCTTTCAAATTCTCTTCTTGCCGAATTGTAGGACTAAGTCCAGCACAGACCACGTGAGTCAGCATCCAAGACTGAGTCCAGTTCACACCAGATGGTGCACTCATGACAGCTGTATATCTTCAGTCAGGTCAGATGTGCTGCTATACAGTCATGACAAGTAGCTGCTAAAAGGCTACAACAGCTTCTTTCCTCTTTCAGGCTGTTGGTTTTACAAAGGTCGGCAATCTTCTCCCATTTTGCCCTCTCACCTCTTCTGCTACTTCCCTTTTGCTGGTATCGTGGATTTGGTGAAGAGTATATTTTTTAGCGGAGTTGATGTTGAGTGCTTTCTCGTTTGTATGAACTTCTGAACTTTTTTTTCTAGCTTATCTGAGGTCTCATTCCCTTCTACTTCTACTGTCCCAGTATTCATTGGAGCACTATACTTTTTCCGCGAATCTTGAATTATTTTAGTGATTCCTACTCTGCCTTCTCTATTTTTGGATCCGTTTGAGTACATTCTCGAACACACATTCTTGAAACTGTGCTCCACATTTCTATTAAGTGTTGCTTAATGTATATGGCATATTAATTATTTTTTTCCTTTATTTTTCAAATTATTTTTTGGTTTATTGATAGGAGGCTCAGTATTTGCTGTCCAGGATATGCTTCTCAGTTATATAGCATATTATGCACCCTCATTAATAGAACCTTCCATATTGATCCAATCTCAGACTCGCCAAAGAGTGCCTAGGGATTTAAATTGTTTCCTGTCCAGAACTGGGCAGTCAAAAATTATGTTTTGAGCCTTTTCCACAGCTGCACCGTATATACTACACAATAGGTCTAGTGTATGTAACCCCATTTTGTGTAGATGGCTGTGGAAAATCCAGTAACCAGTCATGAATCCAGTCACTCTCTGCTGATCAGTCAGGTTCAGACTAAGGGCCTTTTCTGTATGGAGTCTTAACAAACTCTTAAGCATCTTTTTAGACTGTACATTGATCTTCATTTCCTCCCAAAACTTCTGGTGTTTCTTCATAAACAATTGGGAGACACACCTGCATGTTAATATATAGAAGGAGTATACGGTCCCTTTTTTGCTTCTTTTCCAACTGCTTCTCCAACCACTTTTCCGCATTCCAGATGGCAGCTGATTTTCCTGACATTATTGCCCTTGAGGGCACGCTGACCAATCTCCCTCTTGTTGTTTTAAGCCTTCTCCTCTCTGAGCCTCATGTCTGGATCTTTAAGCTGTACAATCTCTAGCTTTTCCACAGCCATCTTATCTGCAAATGATTCAACAGCCTTCTTCCTCATTCTTTGTTGAATCATTTGGAACGTCGCCTTCTTCTTCTTCTCACCACCAACATCCTCTGGTGTCAGCTGCTGTTGCTATCTCGTTATTCAATGAATCTGCTAGAAGTTTAGCACCAAATTTCCTTGAACCCCAGAGTGTCTGGCTTCATTTGTAATTGCCTACCATGTGTTCGGTTCTCCCAGAGATGACGTCTTTCCTTCCTTGCTAGAACTTTCTCTATTCTAGCGAGGGCTTCTATCTTTTTCTTTTTCTAGTTGACTACAGGAAAGCCTTACTTTTGGTTCCTTCTTCTGTTCACTACTATTCTCTTGAATTTTTATAGTTCAGCAAGACTTTGTCTCCTCCATGGGTGTCAGATCACCCATGCTTAGTTTCTCATTTGGAATTCTCTCGGCCTTAGTGCCCCACTCGAATTGATCTACTGTTTTTATATTTTGTATCTCTGTCATTTTGTTTCCATGAATACCATTCCATCCTTCAAAGACCCGATTGAAGTGATAAGGAATAAATACTATTGGGTTCCTCCATGTTCTCAATATGCCCCGTTTTCGATACTGGATATGTCCCAGTGCCATTCAGTTGCTTCCAACACCTTAGATTTAGGGCACACCTCCTCTTAGTTCGTGCAGGTAATTGTTGGACTTAATTCCACTCCAGTTGGCCTTGTCTAGGGTCCCTCGGAATGGGTCCCTTTTTTTGTTCCATTTTAAAAGAAATAAAGTATATGTGTACTGAATTTTGAAAAGATTAAGAACTTATTAAATTGTAAGAATTGAATGGGTATGTACTGAGTGAATATCACAGAACAGCATGGCGGGGTTTAGGTATGATTTGATAAAAGAGTTTAATCATTAATGTAATAACTTTGAAATAATTGACTAATTGTTAACATAATGTAAGGATGTAATAAGTTTATTGTTTTATTGCATCAAATAATAATAATTGAATAGTTTGTAATTATAAAAGTTAATCCAACTCTTAGAACAGTCTTTGTCCATAAGTAAGTAATGTGTGGTAGAATAAGGTTTCATTTTGTAAAATAGTTTATTTCAATTTGTTTGTTCTTAATGAAGCAATTTCTTCTTCTTCTGATTATTATTATTATTATTATTAATGTGATTTAAAAAAAGTTATTATTATTTTTATTTAGGAGATGACCATCAAGCACTTATATGGGATATCCAACAGATGCCTAGAGCAATTGAAGATCCTATTTTAGCCTATACTGCCGCAGAAGGTGAGATTAACCAAATCCAGTGGGGTGCAACTCAGCCTGACTGGATCGCAATTTGCTATAACAAGGCTTTAGAAATACTTCGTGTGTGATAATCTTAGAGAATGAAAATTATATTGGTTCGCAAGATTTTAAATCTTGTTGACTTTTAAATATAACAATCAATTTTTTTTTCATCTAAGCATAAATAAGGTGAGAATTTTAAACTAAACATCCTTTTATGTTAAACCTAAGTCTATCTCTCTCTCCCCCCCCCCTTCCCCCATCTAATTCTATAAATATAAACAAATCTTGAAAGATTTACAAATTTAGTTGTTACCGTTTTTTTACAACTTTAAAATATTTGTGCCAATTATTAACCAATCATTGTGTTAAGTTTTATTACTGATATTCATATGTATACGTAAATATGCTATAAAAGTATAATTATATATCAGTATCAACCAAAACAACTTGTCATTTCGATGCGGGCATTGACAGAGATTATATTAATTAATTTAGATAATTATGAGATATATGAGATTACAACTCATACTTTGGCTTTACATAATTTGTAATATTGTTTTACTATTCTTTTCTTAAAAATAATATGTTAAGTACCCAATTTATATTTAAACTCCGTTCAATTTACTTTGTTTGAACCATTTATACTCATGTATCTCTTTTATTATAAAATATTTATTATTTTTAACAAAGCTTATTTATACTTAGTAATCATGTTAGTAATAAATTTGTACCATTTTAATATTTTTATTTAAAAAAATTGAATACTCCCAATTGAGAAAAGTGGGACTGGAAGAGATAATGAACTATTGTACCCAAAAGGAATCAGCAAGTCATAATGGTGTGATTAGATTAAGTTTTAACTGTTAAATAAATCAACTTATATAGTTAATACAGGGTGGGGGAAAATATCTGGACTCATGAAGAGGTTGTTTTTTTAGAAAAATTTTTTACAGACAAACTTTCAAAATTTAAAATGAGGTCTCTGATGGTGACCTTGAACTTGATTTGAAAAATGTGTAACTTAAAGGTCAACTTGTAAAGTTCAAATAAAATCTGTTATTTTCACATAAGAAATCAATGGAGCAGAGAGTTCCAAATTAAAACTTATATTTGTTATATGGTCAGATTTTTTTTTACCTCAAGATCATGAGAAAATAAACTTTATCTGAAGAAAGTTCTCAACCAAAATTTCAAGATTTAAGACAAGGTGCCTTAACCTGATGTTGAATGTAGAGGTCAAGGTCAACTTCAAAATTTCAAATGGAAAGTTCTATTTTTGTCAAAGGAAATTGATAAAGCTTGTCTTACTTGTGGGTTCTTATTCACAAATTTTGAGTTGACCGAGGTTATGGCCCCTAGAGTTGTTTTAAAGTAAAATTATTTGCTCTATCAATTTTTAATGTGAAAAATAGGGGGTTTCATTTAAAATTTTCAAATTAACCTTTAAACTACCTTAAAATTTGATCCCTAAGTTAATTTTTCTTGTTTTAAAATGAAAACCTTCTTGGTCATCATCATCTAATAAAAAAAGAAAAAGAAAAGAATATAAAATAGACCCCTAGATATGGAATACAAGTATTCTAATAAGGTATTCTGTTAGAGTCCCTCAGAATTGTCATGCATATACTCACTATAAATGAGCCCCCGATAGGGTCCCCTAGGTCTAGATCACTATGAGATACCTAATTTTAAATCTTATGTTTTAGAAACATGTTTTATTTTAAAACGCAACCCCTTTGAGTTAGTAGGAGTCTTGATTTTTCTTCCCCACCATATATATATATATATATATAAATTTATTATACTCTTATATAAAACTATATGAAAATAGCCTATTGAGATTAAAAACCAGATTAAATAGTGTCAAAATAATGGGGAAATTAGGGAATTTTGAGGAATGCGGTCTCAAATATTTGTTGTTTATGTTATAAATTTCAAACTAACAGGTTCTTTATAATATGTACAAATGCCTAAGATGTAAATACGTAAAATATTGTGTATACACAGTATGATAATTTGTAAATATGAAAGCTACCCAGAGTTGTGAATTATAACATTGTTAAATGGTTTATCTATGGTGAAAATATACCTTACATTTACCTTTCAGTATATGATAAGGGTTACAAAAGTCTTATTTAATTAGAAATTTAATATTTATTTTATGCTGGTCAACAATTTTGACGATAAAAAAACATTTGTGGAGTAGTGATTTACAATGATCCTTAGTTGTAATAAAGAAAATCTTCTGTGAAATTGGAGGTGAGTTAGTATTAAAACATATATAATGAAACCAATTATTGTGCAGTGTTTAATAAATTGTCTGCAAGATTGTGGATAGAGTAGTTGAATAAGTATTAGGCAGGCTTTCAGAATATCAAATTCAAGGGAAAGTTAGGCATAATATTTCAAGGTAAATCTCCTAGGAGCATGAGTATCGGAGATAAAAACCGGCAACTTCTATTTATGTTTCTCACTAAACTGCTCTGTATATAATGCATCACAGCTTCACAGGTATGTTCTATCCATAAATTGTGACCGACTAGATTTGTAGATTTACTTTGAGAGGACCTCCTCACATTGTTGAATCTAGAGTGAAAAGTGCAAAATTAAGCAATGTTAGACTAGTACATTGCCTTGACAGTGGCGAAAGACTATTTAAATATACTCTGACTTTTAAAGGTCAGGTATATAGTAATATCAGTTTTTAAAACACTGTTCTGAAATTTATGTTGAAGGTCAAGATCAGGTTCTGAAGAAGTTTCATTTTCATTTTTACTACTTGAACATAGTCTGTCATTTGTCTGTCATTTAGTAATATCAATTTCTAAAATACTTTCATTAAATTTATGGTCAATATCAAGTTTAGAATCAGTTTGTTTTTCATTTATTACTTGTTTATCTGTTTAATTAATATGACTTATACATGATGTTATAATTGCAACCATTTCGGGGTATTGGTTCTAAATAAGTTGCAGTTTTGGCAAACTCAAGATTATTTGGGTGGAAATTTTTTCCTGTTAGAAGAAATCACTGTGTGTTCTAACACTGTGTGATCTGGAAATTTATAGAAATGTTAAGAGATGTACCCTAAGATGAGACCGATATCTAGTAGAAGAACAGGTGATATAGTTACAGAATACTATTTGTATTGTTTTCATTTGGGCAGACTTTCCATAATGTAAAAAATGTAAAGCCAATACATAGACAAAAAAGAAGAAAATATGATGAAATAAAGACCCCTAGACCTCGAATACTCTAATAGCGTCAGTATTGGAAGAGGACTAGAGTTTGTCAAGTGAGTCTTGATAGTAAAGATGAAAGAGGGAATATCAGTTTCTGTAATACTCTCTTTAAATGTATGTTCAAGTTGAACATCAGGTTCTGTAGAAATTTGTTTTTAATTTTAGTACTTGAATATGTACTACATTAGTAAAGTTCTGAGATCTGATAATATTCCTGTGCAAAACGCCCACCTTTGATCCAAAATATTAAAATTGAAGACAATAAATTGAATGAAAACAAATAGAAAACACTATACCATATGCCCTTATCGATTCAAATTCAATTGTTTTATTGGAAGTAAAATTTTCTTATATATTTTGTCTGCATTTAAGTCGGAGTCCTATTTTATATTCCACTTATATATATATTAGATTTTAAATAAATTTTCATCTGATTTCATTGGTAGTAAAAAAAAGAACGAGCAACAGAGCAATTTCACTATGAATTATTTTGTTGTGTTTGGATTATTCATTTTGAAAGAGTCTATATCTAAAAATTGATTGTTTATAGAAAATTTAAATACTTTCTCGCACAACTCGTATTTGTATAAGACCAACCTTATGATATCGCATTACATAATGTTACAGAACAAAACTTAAAGAAATAAGTTCATTAATTCCTTTAGTCAATTGAGATCTTTAACTACTTAAGGCTATTTGTCATTATAAGATGTGTTTATAATAATATTGCCTGACTTTGTAACTTTAATTATAGTAACTTGAATAACTGTATTTATTCCACAGTACTGGCATGTCTCTAATTGCCATAAGCTTTTAATTATATTTTTTAAAGCAAAATGTGAGCATAATACTCGTGCCGTCTTAATTGTGCTAAAATTACAATTTCTTGATATTGCATGAAGTCCAAAGCATTAAGCTTATTGTAAAGATAACAGACATGTGATTTCCAGTTTAATTTCTCATCAATAATCACTCCAAAATTATGATAGGAATGATGAAGGAGAGGGGTCTAACCCAAAACTATATGAAGGAAGGTGTATATAAAGCTAGAGTCTTTCGTGATTGCCAAGCCTGTACTCACTATAGTGAGCCCCTAAATTTGGTTAAACTCAATCTAAGGTTTACTCCGTAATTTTTAGATCCAAAATAATTGCAGATGCTTGACTTTGAAATCAAGTGTTTTATTGTCAAAGAGATCACTGTAGTTCACGAACGAAACCCACTTTCAAGTCTATACAAGTAAATTATGGCTCTATTATGTTACAGTACTCAGCAGAAGATATCTAACCTGATCAATTGTTTATGTACTGTTCAGAAGGTACATTCTTACTTTGGTTTATGATCAATAATTGTGTAATTTTAGAACTGTTAGTTAAATATGAATGAGAAATGCAAGAAAAATGTTGTCCGATTTACTTAATATTTAATCAACTGTAATGAGATACACTTGTGGAAACTTAATAACCAAGTGAAACTTAAAGACACAATTTTTCCAAAAATCACTTTATTTGTGCAACACAAATACAAGACAACGTTTCAATGACTAAGTAAGTCATCATCCTCAGCTACTACATACACATGCACACAAACGTTACTGACAGTGGACTGTGACTGCACAAATAAAGTAATTTTTGTGTGGAGAATTGTATTTGCATTCATTTGGTTACTTAATATTTGTAACAGTTTTAAAATAAATGTTTAGATTTTGTAAAAATTTTCATAATTGTATTTAACTTTCCTTTCAAAATAACATTAATTCTTGATTAAAGTTTATGAACAAGTTTAAATTTACTGTGAAATTCTAATGATCTTTAACTATCACAAATTTGGATATTGATTCTGCATGATGTTATTTAACCTCAACATCCGGCTTTTTGTTATTCGACCCAGCCGACCGCTATATTAGGCAGGATAGTCGTGAGCCTATATCTATATGTATTAGATTTTTATGTAAAAATCTATATGTATTAGATTTTTATGTAAAAATCTATATGTATAAGATTTTTAGGTGGTTTATCTAAGGTGGTAGTATACCTTTATTTGGCTTTGTCATGCAAAACGACAGTCAAAAGTTGTTCACAGTTTTGATGAAGAAAATTATATAATCATAGGTTCTAAAAATAAAAGCTTATGATAATTGGAAGCGAATAAATACTATGGAATAAATAATGAAGACTTGTATTTTGTCACAAGTCATCAAACATATTGCTTGCTCTGGTTTTCAAGTTATTTTAGAATAATGGATTATTAATATTGTTTAATCTGATGTATGCCATGATATGTATATATAGCCAATGCTTTGATACTATAAATCAACTCTGTTAGCAAGTGTTAAACGTAGAACATAAAAAAAGGTGAAAAGCACCAATATAACTTAGTAGCCATGTTGGAATCTAAAATTAATAACCTAAGAAATGAACTCGGGCCTAAAGCTAGGCTATGTTGGTTTTTTTCACTTTTTTTTATGTTCTGGGTTTATCACTTAATAATGGGATTTGATTTATACTCTTAAAACATCACATATTAGTTTTTATATACACATATGATGATATATGCCTGATTAAACCTTCATGAACAATCAGAGTATTCAAGAGCTAAGGGTCTTTATTTTATATTGCTTTTTCTTTTTTTAAAAGGCGATAAATACCGAGAGGTGTTTTTGACTTTAAACACCAAAGAAAAAGCAACTGACTTAAAACCAGAACGTAGAATTTGTTTTATGACTTGTCTAAAAATACACGTTTTTATTAGGAATCCTTTATTTTATTTATGAAAAATTTGACCAATAGAAACGATATACAAAGGACATGTTCTATGTCTTTTTTTTTTATATGTACTGTATATATTATTTTATAAGAAACTAATTTTGAGCATAAAAGTAACACAAGTTGTGTTTAAGTTATAATAATCATGTATTTATTCTTATATTAGTAATACTTCTATAATAATTAGAAATTGTGATAATTTATTATATATAAGATAATTGACTAACGTCAATTAACTGCATAAATTGATATGTTTTACTATGTAAAATACATTAGCATAAATTTTAATTTGATGAAACAAAGCCCAGGTTATTGATACGTTTTACTGTATAACATATATTAGCATAAATTTTAATTTGATGAAACAAAGCCCAGGATATTTTTTTTTTTTTTTTTTTTTACATTTAATAATCATGTTATCAACATTTATGACGTCTATGTATGTTATTTTTATCATTAATGTTATCATGTTTTATATTCATCTAGTAATTAAGGGCATCGTATAGTAGAAAGGTATAGGAGAATCAGTAGATAGGTGGTCTAACTATTATTGCATTGTTGATCGATTTTTAATTTAATAATAACAACAATGAATGCCGAAGGACAACATCTTGAGCTATGACTTTTAATGTCAGTTGTGAGTAGTTCTTTTTGCATGCAATCTCCTCCAACTGTATTAGCCTGCACAATAGATGGATGTAAATAAATATTATACTTACTGGACATGGGATTTAATATTAGACACACCTAAACTGAGAATGAAGGATGTTTTGTTAGTACAGTGCTTATAGGTAACATTAGATTGTATAAAGAAAAAAGTTCAAGGAAGTTGTCATTTTATTTATTTATTTATTACACTTTGATTTCATAGTTTTAAATAACATCTTAAAATTCTCCATCGATCCGTCACGCACATAATTTTGTATGTCATATAAATGGGCTAAAAACTGGTTTTTAATAAATATATCCGTACTTAAAGAGCAACCATTTCATGAATAACTATTGTTACTAGTACTTCAGTAAAATAGTGAATAAAAACACATATGTTCAGTTGTAGTCATTACCACCTACAGCCACACCCATAGCATTTGTGATTTGTATTCATTACCACCTACATCTAAACCATTTGTTGTTCAGTTGTATTCATTACCACCTATAACTAAAGCATTTTTTCCATTGTATTTATTATCATCAACAACCAAAGAATTTGTTCATTTGTATTTATTACTACTTGCAACCAAAGCATTTGTTCATGTATATTCATTACTACCTACAACCTAAGTGTTTGTTCAGTTGTATTTCTTACCACCTATAAACAAAGCATTTATTAAGTTGTATTCATTATCACTTATAACCAAACCATTTGTTCAGTTGTATTCATTACCGCCTACAACCAAAGCAGCTGATGAACACTCATTCCAAATACATTATCAAGTGCATAATTGGTTGAACTGGAGTCTATGGATCAACAAAATATAGATCTTCTGAAGGTCTTGACTCTTCCCCACCAATATTCCAAGCCGAGATCATAGTTACATACCTCTGTGGAAGAGAGATACTAAGGTACTATAATTCGTATACTCTCAGACAGCCAAGCCACTCCGAAAACAGTGAAATCGTTCACCTTTGAATCCAGGCTAGTATGGGACTTCTTATATGTGGCAAACAATAAGGCTAGCAATGTCAATCTAAAATAGGTGCCTGGGTTTGAAACTGCTGATCACCTTGTTAGAGCCGGTGCTCAAAGACTCCTCCATCTGTGGATGGTTCAATTGCCATCTAAGGAATGTGGTTGAGGCCTAGACAGAGAGATGTTAGCTTGGGAGGAAATTACTGGACTTACTTAGACAGGCAAAGAAGTTTATCCTATTTTCCAAGTCAAAAGTCATAAAATATTTATTACTGGATAGGAAGAACCTATGTCTGTTGACTGGTCACTGCCGAGTGAAATATCACAAAATACCTGTTAGTGGTGCAGGATTTTAGAAATGCTGATCCTCTGGTCCTCATGGGCTACATATTGGATGAAAACTAGTCAGGTCATCTTCCACAGTAAATGTAAGGGTCGCAATGGAGAGAGATCTTTTCATATTTTTTTTTTTTATTATTATTCTCTACCACTTCCTGGAACAAAATTTTGTTTCTAAGTTCATAATTTTCATTTCTTAATTCCTCATTTTTTTAATTTTATTTTGGGTGTCCATTGTAGATGCTCAATTCAAATTTTGTATTTCCTTTTTTTTATCACATCTTATATATCCAGCTTTATATCATTTTAAATTTTTACTATTTTTAATTATTATCCATATCCATTATAATTTAATATTTATTAGTATAATTTAAATTAAATAACTTTTGTGTTTATTACTATGAAAAAATAATTTGATTTATTACAAGGAAATATTTCTAAAATTGTCATAAATTTCAATTACCCTTATCAATAATTTTTGTAGATCGCAGACTATTAATTAAATTTATTTCATAGTAGCATCATATTTTAAAGAGTTTATTACTCTGTAAACAAGCTGTCTACAAATAGTCCACACTGAACCAATCATGATTGCTTTCTTCATTTTAATATGTTGTTATTTAAATAGGCTATATTAAAAACTAAATTTATCACCAGCACATAAATAATCTACTTAAAAAGACTGTAAAATATCTTAAGTTATTTCTTACCATTTTTTTTTTTTTTTGGAAATAGTCACTATAATGATTGATTTTATTAATAAAATTATCAAACAATTCTCGTTTTCTTTTGAATGTTCCACCTAATTTATTAAGCATAGATTAGAGTGAATCCATTGTAATTAACACTCAATTCAGACCATTAGAATTCCTTTTTTGCTCCTTTTTTAATGTTTTTTTATCATAAAAAATAGTAATATTAACCAAAACCCAACTTGTTATATATAATTTTTCTTAAGAAGGTTCATAAAATTTATCTGTGAAATGAAAAAACATTTGGAAGTAAAATTTTGGAATTAGTATGTCAGGAATCAAAAAATGGATATTGATAAAAGTGAAAACTTCAAAAAAGTGCCCATGACCACCATATAAACAAAATTTTCTAATTTTTTTCAAGATATACAAAAGATTTAGAATTTATTTGAGAGTAAAAGTTGGTAAAATAATATATAATTTAAAAGTTACATTTTGAAAAATCAATTTTTATGAAAAAAGTGAAATGTAGGTAAAATTTAGACTTATATTTAAAAAATTACCAAAAATTGGAATATACAAAACTCAACTTGTTATATATATAATTTTTCTTAAAAGAGAGCATAAAATGCATTAATGTAATGAAACAAAATTTTGGAGTTAGTACCGTATGTCAGAAATCAGAAAATTTGCAGTAAACGAAGCCAAAATGACGCAAAAACATGTATAAACCAAACAAAACATTTTTGTAATTTTTTGAAGATATTCAAAAATTTTGTGATGTAATTGTGAATAAGTTGGTAAAAAAATATATATCAATTTCAAAAATTTGTATTTGAAAAACCCATGTTTATAAAAAAAAGTAAAAGTAGCTCAAAAGTTAGACCTAATTTAAAAATTCGCCAAAGTAATTATTTTATTCAAAACCCAACTTGCAATATAAAATTATTTACAGAAAAGTACATACAATGGAACTGTGAATATATAAATTTTCTAGAGTCATATGTTTTAGAAGAAGGTAATAAAGAATTACAGAAGTTGTCCTATCGTTGCAAAAATTTGAACAAAAATATCTCCAAGAAACTTCTACAAAATAAGAAAATTTGTTTTTAAGAGTAATCAAACACAGTCTGTCCGAGAAGCCCGACTTTAAAGGTTCAGTACAAACAAAATATTTATACCACAGAGATATCCTATATACCCAAGGACAGCTCTAAACTTAGTCTTTCCAATGATATATAAATTGTCAGAAAAATCGAAATATTACTATCGATATTTGACATACAGTCCGATTGTCGCAAAAGACAGTGTGCAGTTCATTTTGACATGACATTTTAAAATATCTGTATCTCGCTAACTATGAGAGCAATGATAATTAGGAAAGCACAATTCGAAATAGAAAGAAAAATACTATATAATAGAGTATCTGTGGAATAGTTTGACAGAAATGTGGAATTGTGACAAATAGACAAATATGGCGTAAATTAGCCTTCTGCTTTGACAACCGTTGACGTGTTTATAGCTAGCAACAAAATACAGTAACTTTATCAATTCATTAAATTATTTGTACTATGATTTATGAACTTTTGGTTATAAGATTATGTAAGTACAAATCATTAGCTTTGTAATGATACTTATACTATTGCGATAGGACGATTTTTAGTGGGTGAAATGTTGAATTAAAAAAAAGAAAGTGATCTTACTTTGTCGATAGCCAGTTCCAGAGTTTATTGCTCAACTTATGCTTGTAGGACAAAATTACTAAAGGACGAAATAAAGAATTTTCTTATCTTTCAATCTCATAAAGGTGGAAGGTTTTACTCATTTTTGAGAAAGGAAAAAAAAGCATAAAATACAAACTTCTAAATCTCAAATACTTTAATAATATCGAGGTCAGAAGAGAACAAGAGTTGAACTAGGGAGACCTAATAAGAAAGACAAAAGAGAGTGATCTAAACCAAGACTAAATGAATGAAAAAGTGTTGGTCCAGGTAGAATACCTCACAATTTCCACAGTAATCCCCTGAGCTTTAGTGTATGATTGATTAGTACTTGAGGATCTAGAAGCTGAAGTCAACCAGATGTTAATTGTGCTCCCTTTGGTCAGGCTAACCGATTCCCATACCTCTGAGTAGTTCAAAATTTTTGTCTTCTATACTAGTATTTTTTTTTTCCCCCAGCTGCAAACATCCAAAGAATTTCCTTCTCCTGTACTCTAGTGACTTGCAGTCCATGAGGTTTGCTTTACGGGCTCACTTGCTCGTCTACACAATAAACAGTTTTGGTATCCATAGAAGCGACCCACTTTCGTTAGGTGTTCCCTAAAATAGCTTTGTTCATATTAAAGGAACTACTTGTTTGAGCTGTTCTCATTTAAGCCTGATCAGGGACTCACCCTTGATAAGGTGCTTCCACATTTTCCTGTTATGGGAGTGCTGCCATCTTTAATGTTAATCTTTCCTTGCCTTTTGTTTGACTGTCTTTGCAGCTGTTGAACAGATATTACATATTGATTCTGTTCCAACAAAGGAAAGGGATGTTCATTGATCCGTGATTGGCAAAAATGTCAGCCTTCTTATTCTTCTCAATTTCCTGGTAGCCATCTTAACTATACAAGGAGAAGTGATCAAACCAATATATTTAAGGAAAGACATTTTAGCCCTTTTACACACACAAAAATTTACATGTACAACTAATGGATTTTTAGATGTTATTTAATTAAAATAACTAAAAATATAAACAAAAATTCAACTCTCTTGGGCATTAAAGGAACTAAATATGTGTAATTAGAGATATTGACATCTTTCATCCACTAAATCATTGTAGCAGATGACATACTGTTAAAAAATTATTCAGAATGTTCTGAAACATTGTAGTTTAAGCACAGATAGGATTATAGTTAAAAGAAAAATTGTATATGTGTATAGAAAATATGTAAATTTTAGTGATCTTTTTTTGGTAAGGTTTATAATAAGAAAGATGCTATAAAAATATTTACGACTAGTTTTTATTGAAAAGTAGGTAAAAATATTCAGAACTGTATGCTGATCAATATTATTTATGAAAATTTTCTGGGAAAAACAAAATGTATTTTATATAAAACTCCCAGGAAGAAATGTTTTTGTAATTGTCATAGTATAGTAAATCACTGTTTTGTTTGTGTGTGTGTGTGTTTTCCACCCTTTTTGTGGAATATACACTCTTTATATTTATTAAATGTAGGTATTAAAATAGCGTTTAGGCTATTGTTGACCCAAGTTTAAAAGTTACTCAGACCCTACCCATACACATTAAGCCACTGTAAAAAACTGTCTCATTTTTTAAGAACAAAACAAAACTGTGTTACAGAATCAAATTTGTCAATGAGACTCTCTTAATTTTATTTTTTCATTAAAAATAATACAATAGATCTTGGAAAGTCCTTGCACCTCTGTGCACTTAAAAAAAAAATTGAATGGGGATATGTTGGTACATGTTTGGTACAACCTGGTATTTAAAGATTTTGGTAAAAATTTTCAAAATGAAAATTTTCTCTATTTACCTAAACGAATTATTGGTATCTCCCCAAACATTCTGGTTCGGGAGTTATGAATAAACATTTTTTAAATCATCCACAAGACTGTTATAAAGGACCTCATTTTTCAAAATTCGCTGTACTGGTTTTGTTCAAATTGGGAAAAAGTCACCGCTTTAAAAAAAATTGAAAAAAGAACATAAAGATCCCTAGCCCTTGAATATTCTAATAGTGTCAGGATTGAAAAAGAACAACAGTTGGTAAGGAGAGAACTGATAGAACAGATGAAGGAAAGAGATTTAATCCAAGACAACAAGAAAAAAGTCCCTTGAGATTGACATGCCTGTACTCATTATAAGTGAGCCCCTGAGGGTAATAACAATATAAAATGATATCTGTCTTTGTCTCTTCTTATTTACGGGTTACCAGCGTTTGTGCCGGTATCCCAATGTTTTTCATAAATGTGCCTAGCTGTTCTCCTTAATGCTGAGTTGGTCCATAAAACTGTTATATCATCCATGTCCTTGTTCCTAAAATTTTTAATCCTCCGAACAGTCATATCTCATAACTTCTCCATCTCCACACAACAGAAGAGATGTCTTGGTCTCAAGCATAATACTTTTCTCTTGCTTTTAAATAAAGACATATAGTCTTCGGATACTCTAATAGTGTCATGGTCAGAAGAGACCAAGAGTTGGTCAATGGAGACATGATATGAAAGCTCAAAGAGAGGGATCTAATCCAAAACTACATGAAAAAAGGGTGTAGATCTAGCTAGTGTCAGGATTTTGCCATTTTTTAAAGGAGTATTTCAGCATATCTGAGCCCTTTTTGGCAATAAAGTTTCAATAATAAAGTTTGGCTCAGTTTAATAATCAACTACATACTCGTTGACTTTTAAACGATACTAAACAGTAAATATGTATTTAGACAATTCCAAGTTTTAGAGTTAACAAATATATCCAACATCCCATTAAATTTTGAGATTTGTTAATAATCATCCACATAATTTATTCCATAATATGTTAGAATACTGAATGAACAGACTCTGTGGCCTTTTAACTAATTTCTTTATCTTTATCAATTAGCATAATACTCAATTTACTATAGTGATCAACACTTTTGGAAACCTCAACCACCAAATCAAAAAACTCAATTTTCCATAATAAACACTTTGTTGTATATCTGATTAATACATTGCAGCTTGTACATTATTCTTAAAATTAATATAATTGACTATTTTGTAATGGCATTGGACTTGGAGGTGTGGCCATATTGCTGTGTGGAGCATTGATCTTGCCAGTTGTAGTTCAATGCCAAGAAATTTTACATGCTTGTAACAACTGAGGATGATCGCCTAATCATTCAAACTTTTTTATTGTACATATAAAGTGTTAATTATGTAAAAGTGTGTTTTATATTATTTGGTTAGCATAATACTTTTTAACGTAGGAAGTTATTTTTAAGTATGATTAAGTTTTATGAGAATATTTTTGTTGTTGTTTTAAAATAGTAGGCACTAGTTCAAAAATTTTGTTCATATTTTTTGTGAAATGTATTGATTTCAGGACATAAAAACAAATGTAATTTCAAGACTGTAGTTTACATGTAGACATTCTTTGTATTTTCTAAACAATAAAATGTGTACTAACAAACAATTGAATTTACAAACCCTTTTTATATCAATGCAGTACTAGTACCTTTTCTATCCCAGTCCTAGTTTTATTTTTTATTTTATTCAAATGTTCATGTGTCCTATTATTATTATAATTAGAAGTGGATTTTACTTCCTAGACACTTCAGCCTATGACTTTTTGTGTACTTTTAAATTTTCCTAACTAGCTTATATTTATTCCCTTGATTAGGGTCGGGATTTCCTAGCTGGGTTGCTAATTGCTTCAAAGGCCACTGGGCCGAAGATTGATTATCTTCTACGTCCTAATGTTTCTCACGTTCGAACTATATGTTCTGCAGTGTCTAGGTGCTGATTACATAGTCTGCTTTTCAAGTTTCCTTGGAATAATCCTATGGCGTTAAGATACTTCTTGAAAGCGCCATGGTCTGATACGAAATCTTAAGATTTCCCTCAGATTTCGTTTTTGTGAAGTGACAAATTTCGAGAGTTTTATATCTGGTTGGACCAGTAATCTATATAGTTTTCCTTTGGAGTATTTTGTCCATCGTTCCTCAATTTCTAAGTTTAGCTATTGTTGTAGACTATCTTTTGTCTTTGATTACGGCTTTAGTTATTCCGCATACAGGTTCTGGGCCAATGAAGGATTTCTTGGTCCCATTTTTTGTCAGTTTATCCGCCTTTTCGTATCCTCTGTATGCTGGTATCTAGCTAAGTTTTACTTGGTTTCAGGTCGAAAGCTTGACAATCCCAAACTAGGTTCGGGGACAATCCCACACTAGTGATGAGTAGTGTTCGTATGACCTTACAGACTTTATAGCAGCCTGACTGCCGGAGCTGATAATGATATGCTCATTAGTATATCCTTTAGCTAGGCACAGTCGTGCGCATTCCAATATTGCCATGACTTGGAATACAGTTGCGTATTTTCCCAAAGCTATACTTATATTTTCTATGGTTGTTTTACCATATATTACCGCACCTCCACCAAAGTTAGTACGAGATCTGTCAGTATAATATTCTATACTGTTCTTTATTAGAGACCAGTCTCTGTCAATATCCTTCTTCTCTTGGATAATAACTTCAAATGGTATAGTTCATGAGGTTTTTACTGATGTAATAACTTCTCATAGTAAGTACGTAACTATACTATTTGTGTTTACGACTGGTGCCTGTTTTGCCAATGGCTTCCTTTCCTGAACTTGCCTCAGCTATTATACAGAGGTCTAGTTTAGCTATTCCTCACAGAAATTCTATTAGTACAGTAGGTATACTTCTAAAAGCTCCTGAGATACATAGGCAGGCTAACCTTTGTAGACTAGTCAACCTACATTTAGTATCATCTAGAACAGAGGTTCCCAACCGGTGGGTCGCGGAAGGGTTCCAGGTGGGTCGCGACTCGATTCTAAAACTATCAGAATCCATCGAAAAAACCATCAGAAAAGATAAGAAAAATCAAAACAAATCGAATTGTGTTTTGATTGTTTTCTTGATTTTTTTGGCATGTGGGGCAGACACCAGAACCACTACATCCCAGATCCACCCCCCCCTCGGCAACACCGCTCCCCATCCCGTTGCAACCAAGAAAATAAGGGAAATACCACTACTGTTTCAAATAACACGGTTAAAAGGAGAATAGAAGAAATGGCTGAAAATATAAAACATCAACTTATTTCTGCTTTGAAACTAAGTGACTTTTACTCCTTACAATTGGATGAAAGCACTCATATAGCTCATAATGCCAATTTATTAGCTTTTGTAAGATTTGAGACCAATGAATCAGTAGAAGAAGAAATGTTATTTTGCAGACCTTTACCTACCAGAACGACTGGGGCTGATATTTTCAACTGTTTGGATGGTTTTATGGAAAAAACAAAATTGACTGGTCTAATTGTGTCGGAGCAACAACCGATGGAGCCTGTACCATGCCTGGCATTTACTCAGGACTAGCAGCGAAAGTTAAGGCAATTTCTCCATTAGTTAAACCATTGTTAACCATTTTCAAATCATAAAACAAATTGTTTATCAATAATCAAATTGTATCTTCAAAAAAGCATATATATTTGCAATATTTGATGGTAAATTATATATACATAAGGTAGGGATACAATACAAAAAAGGTTTCATACTCCACCGTGGACCGATGGACCTTGGAGGTATTCCAAAGAGGAAAGGTGGGTCGCCAGCTGAAAAAGGTTGGGAACCACTGATCTAGAAGTGTTCTTCTCCACCATACTAGGGCGCCATTTTGTATCTGAAGTTTAATTACCGTACCATAAAGCCATTTATTCATACCTAGACGGAGACCTCGGTTCTTTTAAAGAAATCGCTTACATGCCATCAGTGATCTGGTTGGTTTGTGTAAAATGTAATTTTCATGTTTACTCCAGGTGAGTCTTCTATCCATCATCTGAAAGTTAGACTAGACTTACTTTAACTCTTTTTTATTTTAATGTTTCTTGTGAAGGATATGATGGTAGTCTTATCCGGGTTAACAGAAAGACACTCGTGCCTGCACCAATCTTCGATCTTCTTTAATGGTCTATTGATTAATTCTGCAAGAACACTTAAGAATTTACCTCCTATCAACAGTACTATGTCATCTGCATAACTTTGTGTGTAAAATCCTGATTTACTTAATTCAGTTTTTAGGGGGTCAACTACCATGTTCCATAACATCGGTGAGAGTATTCCTCCTTGTGGAGTACCTCTCACAGCTACCACATCTAATTTCTCACCGTATTAGGTTGCATGGATGATTCTATTTCTTATCATTGATTCTAACCAATTACTGATAGTCTTTTCTACTCCTCAATTTTTAACTGCTACTATGATTGATTCATAAATAGTATTATCAAAGACCCCATGTATATTGAGAAATGCACATAACGCAAATACTTTGATATTTATTAATTTCTCGATCTACTCATCAGTTGATGTAAGGCTGTTTCGCAGGACTTACCCGACTGGTATGCGTGTTGGTTACAGTGAATGGGATTTTTAATAAGAATTACATTCTGTAAGTGTGTTTGTATTATTCTTTCCATTGTTTTAAGAACATAGGATGATAAACATATTGGTCAAAACGTTTTGGGATTTTTGTAATTTCCCTTTCCTGGTTTTGGTATGAAAACTAACTCTACTACACCTCAATGCTATTGGTATTTAGCTTTAAGCCTAGTTTTCCCTGAAAGTTTCAGAAGTTGGCCTAGAAGGAGGAGTGATTCCGGAGCCTTTTAATCTTTTAATGATCTCCTGGGGACTTAAATGGATCAAATTTATTTTATAGCCCATTTAACCCTGGATACAGTGATAACATATCTGGGAGTTTAGTCAGAACAAGAGGCTCTTATAGAGGTTGTCCCATTCTGATTATGGATTATGCCAGTTTCTATCATTACAATACTATCTGTGTTTTGAACACTTCTAGTGTATCCTTATCTGAAGAAGTTAAACCACCTCCAGGATCTTCAACAGAGATCCAGTTGGGTAAATCAGTTCCTTCGAGATAATTTTGTGCATCCTAGAGACTGCTTTAGTAGAGTCAATCTCTTAACAAAATTTTCTCGAAAAAGATCTTTTAAATATTCGCTTAATAGAGTGTTGTATTAAGTTAAGGATTTATAATAATTGTCCCACTTTTCAGTTTTCTTAACTTTGTTAAATAATCACCTTCTAATTTTCTTTATCCTATCTAAATCTCTATTCCACCATTTTGCTCCCCTTCATGTAGATATGTACTGGATATGAGTCAATAAAGGCCTCTTGTTTATTAGCTGCCATAGAATCAATATCATTTATATCTTTGACTCTCATACTGAAAGAATCTAATCTATAGTTTATTTCTTCATGATAAGAGTTCCGATTAGTTCTTTAGGGATTGAATTCTGAATCAAAATTTAAGTTTCACATAATATGACAATGGTTAGATGCTGAAATTTCACCCGAGATGTCATTCAGTTATAAAAGAATTAATATACTCTATGCAAATTGTAATGTCAATGACTTCTTTCCTTACTTTATTTCTAAAGGTAGGTTCATCACCATCATTAACTACCAGTAAACTTTTACTCTTAAAAAATTCTAAGAGAGACTTATTTCTAGTATTTGTGTTACTTTAACCCCATGCTTTGTAATGAGAGTTGGAATCTAATCCTGTGAGGAAATGCTCCTCTTTCTCTCAGAAATTATCACTGTCTCCAGTTCCTCAAAGGGTGGAATTTCCTCCGAAACATAAGGAAGGCAGATCGAGCTTTAATGATGTCTCTTCGACCTTTACCGAATCCACAGGTGATCTTCACCATGGTGATATCTCTGTAATAGAAAGCAAGCAAAGGCAGACATCACAGTTTATATACTTAACTACAATACAGGTTTGCTAGTTATTATATGAACCATTGTATATGACTTTACCTCTTGCAGCTTCCATCCCTTTTGTCTTTCCTCCATTTATCAAGGGTTCTTGAATAAGGGTTAGGTCTATGCCTCAATTAGAAATCGCTGACAGGAGAAGCAGCCTTACTGTGGTGGAGGTTGCACTGGATTATCCTCAGGTGCATTGTCCAATTCCTTTATCTGATGACATTTCAGATTTGGTGTAACTCATAGGCTTTCCCTTCACCTTATCACATGACCCAGAAGCAACTGAAGTTGTTTCTGTTTCATTTTCAATAACAATGCCTGAGCACGCTATGTATTTAATTTGTTTACTTTGTGAAGAATCCATAAATGTTCCCACGAGTTTCACCATTTTAAAAAGTGACTATTTACTATGAAGAGTCGCCTGGTTCTCCATAGGCTCCATTTCATGCACAATAATTACCCTTGTACAATTCATCCATCGGCACGGATTAACCTTAGTACTGCCCTAACGACACTTGACAACTTAGATTAGGGAATGTTTATCGACGTTCTGGTCTAAATCCGCTATGTTTAGTTTAGCAAGGTGACCTCGAGCAAGATTTAACTTTTCACTCATGTACAGCGGTCCTGAGGGTAGCTTCCTCGGATGTAGATGTGATTATCATCCTCTGCTATCCCCCCCTGGGATTTTTGTTCTAAATCCCTTAACCCCTTCATGTGTCCTAAATCTTTCTTCTAATGATTTTGTATCATTATTTTAATGTACCAAATGCTTGTGGGAGGTTCTTTAATCTACGGAAAATTTAATAAATCCAAAAAGAAAGAAAGACTGATATCCAGTGTGTGCTGATCTATTGTTTATCAATTCTATATATATATATATATATATATATATATATATATATATATATATATATATCACCCTCGAAGTGACTACTATATTTTCTGAGGTGCCATGTGTTTCTGTGTGGTTATGTAGGTTAAAAATGCATCAAAAATATTCTAATAGAAAAATGTATGTTATTATATATCACTGTGTTCAGAAAAATGCATAGAATAAAGTAATGTGCTTGTTTAGAAGATTTACTTTCATACTTTTTTTTGAAAAGTGTAATGGATAAAAATATATACATGTTTGGTACCCAATACACCACAAAATCCAAAAAAAATGTATCATCTAAAATTCAAAATATACAATATTTTATCTAGTTTTGGAAATACATTTAGAAATATAATTTGAATTATAAAAAAAAGAAAACATTTTGAAAGTTCATTTAAAACTATAATATTTATGAAGTATAAAAAAAAAAAAAAAGTTATAAAGGCTTAATGTTGAGTTATGCTAGGCGATTTCTGTGAAAATTGCATACTTCAGTCAAATAAAGTTCTAAAAGTTATATGTGACCATAAATTTATAATTTATATTAATAATAAAGTTCTTACACTTAAAGTTCAACACACACTTATTAATAAAGTTCTAAAAGTTAAATATAGGCCTAAAGTTATAATTTATATTAATAATAGACTTCACCCACTTATTAATTGTTGACGAAGAAGTTCATACAGTATCAAAGGTCAAATGTAAAAACAAATACTGGTTGTAAAAAAATAATTAAAAAACTTGCTTCCGACTACCGGTAGGCCTATTTGTTTTTATATTTTACCTGCGATACCTGGATAACTTCTTTGTCAACAATTAAAGGTGGGTAAAGTCTATTATTAATATAAATTATACAAACACCCCGCCTTATAATGTCTTTCAATATTAATATTATAATTATAATTTTATTCAAGAAAATGTATACAAAATGCCTAGTACTATCCAAATACTTTTTTAATCATGAAATATTGGAGGAGTAAAATATCCTGTGGAAGTATTGCAAATCTCAAATTTTGTATTCTAAAACGGAGATGATTTTTTTTTAGCATGTAATGCATGAAGGCACAACAGTTGTTCAAGCCAACTATACTCTGAACTGATGACTATGTTTTGAAAAGGGAAAAAGTAATTCTTAAATACAAGGATAAATAAAGCAAAAGCTTAAAGTTTCAAATATTTTAATAGTATGAATGAGCTACAATTGTTTCGCCTTGCGGCATCATCGGGCAACTCTAGGCCGTAACTCCAACTCTAGGCCGCACCGATGATGCCGCAAGGCGAAACAATTTTGTAGCTCATTCATACTATTAAAATATTTGAAACTTTAAGCTTTTGCTTTATTTATCCTTGAATATGGAGTTTCAACAAGAAATATCTGCTATTACATTAAAGTTAATTCTTAAATATGTCATTCAGTGGGTCCAGCAATTTTCTAATTTTTCGCCAGGGGTCTTACAACATAATGATGTATATAAGATACGCAGTTATTGTAATATATTATAACAGCCATTCAGCTCATCAGTTATATAAATAATACAAATGTCATATCAGCTAAAATATTTAGTTCAATGCTTTCAATCTATGAAGATTTAAAGCCGATAAAACCAACAGTAGTTATAATACAAGTGTAAATAGAGATACTAATTAGTGAATTATTGAATCACAGAAAAACCTGATTCAACCATAAAAATACACCCTTGAACTAATAATTGAACCTTCTAATATGTAGCACCCTTAGCCGCAGCTTACATGTCCTTGGTTGCTGTGTAGATTTGGGCCATAGTCCTGATAACATCTTGATCTACTGTAACTGTAAATTCTCTTGTAACACACAAGTTTATAGTAACAATTATAATTGAAGTGAAAGCTTTTATAAATATTGTATATATATTAGTAAACAGCTATTGCAAATGCTAACATAAAGAAGTTGCACCAACTCGTCCCCACGGTATATACTCGTCGTATATATATTATTGAATATAGTAGGGTTAATTTTATTTAGTTTATAACATGCCTAGGATTAATAAAAAAGGGAAAGTCAATCATAGTGAAACATGACATATAATTAGTGACGTAATTAAAGTTTATGACAAAGAAGCTAAATATAATCAACTGTCAATTTTGCCAGCTAAAGCTACTGAAAGGGCTGCTGATTATACAAAAGTTTCAAAACATACCATAACAAATATTATGAAAGAAAGACAAAAGATCAACTCAAATCCTGGTATGAGTATGACTACTCCAGCAAAAAATAAAAATAAAAAACGGAATGATCCAAAAAAGGTATTTGTTGATGATTTTGATAGGTCAGTGATTCGAAACACAATTAATGATTTTTATGTTCTAGACAAAAAAGCGCCAATTTGTCAGAAACTTCTTTCATACAACCGTGAAACAATTAATTTTGCTTGGAAGTGGGACAGTCTTCAAGTTTTGAAGGAATTGGGAAATGGATTGACTATAATATTTTCATTAGTTATTATTGTTTGTATATAAGATTAATTACCGTTTTATAAATAATAATTTTATTTTACCACAGGTACCATAGGCATTTATGTCACATATATCTTCCTGTTTTATCATATTATCATTGACTATTGAAGAAGTATAAAAAAAAATTAAATATGTTTAAATATTATATGTAAAGTGGTAGGCTACCTAATCATTTTAAATAATCTCATTCATAAATTTTCCATGGTTGTGTGAACCTTGTTTAAGAAAAGCATTCAAATTAGCAGTTGTAACTCATTTCGGAGTATTTATCATGTTTAGCCATTGAGTCAATCTTATTAATTAAAGTAGTAGTGAGATGTTCAGTGTTAACTAAAATATTTGCTAATCCTCTGTATACCTTACGCGTCCATTTTTACCTCAGCAGTACTGTACAATAAACTGAAGATGGAAAATTGGAATCCCCCATACCTTTTAAATGATACGGTATTCTCAAAGAGAATAAATTGGAAACCGTACTCAAAGTAATTATAATAATGAAAACAGCTAAAATAACAATCTAAAACCGATTCTAACTAACTACGTTCACAATAAAACGAACAAAGCTCAACTTCATGACATATGTATATGTTCTTCCCTGGCTCAAAACTCTTCTATCCATGGTTCATAATCTTTTCGGTTTCAGGAATACCTTTCGCCTGTCAGTACTCTGGGTAATGTCTGTTTAGTGACTAACAAATATTATACAACAAATATATAAATATTATTACATACATATCTCCCACTAATAATTGTAACATTTTACATCTACACCGCTTTCCCCGACTAACAGTAATAATCTTAATCAGTATGTTCACATTTTAACTAAGTGTAGCAAATAACAAACAAGGTGTATATTAATGAGCGTACGCAATAAATCATAGTACAAGCGGCAGATATATATATATATATATATATATATATATATATATATATATATTTAAGATAAGGAAATATCTACTTTTTTCAGTATCTAAAATAAGCATTACAGTGACAAAATTTATATATGTGTCAGTGTTGTTACAGTTGGGTATGTTGTAAAGCCAAGCCTGCTTATAATTTAGGCAAGTAGAACAAAAAAAAAAAGAAAAAAAAGGAAAAAAGTGATTGTACTTTTCACAAGTTTGATCTATAAGAAGTAAAACAATTTTATTGTGTACGTTCGTGAGCAATTATTTATGGTATTTACAACTAGTGTTATAGTGTGAAATAAATATCAAACAACATATTTATTAAAATAGTTGTTACGTATAGCCTGTATTATAGTGTTCGTTATCTATTAAATCTAAGTGACGGAAGTCAAATTGCATCTTTTCTCGGTTTCCCAGAATAGTCTAGTTGTGTTTACTGTGTTTTAGGGTAGGTTAGGACTAATCGTACAAATTGTGTGCTAGTTTTGTATGGTGAAATACATTTCTTGAGGTAAGAGTTATATCTATTTATAATTTTAATATATGAACACAGCTTTTGTTGTAAAAATATTCGTTTTACGAGGTAACCTTGTTTAAGCCCAAGAACATTAATTTTAGGAACTGTAGATATTTCTAGCAATGGACGTCACCCATTCTCTTTATTTATGCAATTATTAGTGTTTAGAGGCGATGTATTGAACGTTGAGACAATGAAAATTAAGTTAATCCTTACCTATTTTAATAGATGTAATAAATTCTCTTAGGTTAAAAGTGGTTGTTAAGACCCATGTTATGTGTGTACTTTAGGTAAAATATGCATAAATACCAAAGCAATATAGGCTAGGGTAATTATTAACAAAGATACTGATATTTTTGGTGATTTAAAAAAAATCATGTTCTACATACCTTATTTCTTAATAATTAAATACGTTTTCAATGTAGAGCTAAGTTTTTCACCAAAAAATGTTTTTGCATGATAACGATAGGGCTGGCCAGGTGGCCATATATAATTAAATCATTAACTGAAATTTTGAAAGAAAATGAAGAAATTGTGGTAATAGCACGTGGTGTTCCCAAGCTGTCACCTATCGAAGTACTCAATGTTGCTTGACTTTAGTGATTTATAAATGCATTCAATTCTACAGTTTTGAAGGTAATTATGTATTGAAGCTTTCCCCAGATTTTACTCGCTAAAAATCATTCAAACTTAAACTATTAACTTTATTGTCACTAATTAGATATTTTTTAATAACGGTAAACAATTTTCATGTCTCAAAATCCAATAATATTGAAGAAGAGGATCGAAAATCAAAATTATGCCACTAGGAACAGTTTGAAGTAAGAAGCCTACAATAGCGTATGAATTATACAATGCTTAGTACATCGCGACTGCCACCATAATATTAGAAAATTGTTAGATTTTACAAAGTTATATATATAGACCTAATAAAAACATTAATAGGTATATATAGGCCTATGTACATATAGTTACAAACTTGATTCATGTTGTCATTACATGAATATTGAGCACTGAAGCCTTCTTTAACTGATTAACATAGCCATAAAGAGTAATGTACACATTCATCATAACCATAATAAGCCTTAATTCCTTGTGTCTAAAAGTGTAATTTTCTTCAATATTAATGGATTTTGAGACTGGAAAATTGTTTACCGTTCTTTAAAAATATCTAATTAATGACAATCAAGGTAAAAATACTTTTAAGTTTGCTTGATTTTTAGCGAATAAAATCTGCGGGAAGCTTCAAACACAATTACTATTTTCAAAACATGATTTTTCGGGGAAAAAGTTAGTTCCGCATTGAAAACTTATTTTATTATTAATAAATAGTAAGGTATGTAAAATATGATTTTTTTTTTAAATCGCCAAAAATACCTGTAGGCCTATCTATGTAAATAATTATCCAATATAGAAGTTAGGCCTATGTATTAACTTGAATTTAATGACATTACCCAAAACTAATTGAATGTTTACCTTTAAATAGTAGCCTATTCTGTATTGCTACAAAACTGTATAATTAATGTGTTGGTCTATGCAAGCTGCAAAATTTAGCAATGGTGGACTCTAAAATATAAAGCAATAGGTTCATAAATGTGATTCTATTCAATATTTGAGTTTTTGAAGTGGAAAGTAACTTAAGCCTATTTATTGGTCTACAGTAATAAACTCTGAATTTTTGATAAGTCAAACTTTTTATTTTTTAGGGTAGAATATCTGTATATTAGCCTAATTTGTAATTATTTGACAAGTCGATATTAAGATTATGTTATAAAATTTGTCTAATTCTTGTCCTATATACCTTATTTTGAAATTGTAATATTTTTTTTTAAGGAGGAATTAAAAAGGAAAATTACAAATTAAAAAGTACCAAATTCACGTATATGCATAGGTTATGATGTAGCCTACACATCGCAATAGGAATTTGTAAGTTCAAAAATGATTTCTAAAACGTTAAGTTTAAATCTTATTTTAAAATAAAGTAATTAGCCTATTTAACCAAGAAATTTCAACATAAAAGTGAAAAAGAATATAATTTTGAAAATTTAGAATAGTGTAGGCTATTAATCTATACATTTTAATCAGTTGAGGCCTACTACATTTTAACCACTGACAGGCAAATATATCGTATGACGCATGAACATCACATCTTTTGAACCATTTATATTAAAACATATTTTTTCAAAGTATGTTATTTGTGTCATTGTCATTTAGACCTACCGAGATGTTAAAGTTATCGGTGAAGACCAGACACACAATTATTAATTGAAAATATTACTTTAAAATGATACTTTTCAATTTTTCAGTAAAAAAAGTTTATTTACATATTAAAATATTAAATTACAACTTCAAAATAAGGCATGTAGTACACAATTGGACAATTTTTTTAATAATCTGTACATCGACTTAGTAAATAATTACCTATTAATTTTGCACACATACTTTTGGGTTTGATTATTATGTCCAAAAATCTCTGTAACTTTTTTAGGAAAGTAACAATAGATACATAATATTTTTAATCAACATCCCACAAAGATTATAGAGATAAAATGATTTATACCTGACACTAGTTATCAAATACTCTGAAAAAAATCCTTTTAATCGAGTATGAGAATGTTAACATAGCTAGCTTTATTATCTGAAAATTATATTTTAAACCACAAAAATTACATTAATATCACGAAATTTATTGAAACAACTCTGATATGTGACCTACTGAAATAGGCCTACTTAGGCCAAAGAAAAAGAAACATCAAGATATTGTGCCTAAGATTTTCAAATAATTTTATTTTGAAGCCAACTATATATACACTTGATTTATGTTTCAAGTGTAAATTTGAACATAGTAACGTTCACCATAGTAAAATTATAAGATTGAAATCTGGTTAAATTATATTGTTTTCTATTATGATGATTTTGACCTCCATTAGTTTAGCACAAATATATACGTAGATTATCGACATTTCAACAATCAATAAAACTGGTTTGAGTCAAAGTAGAGTACGATATATAATACATATTGTAAAAGTTTACTTTACCTTCTGCAATATTAAATAAAAACATATTCCCTACTACCCTACTAAGTGAAATTAAAAATGGTATTTTTTTTCAGCGGAATTCACTTTGTTACTTAAAAATGGAAAATAAAAAGTACCAAATTCACTTACACACAGGTTATATAGCCTTCATATCACAATGGGAATTTGGAAGTTTCACATTCACTTCTAAAACTGTCACTTTTTATAAGTACATTTTAAAAGAAACTAATGTCAACTGTAAAATTTTGACTAATTTTAAACTGTTACCTATATTAAGTACCCAATTACAAACTGTGTTAACAGAGACTTTGCCTATATTTTAACCTTGGAACTAATCAACCTCCATTGATAAAATATGTAAAACAACAACTAATATCAATGTTCACCTAACATATGACATATATTATGCACATAGAATGTCTTAAGCGTCATAACAGTTTCTCTTAAAATATATTGATTTTGATAATTTAATATTGTATATACACAATAGTTCATGTAAATAATAGTTGAATTATATTATAGTAGATCTTTGGCTAAACTAACCTGTAATACTATGTTGGGAAAAACAAGTCTACTATGATCAAATTATTTTATATTTATTTCATAATATTCATATTTCACGGCGAAGTAAAATAATTATTGTCAAAAGTTGTATTACACATATACGAGGAATTAGTCTGATCGATAATTGATATTAGTAGATTATTGTGTTATATCTAGTAGCTCGGCATCTATAATTACTTTAGTGACAGCAACTCCCTAAACTTTGCATAATCTATCTTTATTAACTAAAGTTATGTAATTATTATACATTAATTAATTACCTTATTTTCTTCGTCTAAACAATCCTTATTATTATCCAGATTTGGTGAAATTAAACCACCATCATCAGATCATCATAAAATTTGTTTTAATTCTTTTTCACATTCCAAGCATAAAAATGTTTTACTTGTTTTGACATAAAACAACAAACAGTACACATTTAAAAACTTTACACTTCACACACTCTGGCACATGTAAACAGACATGTTTAGACAAACCTAAACAAACATTGAACAACCAAATTTAGTCGTGATTTAGATTATGTGAGTGAAAGACCAAGGAAAAAATATAAAAAATTAAAAAACAAATTTTGATATTTTAATTTATGTGTTTCAACATTTAACGTGCCCGAGTGTGTGAAGTGTAAACTTTTAATAATGTGTACTGTTTGTTGTTTTATGTCTTGACAAGTAAAACATTTTTATGCTTGGAATGTGTAAAAGAATTTTGTAATGATCTGATGATGGTGGTTTAATCTCACCGAAACCTGTAATCTGCATAATAATAAGGATTGTTTAGACGGAGAAAATAAAGTAATTAATTTATGATAATTATATTAACTTTAGTTAAATCAGCAATTCTGGTGGCTACATGTATAATGTATCTTTTTCAATTTGATACTTTTTAATTTTTTTCAGTGAAAAAGTGAATTCTGCGTAAAAATACTATTTTACCTTTTCAAAGTAAGGTTTGTAGCCTACTATATGAATTTGACAAGTTTTTTATTTAATTTTTAGATCGACTTACTAAATTTAATCTATAATATTGTTTCCATAACGATGAATCATGTTCTTCAGCTTTAATAGAGTTAACAGCCTATTTATTTATATCTTGACAACTAACCAAAATAAGTTTTTTATAAAAACATATATGTGTGAGTAGCTAGTGCTAACCTCATTAAGTTAAGTTAGTGGGTAAGTTTTTATAGGTTATCCAACCTGTAATTGCTTTTCAAAGAGGTGCATAATTACCATTAATTCTTGAGAAGCAAAAATTTGAAGAATAAAAAAAAAAAAAATTCCCAAAAGAATTGTGAAAACCACTTTTGTCACGTAAGTTTGGACTGCTAAAGACTAGGTATGTTTGATTAAAAAATAAATAAATAAAATTAAAAAAAAGAAGGTTTTGGTGCTTCAGCTATAATTTCAATTGTTTGCCCTTTAGGCTTAGCTAAGTTTCTATTAAATTAAATGATTGGTCTGTAGTGATTAAATTACTGAATAATAATAAGGCCAAAAAATAGCCTTATTGGCATAGCTTGCTTTAAAGTATTTTGTGTGAAGTTGAATTTTGCTAATTTTTTATTCTAAACATACATTTTATGTCCTCCTTATATTTATATTTTTTATACAATTATATTTTATTTACAAATGATTTATAATTGTGATTTTGTTTGTATCATAAATATTGATGACAAGAACATTTTGCGAAGTTAGGGGCTACTTTAAATTCCCTTGGCCAATTTCTTCATTTAAAAATATTGCTGAAGGTGATATGGTAAAACTATATTAATAATGTGAAGCTGTGTTTGTTAATGGATACTAGCAGTGATTTTAAATTTATCAACCATATTTAGAAATAATTTTAATGTTACTAAATCTGGTTTAAGGGATCAGTTGTTAATTTTGGTCTTGGATTCATTGAAAAAGGTATTACGAAAGCAGTTTTAAGCTAAACCCAGTTTAGTTAAACAATGTTTACTATAGACTAACTAAATTTAATTTAAAAGGTGAAATTATATTCATAAACATATTTATTTTTTCTTAGTATAGGTTTAGTTAAACCTGGTGTTTAGCTAACTTCAAGGGAGATCTAATTTAACAAATATTTAATAATTATTTCTTTAATTCTGTTCATTGATTAATACAACTGTAAATATGAATTTATTTGATAAGCGTAATGATTTGGATGATGTAGTGTTAAATGATATTAATATTAGAGTATGGAACCTATTATTAATTTTCGTAATAGACAATTTATGTGAAGATATAGATCCACGAAAATCCAAACTAAAAAATGTTTGAGGTTATTAGGCCCTAAAATTGTCCTAAAGCTGTAGAGGGGTTTGCAAGTAAATATGAAACTACAGCTGTTAGTTTGTCTTCGATTGTTTGCTACATATCAGAACATATCAGGATTGTGTAAGCCATTGGCTTCAGTTGGTAAGCTTACAATGTTACGAGTTATAAGGAATGGCTTTTCTAAACCTTTGTAAAACTCTCATAAAATTTCCAACTACAGTGGAAACCTGTGTTAAATCACTCTAATGTTGATTTGTGAATACAAAATTTAATCCTGAACTATTACCAAGCATAATTCAAGATTAAATATTTTGATACCAAACTTGACCTAATAAACCTTACTTTACCAAATGTTTGTGAATACAGCTGTGTGAACTTAGTGTTATTTTAAGATTGCAGGTCAGATAAAAAGAATTATTACTAAGTGATATTGGAGGAGTGTTCCCAAAGTATGGAACTGTATTCCTATTTGCAGTAGCCTATTACATTATTTTGCCAAGTAAAAATAAAGGACACCGATCATGTAAAGAAAGAACAAATTTTGTGAAATCATTCAGTACAAAATCTTATTGAGTAGGAAGGTTTAGGGAATAGTTCATTTTTTCACTGTAAAAGTTAAAGATAGCCTACCAAATACACATACTTATGTTTAGGTTAATGGATGGATAACAATAACAATTCAGAAGTTCCATATTTATTTCTATAACCATAACGTTTAAAGTCTGTTTGTTAACGGACTAGCTTGCTTGCTAGTGAGCTAGCCTGTTTGCATGAGAGCTAGTGTACTAGCTTGTTTGCCAGCGTGCTAGTTAGCATGGTAGGGTGCTAGCCGGTTTACACAAAACAATATTCTTTCGTTGAAACTAATGTTTAAAAGTAAAATTCGATATAAAAATTAGGAAATCTAATTGTTAACCATTAAATTAAAACATAAAATTACACGATAGTGTTAAAAAAAATTTTGACTACATTTTAACCATTGACGTAAACATCAAATATTTAAATTCACGTATTGCTTACTGCATACACATTTATACCAAGTATTTTTACTTTTCAATTCTAATGACGAAAGAATGAACTGTGCACTAAAATACTATTTTTTCTTTTAGAAGAAAAGTTTCTACTGAATGAATTTTGAAAAGTATTTAATTTCTTTTTATGATAGGTTAAGGTGTTCTTTATTTTTATCAATCTGTACGCTCCAGTAATTTTGTAAACAATTAATAATTGAAGTTTATAACAGTGAATGTTTGGTGTGTAAGTAAGGTTAGGTTAGCCTGGTTTTACTTATAAATTAAAACTAATTTGGATGGTGAAACTATTATGATACTCATATTTGAATAGCAGTTCTTTGTCATCAGTATGAATCCTGAAGTAGGTGTATAGGAATATTGTACCATTTATATAAAAAAAAAAAAAAAAATTATTATCAATAGTAGTTGTATTGTCCACTGTCAATACTTCACTGGGGTACAAGGTTTTATCAGTGGAGTCTAATTATAGGAACTATTGCTAATAAAAACAATGTCTAAAATTTAGTACAATTTATTAAAATTTCTCACTTTGAAAAGACAGTTATTCAAAATACACCACCGACACGTAAAAATTAAAATAAAAGAAACACAGGTTTAAGGGATCTTCGAAGAATTGAGAACTTGTACGTGTTCACGTGGACCCTGTGTAAAATAAAATAAAATAATATAATTCTTTTACGATTTATACCTGAAATTATAATAATCAACAATAAAACAGAAAAGTAAAATGATTATCGTATTCAACCTACTTCAAAACTAATGAAGGTCCACACAAAGCAGGAGGAGGCTTCCGTCCAGCATGACATCGGTCGATATAAAACCCCAAAGAAAACGCGTTACCTACCCCCACCTCGGGGGATCCCCCAAACATCTTATTGAACTAGGTCAAATCCGTCAATTTACTTTAGCATATTAAACAAACGAAAATAAATTTATTTTAAAATTATTGAAGTTAAAGGCCCACATGGTACAATATGAGCAGTCCTAATTGTTAAGAACAACATGACCACTGTAACATCCAATTTTTTGTACATAGTCTTAAAGTGCACAATCCACTGAATAAGAAAACACACAAATTAAAGCACATACACATGCCCATAAATAAAAAAGATGCAAGCTCAAAGTTGACAAAGTGACTTTAATTTACTGCTTCATGCATATGGAATATATAATATAACTTGGCCTAACCTAACCTATTTGCGGAGTTATCGGCTCATTTAACTTAAGCTAGACTTAACTTGACCTAATTTATCCATATTTTATCATATGTGAGGATATTTGAATTGAATATCTTTTCAAAGAAGTAGAAGCAGACGAATATACGAATCTAAGCTATGATTTGTATGAATTGGGAATCAATTCCGAAGTATATGAAAATGATGATGCCAATTGATTCTAGCGATAATGAAGAGAGTGTCATTTCCTACTATAAGAGACCAAGAATGAAATAATTTACTACAGAATGTTTATATTTATATTAACAATTTAATTATTCTAATTTTCAACCATATTTCTATTTTTTAAATAAAATATTGTAAACAAAATCAAGTGTTTCTTTTATAAAGAATATTTCTAAACTAGTTTTCAGTTTTATGCAAATTTTGAGGTAGTTTTACCACCTAATGGAGTGAAACTAATTTTTCTTAATCTGACAATGCCGAATAATCCAAATTCAGAGTCAAGAGTCAAAAGATTTTTTTTTAATGGCTTTTTTACTTTACATCCACTTGGGGGTAGTTCAACACCCCCTTAAAAGGTTGAAAATATTATTTAGTATATTTTCTACACAAGTTCATCAAAAATTACAAGAAAACTAAAGACTATACATCTCTACTTTTCTAAATTTTACTTCAATTTAAAGACGATGTAGGTGTAGTTTCCCCCCCCCCCTAAAGGGATGAATATAATTTTTCTTAATCTTGCAATCGGAATTCAGATTAATAATGGGTGTAAAAAAGGGTTTTTCATGATTTTTTTATTTTATGTCTTATAGAAGTGTTTTACCCCCCTAAGGTTAGTCCTTAGCTTAAAATTTCCCTTAATTTCATATGAATATACTGAATTAGCAAATTATTATTAAAATTAACATATTTGATAGTATTATTCAGATTATCATGAAACACCTTCTAAAAGGGGTGTTTTTTTTCATTTTTAGGGGTGTTCTAACCATTTTAGAGACATAGGACCTCGATTTTCGTGATCAGCGACCCGAAAAACATATAATAGAGTTGGTTTCGATATTGGTACTCCGACATAATAACCCCGCACTTTTCCTGGGCTATTATAAAAAGATTTAATTATATTCCCAAGGCCGTAGTTCGTTGTAGACTGAGACATAAGCCACAGAATGTTAAGATACCATTATTGAAAGAGAACTACTCCTCTCACAGATTATATACAAATTTCAGATGGTTAGAAATAATAAAAATCCAAATTCATAACTACATAAAGACAAGACTTTACAAATTCTTCTGAATTTGTTATGAACTCCTAGCTATGACCCAATTTGTTATAATTTGTTATGACCCCACCCCTCCCCCCCCAAAACCTTCTTTTACTGTAGATTTAACAAGTTTACTCCTACTAGTTCCAAAATTATGTGTTTTCTGTGTGCAAAAGAAAACACCTGAATGATTTGTGCTAATTTGTTCAGTTGCATTGAGAACACACAGTGTTGATGTGCAAAGCTTGTTTTCAACCAGGTAAGATAAGATAACGATATTTTATTGTTTTTCAGCATTAATTAATACAATAGACTAAGTCAATAGATAGGGTCAACAAGTATTATGAAACAATGAAATAGAAAATATAAAACATTCAGAAACAAGACGAAATATGATATTTTAATAGTACCCTAATTTTATAATAGGCAAAAAAAATATAGATATAGTAACAACATATACATGAAATAAATAATAATAAATAAATAATACAAATAAACAAAACTACATGCAATCATCCATCCATACTATTTTACATATTAATATATTTTTGTGTCATTGAGAAAATTCATCTAAAATCTACAAGAGATAAATTACCTTCCAGACATAGTTTCGGAGTTTATTAAAAATTCTTTTGGTCATGTCTTTAATGAAAGAGAATTAATTGTAGTTTACATAAAACTGCTAAAAATCCATTATGAATTGTTCAACTGAAGATTATCACAGCTGATAGTTGATACTTCAGTACACACACTCAGTTTATTGCTATCTACGTTAGTGAAAAATTGCTTTGATGTTATTATATGTGTTTTTTCCTGAAATATAGCCTCTAAATACCCCTAGCTCACTAATATTCTAATAGCGCCAGGGTAGGAATAAAACAAGAGTTGGTCAAGAAAGACTTGAAAGGAAAAATTAAAGAGAAAAATCTAATCCAAGATTACATCAAAAAAGGTGTAGATCCAGCTAGGATCCCGCAGGATTGCCATGCCTCTACTCACTATAGTGAAGTAAGCCCCTGAAGAATATAGAATCTTATACAGACACACACACACACTCTCTCTCTCTCTCTCTCTCTCTCTCTCTCTCCCCCTCTCTCTCCCCCTCTCTCCCCACAGATAATACCCAAGATAATATCAATATCTGCATCTTCCGAAAACACTTTATAGTCTAAATTAAAATTAAGAGTTAAGTACTGCTGGTGATAAAGAGAAATCTTTGCCCTGCCTATTCACTCCATAAGGCTTTAACCCTCCATGACAGACTTTAACTGTGATCACTGATTTTCTGACAATTCCACTTCAAAATCTACAGGAACTTCTGTAAAGCCATCCATTCTCGATTTATTATGTTTCAGTTTTGAAACTGCAATTTTAATTTTCGAAAATTAAAATTTTGAATCCATAAATTTGGTAATTATAAATAGATCTGCATAACTTATTTTGAGATCGAAAATGTCTGTCTTTAGTAAATGTTTAAAATGGGATACCCATTCAGTCGGTGTAATATTTTCTATAATTCTACTGTTTTTCTTCTTTAAACCATTGATCACTTGTCCAAAAATGTTTGTATCAGATGATTTGTTTATCATAATTACAATATTTTTATAGTATAAATCCCTTTTTTTCTTTACACATTAACTTATAAAATATACTTGCTGCAATATAATCACTTTTTTAAATTCTTAAATTTGTCTTGGGAAACAAATTCAATAATTTTAAAATGTCTTTTCTAAAGGCACAACATTCGTAATCAAACAAAGGCTATCAGTTATTTAAATAACTCTTGGTGTTTATGACCGGTTTAAAATCAGCTGATTTAATGACAGTTAAATCAATATTTTTCTGCTATCACCCAGTTTGAACTTTAAAATCATAGAATTTGTTGCTTCCATTTTTAGCCTTCTTGAATTACTGTTAATTAATCGACATACCTTTTTGTGTCTTTCGTCAAAAGTTGTTCTACTTTTGTAAGTGCTACAACTGTTTCACCTTAACATGAGCCATCTTCAGACATAGCATGGGAATACTTTATAGACTTACACTACATTTTACACACTTTTACAATTTTAAAATATATTATTGCACTAAAATTATAGTATACAACATAGAATTTAGTTTATCATGAAACAAAATGCAACCCTTTCCAATTCATTTCAACTTTGATGACGGTAATGTACCAACGTCTTCTCTCCCCATCTCTTCTACAGGAGTATTACCAACTTGTATAATTATTTTGCTGGACAAATGATCTGAGCGAGGGTAACTCATCACTTTAAAATTATGAACACAATATAAACAATTAATTAACATAGCTGCCAAGTAAATACATACCATTGAACCCACAAAAGTATATTTACTTTCACAATTGCTTTCTGTTCTTCCATTTGAAATAATTAAACTATAACTATTTATAATTTCTAAATTGATTTTCTTAATTTTAATTAAAACAAAATTTTCTTTTTCAATTTAAACTAAGTCTCTGGCAAAAGGTAATTATTTATTTATTAATAAACCATTACTACCATAGTTAGAATTTTTTTTTGAAAAGTCAAAACAAATTTAAAATTTTGAAATCTACTTTCAATAAAACAGCACTCCTGTCCTGAAATAAAAGTTTCTCTAATAAAATAACTAAGGATGTCTAAAAAAAATAAAAAAATTCTCATCACCCACCTTGTTTTTAAAACCACATATATTATAAGTTAAAAATTTCAGTTCATTAATTAGTCCATTACAATAGATATTCTTAGTCATTTTCTTTCATCCCATCCACTGATCCATGGTCCATTGTTTGATTGCCTAGAATTCCTGTGATTCAGCGCTTTGAGGAATTATGTGAAATTATGTTTGAAGAAGTCGCAGACTGTCCATGCTCCTTCCAGATGTCATGCTCTTTGTTTGCCATTGTCCCATGTGAATTTGTGTTCTCTCTTTCAGGTGATCGAAAATTAACGGGATCCTCCTTCTCCAAGTCACTTTTCCACTTCACTTCTTACCACTACAAGACAGGCACGTTTATTCTCACTTTCCATGGAAAATCCTTACATAACTTGTTACTTTGTGTTTTAACTTGCTACATATTGTAATCAATATCCCCATAATCAGGAAATGGCTGTAATAGAATTTCTATCCCTACCCAGTAGATGAGCTCTGTTTATCCACACTTTTTCATACGAACCTAATACCTCACAACAGAAAACTCTAACCATGTGCTTTATAATCCATATTTTTTCTGTACGATTTAGTCTGTCAAATTATCCCTTCTTGATCTACTTTCTAAATCTATAACTCTATTAAGAAAAGAAATTTGCTTGAGATTACAAATTGTTAATATTTTCTTTTAACATTTTATTTTCTGCAGTTAGCCCAGAAAGATTAGCTAAGTCGCCCTTCGTAGCCACTGTAGATAGTTTTTCATTTAACAAAACTACTTAACCCTAGAACACTACTCATTCGTAAAAATTACGACCCGCCCTTTGTAAAATTCGGAGAACTCGTAGACAAAAGACGGACACGCTCTGTCTTTTTGTTTACCTTTCCACCATTGTGAATAGAGGCCAATGTCTCTTCGGCTAAGCTCAAAGTTGAGCCGTAGTGTTTGCGAAAGTTTTAACTACCCGGTATAAAGTGTTTGAATATTTTTTTGTAAATTATTGTTTTTATATTGTTAGTTTTTAGTGTTGTAAATAGTTTATTGGATAAATAGTGATTTTAGAGTTCAAAGTGTTTGATTTAGCAACTAAGTGTATATTAATCATTGCAAGGAATGTGATTCTCAGTGAAGACAGGACTCTAATTTTGGTATTTTGGCATTCTACCTAATGAACTTATTGTAAATCATTTTCCTCTTTTTATATAAATTAAACACTTATAAATGATGTATTTTATGAATATCCAATTAATTTTTCCAATAAAATAAAATAATATATATATTTTTTTTTTTTGATTTTTTTTCCAGATTAATTATTTTTTTAAAACATATACTTGTAGTGGTGGTAAAAGAAATTTTTTTACAGTTAAAATATGTAGGAATTCATTGTTAAATATTTTTAAAAACACTTAAAAACAATAAAGGATTTAATATAAAAAATAGTCAACACTAAAGTAAAGTTTAAAAAATAATAATAAAAATAAAAACAGAATGTAGTAAAATTTACGAATGAAAAGTGATCACGTAACAATGAACTAAGAAAAGTAATCTAGAGTTAAACTGATCATTAATTTAGCATGCGTAAGCTCTCATACTTTTCTTGCTTCATGTTTATACTTAGAATAGTGTTTTCTTGATTTTCAAATGAAATTTGAACCCTCATGTACTTTTTGAAAGCAGAATCAAAAACCGATCGATACTATTTTTATTCATGAGTGACTACTTAATGTAATTAAAAATCACCACATATTTGATCTAAAAACAAGATAAGGTAGTATAAAATAAAAACTAGGTAGAAAGTATTACAATAAAAACACACAAAATAGTTACAAAACAAATTTTAGATCACACACGTAAAACTAAACTTTCATGTTTGGGCATAACCTGCCAGCAACTAAATAGACTTTTAAAATTATTACAATGAAAACTTGTTTAAATAATGTATCTTTAATTCTAATCACACTCACTTAATATTCCACATTAAATCAGTAAGCTTGTTACAACTTTTATTTAAACTAACTAAAAACTGTTTTAATTATGAACCACCGTTAAGTCCACCTACAACTTATTACTCAGTAATGCCAACCTTTATAAAGTATACTAAGAGAATCATAAAGTCTGAAGAGAACAAGATTTGGTCAAGACAGACCTGAAAGGAAAGATGAAAAGAGTTCTAACCCAAGACTGCATAAGAAAAGGTGTGGATCCAACTATCCTATTTCTCAGAATTGTCTCGCCTGTACTCATTATATTGAGCTCCTGATGGCTCAATAAACCCATACAAATTTATTTGGCACCAGCTCTCCAAAAATTCCGGTATAGGAGTTATCGGTAAAATAAAACAATCATTCGTGGAGTTGCTATAGATGAGAGCTAATTTCTCAAAATAAACTCTACCGATTATTATAAAATTTTGAAGAAACGTGAAATTCACCTTTTGACAGTCAAGTGAAAAATTAGTTGTTGATGTGTTTTTTACTACAAATAAAATAAGAGTTTACAAATATAATAAGAGTTTACCTTTACAAATATAATATTTATAATTATTATGTTATGTTAGGCTACTAAAGTAGCAAAAATGACTAACTGTGAGGCTAGTTGACTTTAATTTATAAGTGGCCCAATAATCTTATTCACCAACATACATTTTTTTATTATTTTCAATAGTTATACAAAATACTATGAAGTATACAATGGCAATCATAAAAACAATGATATTTTTTAATATGCCATTTTTAAAAACATTAAAAAAAAAATATATATATATATTACATCAAGATTATTTATAAAGTTCATTATCAAAAATTGTTAAGATATTTACTATCGTGGCCAAATTATACATTTTCAACGCCATGACTAAATTTCATTTTTTACACTGGTTATTCTCACATACAACTAACATTTTTATTCTATCATTTTTTACCCTGGCTATTCTCACACACAGCTACCATTTTTATTCTATTCTATCACCTTTTTGAAATCGACTTCCAATTTTTCATCTGTTCTTCAAAGGATTAAGAAGGCTGTCGAAAAATTGAATAAATGTTGAGAGTCTATATCTCCTAAACATTTTCAATATAGACAATGAGAAAAATATAGCTTAGACAATCAATAAAATTAAAAGTGCAACTTGCCAGATTTTTGTATATTTAAGGAATGTAAAAAGACAATTCTTTTTTTAAAGTGGGACACTGTGTACAGTATGTATTGTTATTGATATTGTGATGATGGTAAATTAATAATGTTTAGTTTTCCTTTCTCTTTCTACAGATGAAGGTGGTGGCAACAGTAACGTTGAGCTGGATATTTTCTTCTATAGGTAAGAAACTACATGTAGCCTATAGGCCTACATTTTATATTCATGTAATGAACTCAACGTTGCCAGCCATCCATGCACATTAATATGGCGTTCAAGAAAACATTTAAACTCTGATAAATTTGTTAAAATGTGTCTCCATAGTTCTAGATTATTAATAAGGGAACATCCTTGTACTGTCCTGCCTCCAGGTGCATTAAGTTTTTATTTTTGTCTCCAACATTTTTGACTTTAAGTTTGGTTATATTTATATAAATTAATACAATTTTTATATATTTATTAAAATTTTGTCATTCATAAATAATAATTATAATATGCTAATGAAAGCAAGCTAACATAACAAGTATTCCTAATATGCAGATTTAGCACCTTATCAATGATTTTAGTTAGAAGAAATGCTAATTGGTCTGAATAACTTTGGTAAATTCAAGGCTCTTTTGCCCACTTTAGGAATGAACACTACCTCCACATCCCCTCCAAGATATGGGAATATTTTCTAGGTTATAATTTGGCCTTTATACCTCTACCGAGACAGATAGAAGTACGTACCTCAATACATTGTTGAAAGAAGGCTGTATATATATATATATATATATCATTCCTCTTAAGATACTTTTTTAGGGTCCACTTTATTGGAAAAAATAGAGTGTGACATTCAGGGGTCTTGTGTAGTCTTTTTGAGGATTGGAATGGGCATTTTGTTTAAGCTGTTACATAAGAGCCTCCATATCCTCCTCTTAGATCTTCTGATATTATTTTGTTGTAATCAGTATGGGCATCTTTATATCCCCTCCTCTATACACACATACATTAGAGCAATATAGCCGGATTAAAATAGTCTTTTGCCTACTTTTCTCTTTTTAGTAAGTGTTCCGTTCTACCAAGACTTGTCTTTTAGCCTGTTAAGTTTACCAGGGCAGCTTTGTTTAAAGCCGTCATAATAGTCGACTCAACCTTGTTGAACTCAGCATTGAGACTTAGAGGTGTTCCAATTGCACCAATGTCCACATCCAGTTAGTACTCTCCCACATTCTGTTCTTTGTGAGAGTCTTGTTCACTGATTTAGATGTCTTAATTGATTCATGATCAATTGTGATCTATCTATGGTTAGAGTGATGGCCCCCTCATCTCTACTGTTAGTCCTATTGCTTCTCACACAAGGGATGAGCATTGGTATCATCGGCAATGACTAACTAGAGTTTCTTTCTGTTGCAGTACTCCACCAGTTTTTTCACATTCACTGGATGTATCTCACTCGAATCACTAGAAAAATAATTTGTTGCCATCAAAGTCTGCTAGCTATCCTTCAGCTTGGTATCTTGACTGTTACTGTAACCAGATTTTTTTTTTATGAATTGTGACAAAGGAAAAACCTAGGCAGTGTCACGAGTAATAACATATATCCCAAGTTTAGCACAATTGTTAAGTAAATCAGTTCCCCATCGGGAATAGAGAGATCCCTAATATACCCTCCCTTTATCCAGTGTTATTGAAGTTTAGCTACAGCCAAGGAATTGCAAACACCATATATCAAGAAATGTTATGATGCTTTGGCATGTTGAAGGTTTATCTGCTCTAACCTTATGAATCTTTTACATTTCATTTCAATTCTTTATTTAGAATATATTTGTTTACATTCAGGTAGGTGACATATCAAAATTTACTTATCGCAACAAATACTTTAATCTTAATCATAAACTCCATTTATTGACCTCAACTCCTATGATCCCCACTAGACCCTGGAAGATAGTTCTGACTCTTGACCTCTATCACTGCCACCCACTTTACCTCTCTCAGTGTGACTAATGGTATCTTTCAAATGTACCCTCTGTTTTTACAAGCACCACCCTTGTGCTGTAATATGGAAAGGCCTGTAGGATGCTGATTGAAAAGTGGATCTTCCTGTCAATTTTTTTCCCATCGTATATAGATATTTCTGTCAGGAAATTCAATCACTGTGATTCCCTTCCAAACTCAGTTAGGTAGGGGCGACTCTGCTTACGTTGTGGACAAAACAGCCACACCTGGCATAACTGAAACTTTTGGATTTTGGAGATCACTTACACCTTGAAACCCAATAGTCTCTCAAGGAAGTCCTTGACAAAGAATGAGTTCCCTTTATAGCCACCTCCTCACACTTTGTACCTGACGGTTTCAGCCTGAATGGAACACTTTTGAAGTTATATCCCAAGTGAAAGCCCAATAATCTAATTTTATCTGTTGACACATTGTTAAGGGGCAGAGTCATTTTGTTTACTGGTCCTTTTAGGACCCTTCTAATGTTCCTTCAATCTGTGGTATTGAATCCCTCATTATGGATTTCCACAAATTCAAGGATTCTCTCACTCTAGCCCCTTTCACTGTTAGGAAAGTAGGAAATTGTAATTTGAGTTTTGGAAATATCTTTTTCGTCCACATCTGCCAAAAGTTCCCCCTTTCAGGATTTTAAAGACCCCCTAGAGAAAAAAAACCCACTGGCCATTATCCACATCAGCATAATTTAGGATACAAAAAATCCAGGTTTTAAATTAAACCCATGGAATCTGGGTTTGTAACAAATCTATGAACGTTCTCAAGGATATCTTTTTGTAAGTAACTAATTTATATAGAAGGGTCCCAAGAAAGTCTGAAGAGAGAATCCCTATTCTTATGCTAGCAGCAGCTTGGCTATAACTATTTAGTCTAAGACCTTTATATTCCTGGACAGGGGGTCATTCCCTTCTTTCTTCGTTTTGCAGGTATTCTGTTAAGTCGATCTATCTGATCATTCTTTTACTTTGTTTGTATTTTTGTTGTTTCTAATTGAGACACTAAGAAGAGCTGATCTACAGGCTTCTTTGGTCTTGTAGTTCTCACCTATAAGTTTCCTGTACTGCCATTTGCTGCACCATTAAATTTAACATAACCAAAACTGCTTTTGGGTGTGACATTTGGAACTGGATGGAGTGTATCCACACTTCTACTTCACTTCTGCTAATCTTATTTCAAAATGAAATCAAACATTACTTCCAATGGAGTAGAACCACATACCATGTACTTTGTGATGGATGGTGATAAGAGGTGCTCCAGCCTCGATTTCAGCTCAAGTTCAATAGTAACATGGAAGCTCTAAGTTAGTATTTTTAGGCACATCAAGTCATTCTTTATTTTGACCAACCATATTCTGCTTGGATTCCACATCCAAGGTTTGAAGTATGGGTTGGTATTTGTATGTTAGCTAAAGTATTTCTACTACAAGTTTCGTCTCCTAGGCCGGAGCACTGTTCCTTACCTCACCAACACCCTGTGAGCCCGATGGTATTAAAAATACCTATAAGTGCAGTACAGTTTTTTTACCCCTTTTTATTACATGAACTGTAGAATACAGAACAACAAAATGCACCTTTACACAATAATACATATATTTATCTAAATAAAAAATTAACAGTAACAGAACAAAAGTAAAAGAAAAGCTCAGCTAATATAAATGTACTTTACTGTCTGAATGTTTTAACCTCCTTTAAACAATTCAAAAATTGGATTGAAAGTAGATTTTTCTGTTCTTTTTCGTTATCCTCCCTCCAAATGAATATTTTGTTCCTCAAGTGTATATTTGATTATTAAATTAGTATTATATATATGACCACTTAACGTAACCTATTTTGGGTGAGACTCCGTGAATTCCGAACCAAAACACTGCGAAAATAGATTCAGATAGGCCAGGTACCAAAAATTTTTCGAATATGTTAGGCCAAGTTATGTTATATATTCAAATAGATTCCTGAAATTATTCAGTTTAAAAAACCAATATGAGTTTCTGCAAGTTGTAGAGTTTAAATATAGTATTGAGAACTTCAAATGAGTTGCCACACACATGATCAAGATCAAATGGTAACTCACAGGCGGTATACGGCTTATTTATTGTAATGATAACACAGCTCCCTGATCGATAAGATAATATAAACAGTTTCCAGTATTAAATTATTTAGTCTCTAATAACAATATTTATTTGCTGTTCTATATTGTTTTTCTTCCCAACCAAATCTAATTTAACAAGATATTCATTTGGGGGGAGGATAACAGAAAAGAGCCAATTTTTCCTTTTCAACATTTTTTGAAGAGTGAGTTGGGATAATTGACGTTTCGTGTAATGGACATTTAGATAATCAACTCTGGTTTTTTAAAATTATTCCTGAACCATTTATTTTATTTTATTTGTGATTTGGCATACTGATTTATGTCATTATTTTTTCATTTCTCCAAAAATTTTAACGAAATTGATAGCGCTGATTTTTGGAAGAGCTTCAAATACAGTTTGTTTCCAACTTAAACTACATTTTAATAAAAATTTATCAATATAGTTAAAGCTAAATTTTGATTTTTGGTGTTATGGGAGCTATATTCAAATTTTGAGTTTTATTGAAAATATGGGGAAAACATTTCTCTATACTAATTGAATGTTTGATTAAGTTTATGAAGACATCATTTTGTTTGTAGGCTGACTTGTTCTTTAATCTTCTGTGTATATGAGAACATTATTAATTGTTTATGAAGCCATCATTTTGTTTGTAGGCTGACTTGTTCTTTAATCTTCTGTGTATATGAGAACATTATTAATTGTTTATGAAGCCATCATTTTGTTTGTAGGCCTGTGGTTTTTAACCTTTTGTGTTTATGAGAAAGTTTATTAATTGTTTAAGAAGCCATCATTTTGTTGTATAGTTCGTTTGGCAAGAGTCTGGAGTGAAGCTCCGCCTCATAATTGCCTGTAATATGACCTGGGGGAAATGAGAGAAGGGACAGCTATGTGTACGGCGGGTGAATTGGGAGATGATTCACAGTAGTTCTTAGTAGGCCTAAGCAACCTTCTCTTCGCTATTCCAGCCTTATGCTCAGTCGTTCTGTTCTCCGTTAGATGTTTTCGCACAGGTTTTTGTCTGTTCCATAATATAATACTTAAGCAGATAAGTTTTAGGTACCATAATCTGCCAAAAATATTTAAAAGTAACTTTTTCGACAAATGTTAACTTGTGAAAAACGGAAAGGGGTAAAAACGAAAAAAGTTAGATTTTGTTATAGTCGGCAAAGGGATTTCCCCCCCCCCCTCTTCCATATTATACTTAAGCAGATATCAGTGTTAGGTACCCATATATTTTTGAAAATATTTAAAATTAGGCCTACCTTTTTTTTTGAAAAATGGTAACTTGTAAAAAACGGAAAGGGTTACAAACAAAAAAGTTGGATTTTTCTATAATCGGGAAAGGGTTTTGCCTGTTCCATATCATACTTAAGCAGATATCAGTTTTAGGTACCATATATTGCCGAAAATATTTAAAGTAAATTTTTTTTGAAAAATGTTAACTTGTGAAAAACAGAAAAGGGCACAAACAAAAAAGTTGGATTTTTCTATAGTCTGCAAAGGGTTGTAACTAATTCATATTATTCTTATGTAGTTTTCAAATTTATTTATGATTTAGGGGCAAAACCTTGTAAAATAATCTTTCTTAAAAATGTTAGCATTAAAAAAAAGGAAAGTCTATGAAAGGAATAAATTCCATTAATCCATAGTAGGCATAGTTTCATAACTATTCCATAACATACTTAGGTCAATTTCAGCCTTAATTTTGATATAGAAGCGAAAACTTGTAAAATTGCCTACAGTAAAAACATAAGGGAGTCAAACGAAGTATAGGTCTACTGTATTTGAACTTTTATCTGTAGGCCTACAGTTCTTAACCTTTTGTATGTATGAGAAAGTTTATTAATTGTTTATGAAGCTATTACTTCGTTTGTAGGCCTACTGTTCATAAACTTATTGTGCATCAGAAAGGTTATTTATTGTTTATGAAGCCATTCTTTTTTATGTAGGCTCTCTGATCTATTGAATAGCATAGACAATGACCGTCATAGGCTTGTATTGTGAGTTTAATCATGATCCAAGATAAACCTCTAACCTTATGATAACCTCCACTTCCTTTGCACTTATGATTAGGAGATCTATTTCTAATTACAACAGACACCAGATTACTTAATTAACCAGCTACACAGTAAAACATGTTGTTTAGTTATTTGCGTTTTGATCTTTTAACACATCATTAATGCATTGAATTATAGAACGTCAACATAATCAGTTTTAAATATTTTTATTGTTTAATTTACGAATTTCCAAGCATGTATGACAAATTACATTTAATTTCATTTATATTGTTGAGATATTACAATGTATGTAAGAGTCATTTCTTATACTAAAAGTCTAATTACAAATACAGAATTAAGACAATAGGTACATTTGAAAAGTGGCGTTACTACAGTATAAGTTAGACTGTAAAATTTCAATAAATTGTTGTTATTTTCTCCCATTACTTAGCAAGAACATTGCAGAACAAAAGAATAGTATAATCCATAAATAAGTGTTACAAAAAGAAACAATTATACAAACGTATTATTTAAACTCAATATACACTCAAATAACAAATAATAAACATACAAAAATAATAATTAACACTGCACTGATCCATGCAAAATTATACAAATGAGATATTCTAGAGGTAAATGAGTTTACCTCCACTTATGCAAACCTATGGCGCTATAAAACAATAACTGTATATTTCATTAAATATAAACTTAAAATTAAATTTGAAAAAAGGAACAATGTAAGTGTCTTACATTAAAAAGCTACACACTCACAATGATTCACAATTCATAAAAGTTAAAACATAACACTTAAAATATACTAAATGTTTTGTAGTTGTAATAATCAACATTGTAACTTGTTTTATCGAAAAATAGATTAAAAATAATCGGGTAGCTAATTAAACGAAAAAGATGTTAAAAACCGAAATTATATTTTTAAAACTTCTAATTTTGGTTTTTTAATAAAAAAAATTTATTTCTTAAGTTTTGAAAATGATATAGTGGAATCTTGATAACTCGAATCTCAAGGGAAGTACTAGAACTTCGATTTATCAAATAATTCACGACAGCGAGGTTTGAATTTACCAAGGGCAAAAATCACAGACTTCGAGTTACAGAGGACCCAAGTTTACTGATCTTTATTCACTTCAGCAGTGTGTTCTGATTACATATTTATTCCTGTAATAAGAAATAAGTGAAAGAAAACACCATTGTACAATTATTTTGTTTTAATAAAAAGTTCTTAATTTTATTTTAATAAAAAATTGTCACATTTGCATTTAAGAACAGTATAGTACTGTGTATAGTTAACATTATTTTATGTAATACAGTAATTTCAATAAATGTCTAACTAATTTACTGGAGCACAAACCACTTCACAATCGCTTTAATAAAAAGCAAAACTGTACTAAAATACAGAACGGTAGGCACATACATACACACGAAGTGAACAATAGATTCCATATTATATTCCATATTTTTTATTTTATATTTTATATTCCATATTTAGTTCTGAGCTCAAATGCGGGAAGACACGGATTAGGGAGAAGTTCATGTCTTAACATGAAATTTTTTGATATTTCGCACAGTACTGTTACCCTAAACTTCGACTTACGAAGGTCTACTGGCCTTAACTTCCAGTTATAGAGGTGATTTTATTAAAACTTCAACTTATAAAGGTTTTTGACCGCCTACCTTCGAGTTATGGAGGATTACCAACACGTCCAGGAAACCAACAAAAATCGTCTTTCGAGGTTTATCTTTAAAATATTCTACTTATAGAGGGCAAATTAGCATTGAAGATTATGAGAAGTTGAAATGGAATGGAAAAATTTTGAGATATCAAGGAATTTGATCTATCAAGATTCCACTGTATTTATTTATTTTTTTTACGCAAACTCCAGATCTTCAATTAAACTGTTTCATAACTTTAAATAAGCATTTTAGAAGCAAAATTTTAAAACTTCTAAATATAGGAAGGGATAAATCACGAATTGACTGTCTAGTAATTAATTTTATTATCTTTTTTTGTGAATTTATAACAGATTTCACTATAGTATTTCCCCCCACCCCAACACATAATGCCATACTTGCTTGTACTAAACCAAAGTAAACAGAAGTTAACACATTCACTGCTAAGACAAAATGACACTATATGACCCAGAAAAAAATTAATAAGTGTGTTTTTACATATATTTATATTTAGAAAATCCAAATATGGTGTACAAAAGTTGATTTTAGTTCAGGTAATTGAGTTTTATGATGTAATAAAGTGTGGGTCGGATCCGAGCCATCAACTCCCTGGGACACACTAATGTACGTCATTTCAATAGAAAATCTCTCAAATATTTTCAAAATATCCACTAAACTGATCTATAATATTTATATAATATAAAATAATAATTATCAATGTAATTTTTATGTGCAAAAATTACAGCTCTGTCCTAATTCCCTACAAACTTTTGTTGAGGTGAAATTTGTCGAAGTACTTTTCAGGACAGAGTCCTGGTTTGTCTGGGCAATCTACACAAATGTAAATAGTCCCTTTATAGTATTTTTTTTAGAATGGTTCGTAAAGTAAATGGTTAAACCGATCAATTGGTCTGTTATTTTCAGGTAAAGGAACAAGTGATTTGTTTTCTTTTTTAAAAACTATTTGTAGTAGTCTGGCAGTTTGATTAGACTATACAGGATTTACAACTGTTTCATCAGAACTTTTGTCACTCTCCGTATCGGAATCTTTAGAACTGCTATTAGCGTAATTGTCATCACTCAAGTGAAGGTCATCAGCAACATTTGCCATGTCTAGTCGGCTAAAAATCAACTAAAATCTAATATTATATAAATAAACACACTAATTTTTCATGAATAATACACCATATTACAAGATCAATAACTGCAATAGTCACAAAAGTGATAACTGAAAACTGTAAACACAAAAAAGAAATCACATTGGCCCTCAAATAGCGGATGACGTAAAGATCCTTTCACCACACGTGCTAAGCATGTACTAAAAAGAATTAAAAGGCACTTTAATATGAGTCTGATCCGATTCACACGCTAGGAGCGCCCACCTCACTATGATTCAGATCCGAGTCATCCGGACTGAACGTGTTAAAAGGATTTTGGACAATAATTTTGCAATACATACAACTTATTTTTTATCATTCAAAACAGTTTTCATACAAAATTTAATATGCTCTTTCCATCACAAATTTTAATCAATGGTAACTCCTAAATATTTTATACTATTGTATGGTAAATTTTTGCCCAATTTTACAAACAATTAATTGAAGAACAGACAATAAAAAACAAAAAGAATCAATTATTAAAAAAATTCAAAAAAATTATTATTTATTTATTATTTATTAAAAAAATCGTTATATTGTTTTACAATATTTGTAAAATAATGTACTTTGTTTTAATACTTAATAATAAACTACCATTTTGAAAGTAAAAAGACAATCTACTTAAATCCTCTTATATGTCAGAATATGTGTTGTAGGCGATATTGTCACATGCATAAGTAATGAATGTGTCATTAGCAAAAGATGTAAGTTTGCTTGTAAAAAGTCCATTGCATAGAGAATTAGTGTAAATAAAAAATAAAATGACTCAAGGACAGAGCCTTGAGACATGCCATTCCTCCACAGAGTAAAAGCATCCAGACAACAGTAAGAAAAAAAGCTTATCTCCTCCAGGTGCTCACTAATAGTGAATACTGGAGTGGTATTCCGAAGTTCCTATTTGGAGTTACACCTATTTTCATGTTGTCTTGTGTTAAATTTTTCTTTCATCTTTCAAGGTGTACAATTAATAAATAAACTCCTAGATAACTTTAAAAAAAATTAAAACTACAACATATTTAAGAGTAGTCTGACGACTTTTGTAGTCCTGATCATTTTATTCAGTGAAATTGTTTTATAATTGCATCGGATATAAATATCAATAATTTGAAATACTTTGGGAATTCAAGAAATTTAAAAAATATTGTAGCTTCCTTTGGATCCAGATTGATTTTTGAAAAACCCACAAGGATTGTAAAAAGTAGTGAATCCTGTATTAATAATATAATATGTAGTTTAAATTGTCTGATAATCCAATTCATAATCTTTGATGCTGGTTTTTCAGACCATAGTGATCTATTAATTATAGTTCCATGAACCAGAAAAAGATAATAATCTACATAAAAATAAGGTAGGGAAATTCAAGTGATTTTTTAACAATAAATATTGAACTGTTCAAGCTTAGACTGAAGGATGTCAGCTGTGTAATCTTTTGGGTACGTCTGGTAACGAATTTACTGATTTAACATTACTTACTCTACTACTAACTTACTTTTGTATCTCTACACAATTTCCCAAAAGCCTATGTATATATGTATTATTCATTTAATTATTTTTATTAATGTCACTAAATCAAAATTTGTATCAACTTCTAAGGGCAATTGAATGTTATTTTAATCTAGTCACTGACACTTGGATATTCCCTTAGAATAATAACTTGTCTGTGCTATTATTCTAAAATTTCAAAATAATCGTCTCCCAATCAAGCAATAATCTGCCTTATTGACAGACTACATCGGTTGGAGCCTTGAGAAGTGTCTTTTATCCAGCCTCTCTCCAAGGTGCGAATTTCCTACTATTTCCATCAATTAGCTGATTAGGCATGACCTAATTTGAAAACTTCTAAAAGGTTTTTAATCGACAGAACCGATACAAAGGGTTTGATATGTGAACAGTATCGTCAGATCTTTTTTTCCATGATTCGACTTGAACAGCATTGTCAAATTTACCATTTATTTTATATTTAACCTCTGGAACCTAAAATTTTCTTATCGGACACATGTTCCCGATCATTTTGTACAAAAATAATTACAATTATATGATTTATATCTCTTCCTTTAAATATCTCACATCTTGTTCTTTATTGTCGTCAATCCAAAGTCCAATATTTCACCGATAATCTGATATAACCGCAGATGAACTGCTAAAATTTCTCAATCGCAATCAGAGTTTTACTGGTTACTGACATCACAATCGGCAATTATCAGACGATTTCTATTATACTTTGAAAATGATAAGCGCAAATATGAAAAATTACAGCTGTGATCACCTGGCAAACAGTTCAGTGGATGAGATGTATGGCTCTTTTTTTGAGATAAATACAGTATCATACAATTTATACTAAAGTTGTAACAGAAGTTAAAAAATGTCAAATATAAAACTCATTTTGAATGCAAACAATAAGATAGGGGCAGATTGGAAGGTGGTAAAGTCTGAACTGGAAGTGACTAGGCCAGTAAATAATAATATCAGAATTATTGATATAGCAGGGAATAAAATAACTGAACCTACTAATTAGCTAAGGTTTTAAATTATCATTGTATAATTTTTTTCGACAAATTAAATGTGTTCTTTCTATTCATTCGAAAAAGCTTTGAATAAGAGTAGGAAGGTTGATTATATAAATAAGTTTCATATTTTAAATATTAGATCCATTTCTAATGTCAGTTCTTCCAACTTTCTCTAATATCTTTTTGAAAAAGTTGTGAATAATCAACTCATATTTTATTTGAATATGCATAATTTATTAAGCCGAAATCAGTTTGGTTTCTGTACCAAGAGTTTCTCAGGGTTCTCTCTTGTGCCCCACTCTATTTCTGTTGTTTTAGAAGATTTAATTATTTATGCAGTCGACACCACTGTGGTTATGATAGATTCTGATGTTGTGAGTCTCTCACGTTATATTTCTGAAACTGTTTACTTCCTCTGAAGAATGGTTTTTCGATGGGTTAAATTTTGTGTTTTTTTAAAGACACAAATAATGCATTTTCAAACTAGGAACTGTAAATCAGATATACATTAGATGTATGATAAAAAAATCAACTGCTTAAAATGTGGAAAAAGTAGTTAAGTTTTTAGGTTTCATTATGGATTAAAACTTAAATTGGCAGACACATATACAAAACCTTTCAAAAAATTATAAATTCTGCTTTTTAGTATCAGTATTTTAAGTAAAGTTTCAAACTTTGGTGTTTTGAAAGTTGTGTTGTATTGTTATTTTTTCCCCATATTAAATATAGTATCATATTGTGGGGCAGTTCTTCAGGTGGAGATAGGATTTTTAAGATCCAAAAGAGGGTTGTGCGGAATATAACTCTTTCAAGACACATTGTTTTATGTAATGCTCTTTAAAAAAAAATTCTTAACATTACCATCTTTATATATTTATGAATTGCATTGTTTTATACATAAAAATAAAGATCTGTATTTGTATGGACTTTTAGATTATACGTATAATACAAGGACCAACAAAGATCATTTCCAATTCCTAATACATAGACTTAAGTTTTTTGAGTATAGACCCTTTTACAGTGGAATGAATTTAATAAGTTGCCAAGGAAATGGTGTGTTTTTGATTCTAATACATTTTTAAATGAACCATACTGTGAAATGGGTAGTGTATTAAAATTTTGTTGGTAGTAATTATTATCCTTTAATATTATAGTCATATGGTACTTTTTTAATCTTGAAATCTTGTGTTATTTTATTGGTAGGCCTATCAAGGTACTTATAAATATAAGCTGTATTACTAAAAATATGAAAGAAGTAATCCCCAAACCACAAATAAAACGTTAATACAATTAATGCTAGAAAGTTTTGTAAACTCTTATGTACATTTTGGTAATGTAGCTACCATCCTCAGAGGGATATAAACCAATACTGTATATCCCTCTGAGGATGGTAGCGATATTGCCGAAATGTGTATAAGGGTTTATTAAACTTTTTAACATTAATTGTGTTAGTGTTTTATTTGTGGGTTGGGGAATTATTTCTTTCATATTGTTATTGACCATAAGGCTCATTGGATGTTGTATGTATTACTAAAGTTTGTAATTGTTTTTTCCCTTTTTTTGCAATTAACCTATTTGTGTGGTTTTATGAACCAAAACTAGACAAATGTATTGTGAAGCTTGTTAAGAATAAGGGAGTTTATCAGTCAAACATACTCTTGAGGTATTTCTGTATCTAGGTACAGACTGTATTAAGATTTTTTTTGTGATAATATTTTTTAAATAATTTTAATGTTGTTTGTACTTTTTAGCCTAATTGTTTTCTGATTTTAACCAATCTTTTCCTGAACATGATGACACTTTTTCATGTAGTTTTTTTCTTGGGTTAGATTCCTCTCTTTAATCTTTCCTTTCTGGTCTCTGAACCAACTTCTTGTTCTCTTTCGATTCTGAGGCTATATTAGAGTATTTAAGGGGTTTTTATTGTATGTTCTTTTCTTCCTTTTTTTTTATAAGGCGATGATGATCAAGAGGTTTTTAGGGGAAATTAATTGATTTTATTAGATACTGTTTATGTGGTCATTCCAGATCAACTTATTGTCGAAAAGGAGACTTTGCCTAATTTACTTTTTCAAGTACACTTGGAGATATTAACCAACTCGCAGACCACTCTTTTTTTTTCACAGATAATTTGATTTCACAGTTAGACCTGTTACCATCGCAGGATAACTCATTTTTCACAGATAACTTGATTTCACAGTTAGACCTGTTACCTATATTTAACTTACAAAAGTGATTAACTGTGAAATGTGAAAAACAGTTCCTTTCTTCCATTTGCCTTTTACTTCATAGTTTGTTAACCCATTGGCCTAGCCTTTTCCGGAAACTTTGCTTGACCCTAAACTAGCAATTAAAATGGCTGATTTTGTACATTATTAGAAAAATATAAATAACTTTTGATTCGTAATTGTGATTTTAGTTCTGTTTTCACCATTTTATTCTAAATTAAATTCTCTCTATAACAAATATAAGTTACGTACAATAACATTTTCTATATTTTTTATTTACGAAACACAGTACAACGTAAGTATTCACTAAAACAGTAAACAAAACAAATGTTTATAACCTAATCAGAACACAGAAGTCATCTGTTTATTTGATACGTTGCTTACAAGTGTTGCCAACATCAAGTAATCTAAATGTTCTAAAAGTATAATAACGATATCGTATTATAAACTGAATAAATCTAGCTTATATCACACGCGTCATAAGGTTTCACTGAGACTGCGCGTGAACACTGCTCATAAAAAAGTGCAATTTAATTACATTTTAATCCTAATTTTCACAATAAAATGCAAAGAAACCATTCTCATTGGATGCTGCTGTCATCTAACACATTTATTCGAAACTACGTCAAAGTAGTCAAACCTACGCTTAATAAAGAACGTTGTTTTCCGAGACACGGAGAAGTTCCGTATGTCTATTAGTGGGCCGCTCGGGGACTATACGGAACAGTTCCGTATGTCTAGGCCAATGGGTTAATATTTTACTAGAGTCGGTTTGTCTATCTTGAATGCTTTCAGTGATGAATCAATCCATTTCACATTTAACCTACTAGCTGTGAAATTGCACACTTTTGTTGGATGTAGGACAAATTTCAAGAGTCGAATAACACTTACTATTTTTAATTGATTATGAGAATGCGAGGGATGATGATTGCATCCTGGCAGATTTTTTCACAATTATTTGTTAAGAGTTGAGTTGATCTTGTTAGATAACAATATAATTATTGTGTTTGTGATTATTACTGTCACAAGGAAGGGCTTTACATAAATTGTACAAATACGAATATGAAATTTTTCAAGAACACTTAAAAAAGACATTCTTTGTACATTTATCATGGTTTTGTAATTACAGTAAAGTCTGGTTTATCCAGCATAGTGTGTTATCCGGTTCAGTAAATAAACAAAAAGCAGTAAACAATTAAAAAATAAGGGCTAAATGTGTTTAAAACATATTGACAAGCTCTTAGTGGTGCCTGAAACTTTTCAGCTGTAAAATCATAATACAATTGTGTACAAGATTAGTATCATAGCAAGACGCCAGGTGTTAGGAGTGAGCTACAATTTAATAGTAAACTTTCTATAACTTATAAATGTTTTGTTGTCCACAATGAGCGCTTATGTACACTCTGCATTTCGCGCACTTTCTTTTATTTACGTCATTTGTCGTTGAACTTTTGCTTTGCTATTGAAGTTATATTTTGTGTATTCAGTGAATTTAGATTTTTACGAGATAATTTTGTGTACTGTATTGTGTGAATATGAGTGAAAAAAGTTGTAGTAACGATGGAAGAGAAGTTCATTGCTATTAAGAGACTTGAAGTAAGAGAGTCAGCCAATATTTTTTATAGCATTGGGAGTTTGAAAAAGTACAATTGGTGAATGAGTGTAAGAAAAATCAAGCTGAAATAAAGAAATGGTTTACAAGCCAATCCTCGAGAAGTGGTATGGAAGTGTGCAAAGCAATGAAGAAAGACTCATACTGTAAAGTAAGTGAGGCACTGTTCTTGTGGCATGAGACAATGAGGAGGAAAGGTGTGCCCATATCAGAACCCTTACTTCAAGAAAAGGCACTGCAATTTAAAAAAGTTATTAGAAAGTGAGGAAAGTGAATTTAGTCTCCAGCAATTAGTTGAATCGTTGGAGAGATACAGCATACGCCGGATAGAGGATAACTATCGCCGGAGAATCTTTGTCAGCTGATAAAGACGCTGTAAATGATTTTAAAAAGAAATTTCATCAGTTAATAGATGATGAAGGCTTGTCGGGAGATCAGATTTTCAATTGTGATGAGACTGGACTCAATTTTAAAATGATGCCAACAAGAAGCTGCTGCACCTGGTTACAAAAGAAGGAAGAAACAAGTAATATTGCTTGCCTGTAGCAATGCAAGTGGAACTCACAAATTAAGACTTACACTTATTGAACTTCTATAAAGCCCAGAGTATTTAAAAATATGAAATCTATAGAGTCCACCACACTGTGGTACACTGCACAGAAGAATGGGTATATGTACAAGTAGTAAGTTTATTCCCTGGCATTTCTTTTTGTTTTTCAATCAGAAATTATACAGGATGTTGATATTGTTCTTTAAATTAAAAAACACCTGGACCACTATCTTTGCAAAACACGACCGTGTAATACATGTATAAAAAACTCCCTATAAATAATTAAAAATTAATTATAAAATAATATATAAATTTTTTTGTACATCTGTTTGAATGCTAATATGTCTCTTCTGACTACTTTGCCAGGCTTAAAAGGTATTTAAATAGTATATCACTAGTATAGTAGTGATATCTCTTAGATTGTTTTTGAATAATATTAGCCTAATTCATCCGGAAAGTACACAATAGCGCTTCATAATGATAGTTGTATTCAGTTTATTTTAAGATGACACCAAAACCTCATGTTTATATAGTGATAAAAAAAAAAAATAAATAAATAAAATAAATATAAAAAAAGGTTTATTGTATAAACATCATTATTTTTCATATGTTATGTTTGTATTCTTATTCGTGGGTAAATCTCTTTTTCTTTTTATGGTTTGTTTTGTAATGTTTCACTATTTTTAAAATTTTTACTTTCTCAGTATAAAAAAGTAATATTATGGGTCAAAAATTGATATAAAGTTTTTTTGTGAATGTATACGTTTTGAGATCCCCCTAAGTAAAAAAAAGTGGTTTTTTTAAATGAACTCTGACACCTGTTGTTGTATGTATCTACAGCCCAAATGGGTGGACTGATTTTAATCAAATTTGGTGGGGGAGTATATTTGGAAATATATCAGGACAAGACTCTTTTTTAAAATTATGTCAATAAATTAAATTTTGGGCTACTTTTAGGATAAAACAAAATTATGATTCTCGTAAATTTTGCTCATGTGTAGACCTCCAAGCACTCAAACTTATTGGTTGCCATCTCTTCATTTTTGTTTTTGCCAATTATTTCTGAACTGTTATTTTTGGACTTGGGTTTTGGATCTTTTTAATTCACATTTCAATTAAATTTTAATAAAATTGGTACAGTTGATTTTGAAAAATTACATATTTTATAACATCCCTGTGGTTGATTTTTTTCTTTTTTACCTATAGGGTAGGTCACTAAACACTATTTTTGGAGAGATTATGACCATACTTTTTATTTGGCTCCTTTGAGGCTACATTTGAGAAAAATTTTATCAAAATCATTAGAGCCTATTTTTTCTTTACAGCTGCCTCCAAATTTTGAGTTACAAAAAAATTCCCGAGATATGGCCAAACTATGCCTAAATTTGATTAAGTCATTCCACATGCTTTGGGCTCTAGAACACTACTCACATAATTCCAAATTGATGTTTTTTTTGGACTTAGTTGACCTCAAAATGGATATATCTGCAATGAACTCTACTTCGTATATTTTTCCCCTTCACATAACTTTCTCTATACTATATATACTATATACTATATACTATATATGTGAGAAATTAAAATACTAGAGTTATCACTTTGTTCAGTATAGACAGCTAGCTGTGCTGTATACTAGTTTCTGTAATATATATATATTTATTTATTTAAAACTTATGGTATTCATTTTCACCTAACCTTTGATTATTTTGTTTCAGGAACGAGGTATTAGACCTCGGATCCTAAAAATGGCGTGGGCACAAAACAACTTTTGTAGAGTATTTTCTATATTAATTGTTTTGGCTCTAGTCCTCGTACACTTGCAAGCTGTGCCTCCAGAATCATTTAAATGTGGTCCAGGACTCAACACACCTGGAGGTATTTATGACTGAATTGTATTAAGAATGATGTAACCATTGATGAATGTATGTCAACAAATGTATAGGGCATTTTAAAATATATTACCAACTGAAAATGTATTATAGTTTCAAAGAACTAGAGGTGGGAATATCAGTGACTACAAAAAATACCTGTAACTTGTCAAAGCTGGTATGGTTTCTGTATTCCGTTTGTCATAGGAAAGTAACAGGTATTTTTCTTGTACAATTACCGTGATTTTTAAAGGAAGTGTTTTACGTTTTTCTTTATATTCAGCTAAAGCTATCTTTCTTAACTTAATCATGCAGTATTGTAGGCGGAATGTCTACTACATTTTTGTTTATTTAATGCAGAATAATAATATTTTTTTATATGAAATACAGTTTTTGATTTGGTTTAGCTATTAAGTAAGAACAAAAAACATTGTTTATTTTCTTCTTCTAAAACTCACTGTAGGCTTTTTTTGATTATATTAACTAGAGTAGGTAGTAATAAGAAATAATAATTTATGGTTATAATAACAATTATTTCATTATTTCTTTGTAAAATTAAATATGGCACAAAACATTATTTACACGCTTTCCTGCCAATGTACCAAGATAATAGGTATTTTTTAATGGATAGCGTACAGTTCAGATCACAGATCCAGTATTTTCTACTAATCACGGTTATTTTTTATTATTTATTAATGATGGTGACTGTGACTTAAATACCTGTGACAAAGTTACAGTCTGTAAAATATCGCCCATCTCTACAAAGAACACCATGCCCTAAAAAATATATTGTTTTTATTTGTCTCGGTTTTTACATATTTCATTGACATTGCAATATTTAAGAAACGGATTTCTCTAAGTACACTTGGTTTCAATAACGGTTTTTAACATCTTTGAACAAAAAAACACACATATATATATATATATATATATATATATATATATATATATATATAATTTTACATTTAACTGTTTGAAAATGCCATAGTTTTAAAAATAATTGTTTATGAGATACAGTAGATTTGCGACTATCCTGCCCAGGCTGTGGTGTAAATAATATTAATTTGGATCCATAAATTTAGACTATAAAACAATTAATATACAATACTTTTAGATCGTAAGGCCTTATATAATATACACCTATACCCACATTTTACGTTTTCTTGCATAGTTTTTATATCACAAGTAATTACAGGGACTTGTCTTTGGAGTTGTTTTATTGACAAAGCACTGTAGCTGCGTGAGTGACATGCACAACTTTTTTACATCTGTACAAGAATATTACAGCTCTATTATTTTATAGTACTCAATTAGCAGAAGATATCTAAACACAATCGGTTGTTTATGCACTGTTCAATTTTATTGGTACATTCTCATTTTGATTTATGATCAGTAGTGTAATTTTATAACTGTTCAATAAATATGAGAGACAAACACAATATTCTTTGTAATCTTTATTATATTTCTTAAATGTAAAAATTTTATAAATATTTTTGTCATTTTATTTAACATTCCTTTCATAACTAAGTCAAATTATTTAATTATTTTATCAAATTGTTTAGAATTTTTTTTAAGTGTAAGAAGTAAAAATAATAAAATTTAAATGTTTAAATTTAGGATACCCTTACAAATCCCAAATATAACTTCATCTAAAATTCAAAATGTAGCTAATTTTATTGTAATGATTAAAAAAAAAAAAACTGATATGGCAATAACAATAAAACATAAAAACATAGAATATGTGTGTAAATAATTTTTGAATGAGTAGAAAATAAGGTTGAATAATAATAGTGTCCATACTTGTTTAGGATAACATTACTAAAATAAAATAAAACAGAATTACAATTTTTATTGTCCATTGTCTTGTTTTAAAATAGAGGCTCATATTTTAGCACACCATCTTCTAACCAGCATAATGTCAATAGGCATAGCTTCTGTTCGTTGCTTGACAACACAATGCCACATCTAGCACTGCCAAACCTTCAATGTGAGTCATCACTGATACAGTCTCAAGTTCTGCCCAAATGTTAGTTAACATGTCTTTGTTAACGGTTGTCATTGCTTCATTAATCCTGTTCCTCAAGTGATTTAGGTCACGATTTTTTTCTCAATAAACAATGTTTTTGATGTACCCCCACAAGAAGAAATCGCAAGGTGTCAGGTCTGGACTTCTTGGAGGCCAACATATAGGTCCTTGCTGGCCTATCCATCGATGTCCAAAGTTTTCATTCAAAGTGTCTATGACAAATGCACTAAAGTGCGGGGGTGCGCCTTCTTGTTGGAAATGAAGTTGTTGAATGTTTTCGTGTTCATCCAGCTGAGGAAAACAATAATTGAATAATTTATCGAGATACACAATTCCATTAATTGACTTTTCAGCAAAGAAAAAGGCTTTATCAGACAATTTTTCATCACACCACACCAAACATTAACTTTAGGCAAGTTGCGCATTTTCTCAAAAATTGTATGTGGGTTTTCAGATCCCCATATGCATGAATTGTGTCTGTTAACAGACCCATTGACATGGAATGTAGTTTCGTCTAAAAAAATTATATCGTCTAAAATTGATTGGTTTTCATCAATCTTGTTCAACATTTTAACAGCGAAATTAAAATGTTTTGCACCATCATCAGGTTTCAAATAGCTGGATTTTATATGCATGCAATTTCAGTCTTTTGTGTAAAACTTTGTGGATTGTTGTTTGTGGAATACTTAACTCTAGGCTTTGTCAAGGTATTGACTTCTTAAGGATTCTGATTGCAGATTGTCTAATAAGTTCTATTTTTTCGTCTGATACACTTGGCCTGCTAGATGACTTCTGCTTTTGAACTGATCCACTTTCTTCAAATTGTTTGAACCGATGTCGTATGTTATTTTCATGTGGTGGATCTTTTCTGTATTTGCGTCGAAATGCGTGTTGTACTGAAATTACAGACTTGAAATTCAGCCAGCAACAAAACACACTTTGTTTTTTCTTTATTAGAGAACATAATAACACTCCACACAGAAAATTCCAGAAAATACAAAACACACTACAACAACAATGCAGGAACTAATTTTGAGGTAACAACAGCTGTTAAATAAACTTTTGGTTTATAGGCTCTCAACGATATCAATACAACACTACAAAATTTCTCGACTGTCTTCGTATAAATTAATGAAACTCCACCATTCTTTTATTACCACCCTGTACTATGTATCATTTTATTTAAGAAAATGTGTACAAAATACCTGTTACCATTTTCCAAAATGTCATTTCTCTAAAAAATATTGTACGGAGTAGATATTCTGTGAAGCTATTGCAAACCTCAAATTTGTATTGTAAGGAATTATGAAATGGGGTTTTAATTTATCAATACCCCATGTTTGACCATATTAAATCGTTATAGAAAATTAAAATCCTTCTAACTTGAATAAAACTTGTCAATCCTTTAATGACCTTATCTTGATATTTTAGGTAATCTCGCTTTAGCCGAAAAGTATTTCAAAATTGACCAATGGCTGTTGGATAATAAGGATTGACTTTTGAAAGTGCTAAATGCTATAATAACAACAACAGTTATCATTCAACTATCACCTACTAAGCATAAATTAAAAAAGATGTTAAACATCCTAAATACAATTTGTTTATATATATATATATATATATATATATATATATATATAAATGTAAGTATACTTGTAGGATATCATTTTTCTCAGAAAGATGCGTAGAATTTATCTATGGAAAAAAAAAATTATATGAAACGGTTTTGGAGTAAGTATGTTAGGTGTCAATAAATGAAGTTAACATTTTTCAGAAAAACCCGTATCATCCAAAATCAATAGCTTACCACCTTTTTTCAAGATATATAAAAGTTTTGTATAATATTTGTGAATATATTTAGAAGGAAAAAAATTCACGTAATTCATGTAATTTGTTACATTTTGAAAAAAAAAATGTTTTACGAAAAAAGGGAAAATGTTTTGCCTAATTTGAAAAAATCACCATTAAATTATTAAATTTATTAAATAAAATGGTTAACATTTTATGAACTTTTGGTTGTATGGTAATAATCTATGGAAAATTATCTTTAAAACAGTGTAAAAATTATTGCCATACGATGATTTATACTAGGGTAAATATTGAATTGCAAAAAAAGTGATTTCTTGTCACATAAACACTAGAATGACAGCGGAATAGCGGAATACCACTTTTAGGGTTAAATGTTGAACTTTATGGTTTAATATAATTAACCTAATATAAATATAAATAGTTTATCTTACAAAAAGAGTTCTCTTTGTAATGTCTCTTATTCCTAATAGTTACACAAACATCAAAAGAAATTTCACACAATATCTTGATGTCATAGACAGAAACTCTTTATATACAAATACACATGAACTTTAACACTAAGGATTCACATACCACCTTAATAAGTTAGTAATATGATTTACTAAACTCATAAATCCAGTTCAATCATAAAATAACTATAAGATTATTTAATTATCAAAACAACTTATTATTTCCATTAAGTTCAACCTTTTACTATTAAATTCAATTTTACTAAAGTGTTCTTTACCTATTCACAGGATGTTGTATTGAATATATACAGTTCATGGTTCTCTTTGCTCGCTACTCCCTATTCATCTATATTTCACTATTTTGGGAATTCTTTCCCCACTCCAATTTATTGGTTCCTGATTGTTTATTCGGTGTTTATTTGGACGACAACTTTTGTCAATACTCTTTTGTTTACGCATATTTTTAGCCTACATAAATTACAAATGTTTTGTTTACGTGTCTGGTGTTAATAGCCTTTCATTAAAAAGAATGTACTCCTTACAATATGAAAGTATAACGGTTATATTTATTAATTTTTCCAACAATAATATAAAATACATTAATACAAAAACATTAAACCTGTATACAGGAAAAAGAAACAAAATATTCTGTTATTTCATTAATGGCTGCCCCATAAATATCTCTATGGAATAAAAGTGGTTTTGCTTTTCTTGCTATCATACTCTTATTTTTGGCTGTTTCGACAAGTAACAAAATAATTCTCAAATAAATCATTTGGTGGGTCTAATTTTTAGTCTGGAATCATACAACAAATTATGCAGTTACCGCTATCTATTATAACAGGTGTTCAGATCGTTCCACATCCATCTAAATAATAGAAATGTCATATCAGTTGAAAGATTGTTTTCTATGCTTTTAAATTGTGAAGAAAAGCAGACGATATATCCAACATTAGTCTAAGTAGAAATTGGTTATTTACAATCAATGTCACTACAGCAAAACAAGATCATAAATTGATCCTAGAGTTAATTAATTTTAAAAACTTGGTACCCCTATAATATACTCATAAAAGATTAAGTCCTTAGATAATGTTTTTAATTGATTTGTTTTCTATGTGTTGCAGTTACTATACCAAAAGGAGACATTATAGTGGAATATGGAAAACCGTTAGAAATATTGTGTATACTGAGTCCTGAATATGTAGCTAAAGGTCGTAATGCTACTCAGTTGGAGTTTCATAAACGTGGAACACCAATACCACCAGAATTTGTACACATAGTCAATGAAACAACTTTACGGTTATATGATGAAAGACCTTCGCCATCAAGCAGTATGTATTACTGCAAGTTGAAAGCAGATCCAGAACATAATCTACCGGAAGAATCTGTGTGCCTGAATAGTGTGGCGGTTGGATGTAAGTATTAACTTAGGTATTGGATGAAAACCCGTTATACTGTTAAAAGATTAGGTTAGAAATAATATAATAATAATGATGTACATTAATTATAATAACATTTTAGCAACAGTATATAAAAACAACAAAAAATTCAATATTAACCTTCAAATCTCATAAAAATAATGATAACTTTCCGTAATATTAATAATTTTATTTATTTATTTATTTTTAATAACAAGTTTTACTTATGCTGAGATCACCTTTTCTATGTTAAAGGTGGGATTTAAGACCTTTTCTCTTGTTCTTCATAATATTTTATTTTATTAAATTACAGATAAACCCAAAGTTGGCATAGTCATTCAGGTTAGCTATTTTCGGCAGTCATTTGTATATAGTTTGTAACACAAATAAGGTGATTGTAAAAAATATACTTCAACGGAAAAACTCAATTATATTTTATGAGCTAGACTGTATGCGTCCCCTATTGATTTTAACATACGCACTAGTCTCGAATTCTGAAATTAGTTTTTCAAGAATCTGTTTCTGAGAGAAAAGAAATGAATTAAACAATCCACTGGAAGTTTAGGCTTCTCTAATTATCTGGCTTGGATTGTTTAACTCCTTCAACAGTTCAAGTTACCACAACTGCTGGTACCCCCCTTTTTTGTAATTCTTCCAGTAATTGGAGTTCTTTTAATCCCTTTGTCTGAGGGAGAACACAAGCAATTTAACCTTTAAACATATATTTAGGTGTGTGGATTAGTCTGACAAACTAAAATAATTTAAAAATGTTATTATCTTTCATTAATTTATATTTATTAAATCTAAAAGCAAAATCAAAATATTTTTGGTTACAACAAAACAACTTCTTTAATATATTTAAAACAAAAACATTATCTGATTAATACATACAAAATACTTATTTTAACAATTTCTCTATATTATGAGCAGATTGGCTAATGTATTTATGGTTTTAACTATTTTCATATATTATAATTTTAAACAAAAACCAATTCTGTGTTATCCGGACACTAATCACTAAAATGACAATATAATTATTAGTCCAGACCAAATTTTATTTAAGAGAATTAATTACTTTTAACTAACAAAAAATTTGTTTTTCTTTTTAAAACAAAATCCACACACACGTTATTTATCATTTAAAATATTAAATTTCTTATGCGAAACCATTTTAATTTATTACTATTCAATTTTCTTATCCAGGGAAATCAGTATATAAGCTCTATTGAATTTAATTTTTAATTTTAAGTTGGTTTTTCAAACCTTGAACTCCGCTTTGATGATCTTGGTTGGTGATTCGATTTTGTTGTCTGTTGGTTGTACTTCGTTTTACAGATGATCCATGTTTCGGTTAATTGCTTGTGGTTAAGCTGATGTTCAACATTGAATGGCCGGTTGTCAATTATCTCGACTTTTGCTTTTAACACACTTTTCCAGCACTAATGTCTACACTTTAAATTTGATTTTTAATCAACATTAGACTTTTTAAACTTTTTTCAATTATTTAATTTTAATTTCAAAATTTATGACTGTCGGCATAGTCACCTCGTAACCTTGACTTCCTACAATTTTCTCGAGAGTCCATCGGACATAGTCACCCCTTACACTTGCTATACCAAAATTTGTTCAGAGTGTCATCCAGGAGGTTAATTGACTGCATTTATAGCCAGAAACTATCGTATTTTACTACCAATTTTTCTCCCTTCTCTGAATAATACGATAATTCCTTATTTTTCATTTTATAGTGCTATTATTGAGTTATTATTGACTGCTAATGCTTTGGTTATTTATTTTTTAATTAATTACATTTTTCTAGTCTCTTTATCATTTATTTAAAATGCTTTATTATAATTAATTATTATCGTTAATCTAGATGTCTGTTGGTATGATAGCTCCTCCCTCTTCTACGTCACAGATTTCTGGAGTTTGGTTCCACGCAGTTCTAGACTTGCTATTGTAAAGTTCTTTATTATTTTACCTTAAAACTCTTCTATATGTTTTTCTTCTAATTTTTCCAATTTTCTTTAGCCATCATTTTGTAGTCCTCCACTTTAGCTTTCCCGACAACTTTGATTGATATCTGTCGATCCACGCGTTCTTACACAATACGTTATACAATTGTCGTAACTTCCAATTTCCACTTTACACACCTTTTGATTAAATGTTTTCAAACTATTTTGTTGCCTCACGTGTATAAGTCCGCTACCCCATTTAGGAAATATTGCCCGACTTTCCTATCTTATGTAACTTTGCACTCAATTTCTCACTTTTCCATTTATAGGCTTGTTGTTTACTGATCACCCTGGGATTTAAATATTCTTTTTACTAAGTGATTCTAATCATATGTTATTAATTTCAATCATTCATCTTATTTTGTTTGTTTTAAGTACAATTTTTGTTTGTTTTAAAGTAGGTTAAGTTGTATTTTGTTCTTGATTAACTTTTTCAATGTTATTTTTCTTGTAAACAAAATTGTTTATATTTTTTATAGTGAGCTATTTTGTTGTTGTGATAAGTTATACTTTGTTTTATTGTTCAGAATTTCAATGCGCACAAACTGTAATTAATTTGGATTTAATATATAGGAAATAAATTAATTCTAAAAATTATAATTAACAATAAAAACCCAAATTTATATATAACAATGGGTAATTTGTAACAAATTTTGAAGAATGGGTAAGTGAAAAAGTTAGTGCTTTGTTTTGCATTGTTTATTCTTATTATATTAGGTTTTATTTATATTTTGATACTATTTATAGTAGTTATTAAATTACTTTGCCAAGAGGGGCCTAAAAATAAAGTTTACATGGAAGACATGGCTGAATTAGTGACTTTACAATATCTGTGTTTTATAAATTTCTTAAGGGAATAAACACTGGCATATAAATTAGTTCTAAAATAGGTAAGCATTACAGACAATCCATTATATAAAACTACAAAATTAATTTTACAGTGATTGAATTCTTGTCAGGTCAATGTCGTTATTGAAATTAAAAATCCTTTAGCTTTTATGTTAAAATAGTGCCAAAACACACACATGATGTTGCAAAGTGTTAATAGTTGATAATCTCTTTCCAGTTAGACCACAAGAGGTGAAGAATTTTTCTTGTGTATCGTATAACTGGGATAACTTAACCTGTACATGGGAACCTCCACAAAACTATGTCAAGACTGTCTACAGGTTATATTATTATATGCCAGGCCGTGCAGGACCAAGGTTAGTTATTTATTATTCTAATATATGTATGTTAAAGACATGTCAAAAATCTTTTTTTATTTAATATCTCCATATTTAATTGTATATATTTAGTATGCTTTTGTATCATTAAAGACATGTCAAGATATCTTTTTGATTTAATATCCACATATTTAATTGTATATATTTGTGCTTCTGTATTATTAAAGACATGTTAGAATTTTTTTATATTTATTATGCTCATATTTTAAATTTCTAAATCTCAACATCTCAAAATTTGTAAATTTTACAAAATATTTACAAGAGATAAAAAAATTGCTAAATTTTATCTCCAAAATAACGGTGCATAAATTCTAAGATTCCATCACTATTAATTGAGTTTTTGCAATTTTTCTAATTAGAAACATGAAATTTTGCTGTTATTAGCACAAAATTATAATGAAGTCCTTTCTATAAAATTGCAAAAACTCAATTAATAATCATGGAATCTTAATAATTTATACACCGTTATTTAGGAGATAAAATTTAGCAACTTTTTTGTCTTTCGTAAAATTTACGGATTTTGAGATATTGATATTTTTAAATTTAAAATGGACGCCATTTTGAAATGGTACAAAGTATAAACTTGACATTCCATACCAAAATGGGTCTTATTACATGTACCAAGTTTGAAGTTGATATCTTCAGTGGTTCTGAAGATATAACGTATTAAGTAAAAAACACATACAGACAGATGGACAGAAAACTAAACTTTTAGGACATACCTTCATATGAACTTTTTTCTTCCTTTTTGTATGACAAATCATATCCCAAAGTCCTGAAAGGTGTTTTTTTTAACATCCTGTATACACATATTTAATTGTGTATATTTATGCTGTATTATTAAAAACATGCCAGAAATCTTTATGATTTATTATCTCCATATATTTAGTATGTTTTGTATTATTAAATACATGTCAGAAATCTTTTAAATTTTATATCCAAATTTTTAATTATGTATATATTTATGTTTCTGTATTATTAAAGACAAGTCAGAAAGCTTCATGATTTATTATTCCCATGTATTTAGTATGCTTGTATTATTAAATACATGTGAGAAATCTTTTAAATTTTGTATCCACATGTTTAATTGTATTTATTTATGCTTCTTTATTTTTAACCCTCTCCCACCTTATTAAAACCATGCAATCGCACTCGATTTATAATGTATGGCACATCACTGATTGTGCCGTACTCATACTACCAAGGTATCCTCTTTACATACATATGTAATATATTGGTAATTACATAGAACAGTTTAACACAGAAGTATATAAAACAAGTGTAGTATGAGTACGTCACAAGCAGTGATGTGTCGTACATTATAAATAGAGTGTGATTGGATTGCACACATGGTTTTAATACAGGTGGGAGAGGGTATAAACTGATATATAATTTATTTTATTTTAATTTTTTTTAAATTTGAATAGCTGATTTATTTTCAAAAATAATTCTAATTTTTAATTTGTATATATATTATAATATATGTCATTGAAATAATTCTGAATATTTATTAAAAAAAATAAAATTATTTTTGATAAAAAATAATAATTAGCCACATAGCTACAGATAGATTTGTCCCAAATTTCCGACAGCAGGCTATTGTCTACCGTTTTATCTCAATATCATATTTATTAGTTTAGTCTGTTAGTAAATCAAAATATGCTTTCCTTTTTAATAAAAAATGACAATGTTTTATTTCTTGTGAACCAACTGTTAAATCATGCTTTACACCGTAATCTAATTCAATAAATAAGCTCAGCATAGTTTATGTGATTCAGTAATTCAAGATTAGGCCTACACCTATTATCACCACTATCTACCAAACTGCTATCACATTTACCTTTATCCTATATCATCAATCACATTACTCATCCCTGAACTCTCATTTTTATTTATGTCATTAACATCAATATCAAGCTCACAGTCAATTTCACTTTAAAATAATTGACACTCATACTTGTCATATTAAAAACCAGTTAGTATAAACAATAAACTACTTCTTCAATAAAATAAGACATGATTCTGCATAAAACAAAGGAAGATCAAATTCTATGTTTACCGAACATTTGTAATATCAAATTTATTTAAGAACGTCAACTAATCCAAATTTTTAAAATTACTTTACCTTTTTTATCTATCGCGATTTTGGTCAATTCAACTATCATCAGGAAATTAACACAAGCACAAACATAAGTGTTACTCCGTGTGGAGCTTGTTATGAGAGCTCAAGGTGATTGATGAAATTCACTGATCTGTGAGCTAAAATGGAATCTAAATATACATTTGTAATAGTACTAAAAATTATCACCAGATTCTACCAAAGAATCTAAAGGTAGGCTTTAGTACGCTATGGGCTAGGGAGTTCTACTGACCATCCTATGCTGTACTATGTTAAGGGAGGGAGAAAGTTAAGACATGTCGGAAATTTAAAAAAAAATTATATTCCAATATCAAATTATGTTATATTTGTGCCTCTGTATTATTACAGATATGTCTGCAATTTTTTATTTCATAATCTAATATCTAATTATATATATTTGTACTTTTGTATTATTAAAAATTGTTACAAATCTTTTATATTTTATATTTTTATATATTAGTCAGGGCAAAAAACGGGGGAAACAGCGTTTACTTTGATCCAGAGTGAAACTGCACGAAATGACTTGTGTCATAGCTCATTTTATTCATTAGAGTGTCTAGATCAAAGTTTTAAACTTTTTTTTTTGCGGAAACTTAATAATTTGTTTATTTATTGAATATAAACAATAAGAATTATGTCTGATTAAACGTAATATAAAATAGAAGTTTTTTGATTTTAAATCCATTTTCCATGTTTTTGGGATCGCTAATTCCAATTCTGATGTCCAAAAAGTGCACATCCTAGAGGGCGCCACAGGAAAAAATAACATAAGATGCAGGTAATGACAAATTAAAATTAAATGAAATAAGGAATTATTTTGGTGAATTCGTGTCATTCTTCGATTTCAATGCCATTTTTTAAGTTATCTGGTTCGCTCGTTCCGATACTGATACTAAAATTGTGCAAATCGTAGAGGGCGCAATTACATAAAAAATATCATTGAAATCAAAAAATTATATCGATTTATGAACCCCGTCTCTTATTTCATATTACGTTTAATCGGACATCATTCTTATTGTTTATATTTAAGAAATAAACAAATTATTAAGTTTCCGGGGAAAAAAACTGTTTACATCTTTGATCTAGACACTCTAACAAATAAAATGAGCTATGACGCAAGTCATTTTGTGTAGTTTCACTCTAGATCACAATAAATCCCGTTTTTTGCCCTGACTAATATATGCTTCTGTATTTTAAAAGACACATAAAAAATCTTTTTGATTTTATTTCCTTATATTTTATTGTGTGTATATATATATATATAATTATGCTTCTGTTTTTTCTAATTCCAGAATTGCATATGCTTGCCCTACGAACACAGATGTTCGTGAAAATTATTGCTTTTGGGACCAAAGAACTTCTGTTGTATATAGACAACCATATGCAGATTACATTTTTATATTTAATGCTGAAAATCCTTTTGGAAATTTTACTCAAAAAGTCAGATTTCATCATTATGCAAATGGTAATACTTTTTATATCATAGTGTTAGAAAGAAGAATTTTTTTAAAAAGAATATGGTAAGAACTTTTTCTCAGTCGACTTCACTGACAGTTGTTGCAATATAATATAGTTTTTATCAGTTAAAAACACTCACAATCTATTTTTATTTGTGATACTGGATTGAAGCCTCTAGGCTATTTGACCTTTTAGGTTGTCGGCCCAGAGGGGATATTTTTACTGAAATTTAGAAAACAGTAGTGAAAACGCAAATAATGTTCAAAGTTAATTAGATAGCCATCTTGTTCTTAGTCGGAGTTACAAATTTGGGAACCTTCATCATTTCTTGATCTGTGTGGTAATGATTCGTCACAGATGAGCCAACGGTAGAGTGACTCATCTGACATTTTGTGAGTGTGTCACATATTTTTGGGAAAATGGATATCCATACCTTTTTTGGTTCATAGGAGATATAATTTAGCAAAATTTGATTAAAATCATTATATCTAATTTAGAGAAAATAATTTCCCCCATATTTTGGCCATATTTCAAAAATTTTGTGTCTATATATAAGTCTAAATTGGTGTGTACCTTCTATAAGGAAAAATTATAATTTTATGATTTTCTTGATAATTTTTATCAAATTTTGCTGTACAATAGATATTGGTCACCATCTCTGAAAAAAGTTCCAGTTTGTGAGTTATCGGTTAAAAAACCACATAATAGCCGAGGGCTGTTATAAAAGATGTAATTTCTCAAAATCGACTCTACTGATTTTTGTTCAAATTTGAGTGAAATGTTAATTGGAAATTAATTACCCAATCAAATGTGTAAAAAAAAAAAAAAAAAAAAAAAAAAAAAAAAAAAAAAAAACTTCTGCAATAATTGACAAAAAAATATATATCTGACAGTATATACCTTGACTGTCATCATCATAAGCGTGATTTTAATTCAACATAATTTACCTTGATAAATGTTTATAGCTCAAGTGAAGCAAGTTTAGGCCTTATTTAAATATTTGTTTAGAGCCTGTGTCCATAGTTCATTTGAACTTTTTGATCGACAGCATTTTAAGTAACAATTAATTTTAGTTATTTTTTACTTGGTTTTAGGAATGGCTGAGTGAGAAATTTGTGTAATATTTTTGCACCACTGATTTCAATGATTTTCTGTTTTTTCAGTGATACCTACCAAGGCTGCAAATTTAACTATTTTGGAAAAAACGACACATAGTGCACAGATTGAGTGGGCCATCGTATTCCCTATGCAAAACTTTCCTCCTGGTGTTGTTCAAAAAGTAGAGTATCAGTCACAGTGGGACTCCAGGGATCACTGGCAGGTAAGTCGTTACTGTTTTCTATAAATCTTATGCTTATTATTTCTTTTAAGGGGACATTATACACCCTATCTCGGGGATGTTAAATTACTATTTAGGCATATTAATCTCATGAATTATCAAAACGTCTAACTTAAAATTTTTATTGGATATTTCTTAAACCAATTTATAACTGTAGAACCTAAATCTTAATTATTGAACAACATTTTATAGCCTTTTTAAATTTTTTCAAAATTACTAAAAATTTTTTATCTCATTTTTCTTTCGTCTGTTAATTTTCTATGTACAGTACAACCTCGTTTATCCGGACTAATTGGGACCGGAAGTGATCCGGTTAATCAAAAATCCGGATAATCCAAAATTATAGAAAGATAAATAAAACAAAATATAAAATGATAACTTACCATTTATAAGTCATGAAAAAACACAATATTTACACAGTCATTCAATTTACACAATACACGAAATTACACATGCTTTTAATTTAAACAGGGTTTAGTTGTTATTTACAAAAAAGTCATTTATCTTCCTCTGTTTTAATTTGGTGTGACGTTTCAATGCGGCCCTGTCTATACGATTCAATGCGTCTAACTTTTGGGCCATTGTAAGCACATTAGGTTTTCGTTTCGTCGCCATTTCCACGCACAAACGCTAACACACGAATATAAATAAATAGCAGTAACAACGCCCACCTCTAAATACTATGCCGATTCTCATTCACGTCCTCGATACTCCCGACTGGGGATGTGATGTGCCAACTGCCAAAAAAAAGAACGGGGGTTCCCAAAGCTGGCGGCACCGCTTTAAGATGTGACAAAATGTTCACATTTACTGATTTACACCCTTCAGTCTTAGCAACCCGACAACAATAAAGTTGTAAAAATGACATGATGGTTTATGATGCGTTGTAAACATGCACCTGGTTTGTATTTATTTCACAGTTGTACATTTTCTTTAAGGACCGTTACAGGCATCGTCATTGTATTACACTTTCTAAAATATCAGTCATTCTTTATTTTTTTCCCGGTTTTTTAAAAAAATCCCTGACATTTCCCTGACTTTTCCAGAAAATTCAAATTCCCTGACTTTTCAAAAATGTAAACTAAACACGGCACAGCACGATATGGTAATGATCTATTCCGGTCGCTGGCACGTGATAGACTACCCGCCGGCATAGACAATAGACAAGGTCACTGTCATGCCGCATCGGGGTAGGGGGATGGTGACGCAGAGGTCATTGCTCCTCCACTTTCTCTTCCCAGTGCATCAACAACCCACCCTAATACCTCGAGGCGACACTGTAGTGTTGAGAAAATCATGTTTTTATCAACATTAATGTAATAGCAGATATTTCTTGTTGAAACTCCATATTCAAGGATAAAATAAAGCAAAAGCTTAAAGTTTCAAAATATTATAAATATTATTTAAAATATTATTCAAAATACAGTAATTATTAAAATATTTTGAAACTTTAAGCTTTATTTTATCCTTGATTAAATTTTTTATATTTTTTTCCGGATCGATCCGGATAATCCGGACATCCGGTTGAATGAGGTCCGGATAAACGAGGTAGTACTGTAGTTTCTAATAAACATATAAAGACTATTTTGGTTCAACATCTGTAAGGTTGTTATGAAAGTGTTCAATAAAATTTTCAAGTCAATATCCTGAATACTTTTATCGAAAAAGGTACATTTGACTCGAAAATGATGAATTGTTAGAAAATGTGCAAAAATCAATATATAGTTTTATTTATACAAAAATTATGTTATGGGGGCTTGATTAGGTTAAAACATATTACATTTTATATTAAAACATTCCTGCTTCATAATCCTTATTCTTTTCACTTTCTTCTTTCTTGTCTTTGCCGTTTCCTCATTTTTTCTGTTCATCTTGAAACTTTTTCATCAAATCAAACTGTAAAATAATCTAACCGCACTGACAATTTCTAAACAACAACTTCATATGTTAGTTGTCAGTTCAAAGCGTAGAATATAATCGAGCAAGACTGCCAAAATGTAAAATGAAATGTTGAGTTATATCAAATCAAGTTATATATACTCTCTCTCTCTCTCTCTCTCTCTCTCTCTCTCTCTCTCTCTCTCTCTCTCTCCCTCTCTCCCTCCCTCCCTCCCTCCCTCCCTCCCTCCCTCCCTCCCTCCCTCCCTCCCTCCCTCCCTCTCCCTCTCTCTATTATATAATCTATCTATATCACATTCTTAACTAAAATTATTTTATTATTGTTTCTGCCTTCAGTTTGTATACTTTTTTTAATTTATACATTTCAGGAAGAGCCTCAAAGGCAAACAACATTATTATTTATTTGATAGTTTTAAAACTGATTAAGTCCTGTTTATCTCATCTACTCTATAAAGAATGTATAAAAAAAAAAATTTGCTGAGTACTCGTTTATAATTCACTGGTTTTGTTAAATTTTATTTCATAACTCTTAAAAAATTATTGTCATTTTGTTTTTGAAGTAATGGTAACACTCATTACAGGATTCCTATAGAAGGTACCTAATTTTTCCCTTTATTTTAATTTAACTTTATTTAAAATGTTCTATATTTGTGTTTTTATCTGACATGTATTAAATATGTACAACTAAAGTAACGGGAGAATAACAAAATTCATTTAATTTCATTTCAAGTTTGAAAATAGATGAATATAAGTTTGAGAGAGTCAAAATCCAAGTTTATATGCATTGTTTATAACCAAATGAATGAAAATACAATTTTCCACCAAAAAATCGCTTTATTTGTGCAAAACAAATAGAAGACGAAGTCATCATCTTAAGTTGCTGCATGCACACAAACCCTATTAGCAATGAACTTGTGGTCAAGGGTTTTTGTGCATGTAGCAACTGAGGATGATTACTTAGTCATTGAAAGTTGTTTTGCTCAATAAAGTGTTTTTTTGTATGGAAAATTGTGTTTTCATTCATTTGGTTATTGAGTGAGGTTGACAGTTTATGCAATGTTTATGTTTATTTATTATTATCTTAATAAAAATGTGTTTTACTTCTTTTGCAGACGGTTGATACTAGACATCTAAATATAAAAAACTCTGTGCACAGACTGAATATAACTGATCTTAAATATGCCAACTCTGTGTATGATATTCGTGTATTTATGCGATCAGCTGCTAATATAGAAGGGGAAGAAAAGTGGTCATTGCCAGCAACCATAACCGTAAAAACTAAAGATACAGGTAAGAAAATTCCTTTTGTAATTAGATAATTTAACATAAATTTATCAACAAAAATATGTTCATAAAATAAAATATACTAAGATCTAACAAATCTCTTTTTCGTATCTTAACAAATCATTTGTAATTTGTGTTCAAATTCTGAATTTTACGCCCAAATTAAAAATTTCATTGTTAACTGCTAGCCTATTTTTCTGTAGTACTATTCTTCTATAGTGTGTTGTAGAACATTTTTTAAGCAAACTTTAAACATTCAAATACAAATCAAGAATATATATATAAAGATGAATCATTCTTTATCCTTTTCCCTTTCCCAGCAGGCTTTACAAAAATAAATAAATAAAATAATATAATATAATATAATAAATAATAATCTGTGGTTCAACACTCAGCCCAGATCCATTCTAGATAAAAACAATTCAGTCTTCTTCTTAACTCTACTGATTGAGAAAGTGAACAGTGTTTACGAAATATTTCAGAACTTTAGTGTTTTTTGTGTGTGTTTTCTTACTTGTGTACTATTAGGTAATACCAAGGACCACTTTCCAAGGTAAGCCTGTCTCCTGTCTATGCAAAATATAACCAATCTAATAGGCTAATATATGTAATTATACCTATATAATTCTAACCTATATATATATATATATATATATATATATATATATATATATATATATATGTTAACAGCAGAGTAAATAAACCTATAACTACATATTATATAATATATTTTCAAAGTTTTTATTGTGAAAAAAAATTAAAATATTCAAATTACATTTTATGATAAAGAAGAAATATGTAGTTATAAGTTTATTTACTCTGCTGTTGACAAATATACAATTTACATAGCAGGTGTCACAGCCTTCATCCATATCACAATACAATAAATCTTAATGCACTAACATAATAAATCCAACAGACCAAAACAGTACATACCAACATACTTTACGATAATGTATAATACCTTGGCCCAACAAATACAGTGTTTAAAAAAAACAAGTAAATTTCCATAGCAGGTGTCATGACATTCATCCTTACTACATTAAAATACATTTCAATACACCAGCTCAACAAATACAATATATAAAAACAGAACCTTTATTCTGAACATTCGTTCAGAAAGCTTTCAACAGAATGTAATATTTTTTCCAAAAGTATTTCCACATGACTTTTTTCTAGTTTTCCCAAAAATTATTCTAAGAGCTCATTTTTCCAACCTAAACAGAACACTACTGTTTGTTGAATTTCACTAGAATATAATTACATATTACAATATGGAATGGAAGTATGCAAAATATACATTTTTTTAAACTTCCAAGGAGCATACCCTTTAGAAACCTTAGAATGGACAGGCCTTATAATTTTCTTTAAATTTACTTCAATATGACCCTTCCAGTTCAGATTTTCATCAATCTTTAGTCCCGGGAAGTTAGTGGAAGAGACCCCATTTAAACTAAAGTTAGAATTGTTTATATTTAGTTGATGACTTAAATACTTGAGCTGGAATGTTATACTACAAGTTTTTGAAGATTTAAATTCAGTCTATATATACATTTTATAGTATTTACACATATAAAATATGTAGTAGAATACAACATTAACACAAATTCTCACAAATAGTATATTTATTAAAACACGTTTTAACGACAAAGCCGTCATCTTCAGTGATTACAAACTATATTAACTAAAAATGACCAAATCTTAAGTCATATCTCTCTCTGTCTCTATAGCGCATTTTGTCACTTGTAAGGATACAATATTTACAGGTATATTTATATATATTTATATATACTCTGTCACTAGTTTCTAAATCAGATTTAGACACATAATTATTGCACCAGACAAAAAATGTAATCAAGATATATCAAAAGTAATATCTTCCATTGAAATATCATTGTCGGAAATGTTATCATTTTCTGTAATAACTTGCGGATATGGTGCAAAATTTTATGTAGGTTAGTACAAAGAAACTCATTTACTTACTTTTTTATTATATTTTACCAACTTTTATATACAACTATATTACAAATCACCTATATATCTTGTTAATTTTTTATTAAAAAAAATTTATTTTTTTAAATTTGTTCTTTAGAAAATATACACTTTTATGTGGTATTTTGGCTTTGGTTTTTGTAAAAAAATTTGATTCCTGACATATTAACTCCAAAAATTTTTTTTTTCATTACACAGGTAAATTCTATCTAACTTTCTGAGAAAAATTATATAAAGAAGTTGTGTTTTCCATAATATTAGTATTTTTGGTGATTTTTTTCTAAATATGCCTAACTTTTGAGCGAATTTCTACTTTTTACGCAAAAATTTATTTTGGCTAATGAAAATTTCTTGGTGATTTTTTTATTTTTACCAATTTTTATCCACAACTATATTACAAATCTCTTGTAATACTTGGAAAAATTTGTTCTTTAGGATATATACACTTTTATATAGAATTTAGGCTTCGGTTTTTGTAAGAATTTTTTATTCCTGACGCCCTAACTCCAAATATTTTTATATATACATTTTTTCTTTACACAAGTAAATTCTATGTACCTTTCTGAGAAAAAATGATGATAAGAAGTCGTGTTTTCCATAATATTGGTACTTTTGGTGATTTTTCAAATTAGGCCTAATTTTTTTTTTATCAACATTTATTCACAATTACACTACAAAACTTTTGTATATCTTCAAAAGTTGTGCTAACAAGTGTAATTAGGTTTATATAGGCTTTTCTGTAAAATGTTAACTTCATATTTTGATTCTTAACATAACTACTCCAAAACCGTTACATATAAAAAAAATTTTCATCACACATGCATCTTTCTGAGAAAAATGATGTCTTTAGGTTGGGTTTTGCATAATATTACTATTTTTATGAATGAAAAAAAGAAAAGAAAAGAAACCATTAACATGCGTCGGATCAAGGGTTTTAAGATGGTCCTTGATATTACCTAGTAGTACACAAATAGAAAAATACAATAATGTTATGAAATATTTCATAAACACCGTTCACTTTCTCAACAAACAATAGAGAGTATAAAAGAAGACTAAATATTTGTAATTTGGTTTCAGAGGGTGTATCTGTGTTGAGTGTTGAACCACGAATGAATGTTTTATTATTATTTTCGTTATTGTTATTATTTCATTTTAAAATTAATTATATTAATTTTAAGTAAACCTGTTGAGAGAGGATAAAGGGTGATTTATCTAAGATTAAGGTTAGGGGGTTTTCTAACTTTTGTGACCCATTGATGAGACAGTTACCATCTTCTTAGTTTTGAGGGGTTACATTCTGGAGAGAGTGATTTTATAATTTTGGTTATGAAGCAGTTATCAAAAGTGGCAATATTATAGGTTGCTGCATGTTGTGTTGTTGGTTTCTCTATATCCATGAATTTTACATCATGACTGTGGCCATTCATCCTGGTGTTAAGTTCTCTGTGGTTATTGAGCTGAGTAAAATCTGCACTGCAATAGGTAGATAACATTTTTGTGTGGTACATGTGTATTAACCTTTAATATGACATTCTGTTTCACTGGAGGATATATTGAAGTTGTTAGAGGGAAGTTGTATTTTTCATGTTTTTCATTTTGGCCTATTACATGGAAAACAACCACAGGAAATATAGGTTTTTAGGTGTGTTGGGATCAGGAATTTTGGTGTGAACTAATGTGAATTTCAGATTTGTGGGCTGTTTAAACAAGATTCTGGGAGGTTCTGTGAGAAGACTCTTGGTATGGTTGGAAACTTGTCAAATTTTGAAGCCTTCCTTCAGTATGTTGTTTAATGAAAATGCTTTTTGTATACATTATTTTGCAAAATTGAATCTATGTAGTATATTATCAAATACATTATATTATGAAAATTGTAAACAATTTTACTTATATGGAGATAGACACAAATTTATATATTGATTATAAATAACATGATTAAGGTTTTTGTAGAACTCTATAAATTCCAATTGAAAGTTGTAAACTCTTATTTTAATTTAATCACGAGTAGAAAGTACCTATTATTCACCTATCTGACACTCCAAAAAGTAAATTTTACATTCCTGTCGATTGAATTCCGAGGAAAATATCTATTCTCAATTCAAAGAAAAACAATATTCCGAAAATCCTTTTCCGTAAATTTGTAGGTTTATTTTACATGGTACTGTTCTGAAATTTGTTGAAATTTCTGCTTTGATCCCAAAGTATGGGAACTGGTGTGGTTCCGTTCCCAATTGTAAAACCTGATTTCTATGCATCCCTAAAAAGAATGAAAGAAATCGGCTGCATGAAAATAATGACACTATTTATTTAAATCTACCAACTCACAAAACTAAATTTCAGACACATAATAAATCATTTTGAAAGCTTGAATCTTTAGTTGTTGAATATTATGCATTTATTGTCTGTGCAATTGTGCATTTATTGTCTCTTGGCTAAATGATTTAATTTTTGAATTTTACAGTTCCTGGAGCAGCTCCAAAAACTGACATTGGAAGTTTTGAGGTCATAGCAGGCTTGTATTACCGTGATGTATATTTATATTGGCAGCAGATTCCAGAATATATGTATAATGGAGAAAATTTTGGATACAAAGTAATTTATGTAAAAGAAGGCGGTGTGCTAAGGTATGTATTATGTATTTCTAATCTGTAATGAAGTGGTTTTGAGAAACAGTTTTGTTTTGTTGGGGGAAGGGGAGTAATAGTTTTGTTAGGTAAGGTATTATTTTGATTTGTATATTTACAATTTTTTTACTAATAATATTGATTAGGCGTAGTTACCAATCAATTATTACCGTGATTCATTGATTCAGTTTTGAAAGCCTTTTATACTACAAAGAAAGGGGGTACGTTTTATTGCTGAAGTTTTAACTTAGTTCAGGTAGGAATATATTTCGGGAGTTAAGTGTATTTTCCTTTCATATATATTTTTCAATTAATATTTGGTTTATTATTAATATTAATTATTAATATCCAATTATTATATCTCGATTCAGATTGTGATCAGGCCACTTCAATTGTTCACATACATGAAGGAAATATATATCAAGCTGGTGTAGCTCTGTATATTAAAAAATGTTCATATATTTAAAAAAAATAGCATTAGATGAGTTTTGCTGTTTTAATCTTTTTTACTTTCTAGCATGGAGTTCTTCTTGAATATGGACTTCACTTTATCTGTAGCATTTTACTATTTAAAAATGATTTATTGTTCATAGATTCTGGGTTTAAGTTTCTATTATCTGTTTTACTGACCTATAAATAATATAAATATTGTCTGATATTTATTTATTCTAGCTTATTGACTTGTTGTCAATAAAATAAATTGACTCACACACAATAAAATGAAAACATATACACATAAATAGCTGTGATAGTGGACATGATGTACAACATTATATTCCACTAAAAACAACTTTTTATTTAAAAAAAAAAAAGAAATCATAGCCAAGTTCAGTTTAACTAAAACTTTAGTCATAAATTTATCATACTCAAATACTTGTGACTTGTCACTTATATTTGCTTCAGCAGTACATATAATAAAATTGGAATGATACACAGAAGATTAAGCTGGGTCTACAACTTTCTTCATCTAGTCTTGGTTTAAATCATTCTCTTTCATTTTTCATATCACATCTCTCTTGACCAACTCTTATTCTCTGGGCCACTATCTTATACTATTTATTTTCAAGGTGATGATGACCTAAAGGTTTTTTTGCCTTTAAAACATTTGTCACTTATGTTTGAGGTTTCCTGACCCTAAAGAAGATGCATTGTAGTTTATTTATGAAAGTTATTATTTAACAAAAACAATATCTTATAATGTTTGTAAGATTATAAATAGTATAATTAAGTTTTTTAATCAATCAAGTCCAGGTAATTTTTGTATTGTCCCCTTCCTTGAGATAATATAAATACATAAATACGCTCTACAAAATAATACATAAATCAGCCCTCAGGGGCTCACTCTATAGTGAGTGCGGGTGTAAAGGACCGAGGTGTTGAAATGTATTACAGTGTATAATAAATGTATTATTAGCTGTAATAAAATACAAATCAAAAAGAATTGCAAGGCGGTAAAATGGACAAGGTAATACCATTATTATAATTAATATAAGCAATTCAGGAGAAGGCATACAACTAATTCCATAATCCAAATCCTCAAGGACTCGTCGAGACGTGGTAGCCCGAGGGACCATAGCTGGAGCTACATATTTTTTCCTTGTAGTCTTGGGTTAGACCTTCCATCTTACCTATCAGGTCTCGCTTGACCAACTCTTGTTCTCTTCCAACACTGACTCAGAGTTTTTGAGAGCTATAGGTCTTTTTTTTTTCTTCTTTCTTTCTTTTTTTTTTTAATAAGGTGACAATGACTGCCAGAGGTTTTACACCTTTAATTAACAACAAGGGGAAAAAAAATCTATCTTACCATGATGAATGAATAATAAATTTTCAAAAGAGCATTCCTAGGACTAACAAGTTTAAGAAAATAGAACTTTTCAAAAACATACAAATACAAATTTTGTATATGATCTTTCGAAACTATATATTTCTTGAACTATAAGACCCAAATATTTAATATTTTTAAACTGAATTAATCTTTCACAACCACAACTTGGACCACTAGAGTTCAAGGTTACCATCTGTTAGTTGATCCCAATAATTACCTAATGTAACCTAACTAAACTTACTTATAAATTACTACCTGTAATTAGATCGACAAAATGTCTACTGTGGTTTACAGTTTTATGTTCGAAATTTTTTTATTAGTCAACGAACGGATCCTGACCGCCGTTTGATAAGCTATGATAGAATAATGTTTATTAAAATAAAATGTATTAATTAAATAAAAATGTATATACATTGTTCTTTGTGTGTTAAGAGCTAATCTGTAATGGCTAAACTATAATGAAATAGAATATAAGCCATCAAGATTTCATCAATACAGTTTGCTTTATAAATAAAATCTATATCATCAGCAAATCCTATAACTGTAATGTAATTTATTTTGTTTCAAGCCTATGAATTTTTATATTAAATATATTTTGTATTTACCCTAATTGGTCTCTCTAAAATAATCCTTAGTGGAATGTTATTTAGCTACACCTTATTTTGTATTTGTCTTAATTGGCCTGTCTAAAATAATTCTTAAGCCTAGTTTCCACGGCCTGCCGTCCGTAAGGCCTCTTCTACCGTCTACCAGATAACAGGTCATGGGAACAGCTTGCCCGTGTATGCCTGACTTACGGACAGGCCGTACGGGGCTGCCTGAACAGGTCCTGTACAAAATGGGGAAAGAGGCGGCACTACAAAGGCCTGTGGTCGGGGTTGAGGCGGGTGTGTCTGTTCCGAGGCACCGTTCCCACGACCTGATAGACGCCAGACTAGGCGAGATAATTTTGTTTGCTCAGACAAGCTGAGACCGTCACTACTTAGCAATGGAGTGGACGAACGAGGTTGTTATTGAGTTTTTAGACCTTTATGAGGCTGAACCCGTGAACTGGTCGTCCCTGCCAGGCCACTACAGGCCGCGCCGCCTACACAGGTCATGGGCCATTGGAATGGTCCTGTCTGATGATACACAGGCGACACGCTATCCGTGTACCGATATCGGACCGCCTGTCGTCTGCGAAAACACTGGCTGTGGGAACATGGCTTTAGTGGAATGTTATTTAGCTATGTTCGTTTTGTCTGCAAAGAGACATCACCAGGCTTTGCACTTGTCACAGTTATAAAATTACACACAATAAATACACAAACATTTATACACAATACACAATTTAAAATTCACCAAATTTGTCACTTCAGTTATAATAAATGTAGGTTTTGGGCCCATGTAGATCTTGCAAGTGACAAATTTGGTGAATTTTAAATTGTGTAGTGTGTGTTGAATGATCATGTATTTATTGTGTGTAATTTTATGATTGTGACAAGTGCGAGGCCTGATATGTCTCTTTGCAGACGAAACGAACATAGCTAAATAACATTCCACTAAGAATTATTTTAGACAGGCCAATTAAGACAAATATAAAATATATTTAACTGTAATGAATTACATGTATTTTACATGTAATGGGGATATAAATAGTTGACCTTAATAGATCAAAGTCCACCTAAAGCAGATTGTGATTATTGAATTTTAACCTCAAAAATGGGTATTTACACGGGTTGACTTTTGAGCTCTGTTTTGTAATCTTACTGGGAAGTTTAGTTTTAAACTTTTCTTGACGTCACATATTCTACGTTGTTTTGATGGTATTTTGATAACAGAAGTGTAGTGTGATTCATATAAATGGGATCTTCATGTGTGTCAATTTTTGATCTGTGTTTTGTAATTTAACCACTAATTTTCTTTAAAACTTTCCTTGATAATATATATGTACTACATTTTAAATCATAATGATATATTGATTGCATAAAAAATGATTGACTCCGCTGATATAAAGATTTGTCTTTAAATTCAATTTGAGGCTACCGTAATTCCTCATCTTAAACCAGATAAAGATAAAACTGAACCAGGAAATTATCGTCCCATTTCTCTCACTAATATGCTCTGCAAGCTAGTAGAGAAAATGGTCAATTGGCACCTTGTTTGGTACCTCAAAAGTAACCGGCTGCTCGTATATATATATATATATATATATATATATATATATATATATATATACACACGTAACTCATCTGGTCGGACATATATGTATGGATTACCCTCATCTTATAGTGGTTTTTTTCTGTCGAACCCTTTGTTATTTTGAAAGGCCTAATACCATTCCATCTGGTTTCCATCACTAGCTTTTGTGTTCCAATTCCAAAAATTATTTATTTACAGACTATCCAGGATATGTATTCTCAGAATCCCTTGGTTGAAAATATTCGGTGTTCCATACACAAACTTCAGCTACAGGATGATAGAGTATCATTTTGCTGGGTACCTGGGCATTGCAGAATTTCGGAAAACAGAAAAGCGGCAAAGGAATCTACAAGTCAAATGCCCAAATACCAGTCACATCACGTGTTATGGTATCTGACTTTATATCGACTCTTAAATTAGTTTTGAATAGGGAATAGGAAGAAGAATGGACAAATAAGTTGTCAAATAAGCGGGTCCATTAAGCTGAGGGAAGTAAAAGACACTTTCAGCCTGTGGAATACATCCATACGTGTCAGTCGTCGAGAGGAAGTAGTGATAACCCGTCTTTGTATCGGTCATTCCATGATTACTCATGGATTTCTGATGGAACACAGGAATCCACCACAATACCTACTTTGTCAAGGCATGTTGTCAATTAAGCACATCCTCATTGAGTGTGTTGCATTGAGATGTGTCCATAGAACATTTGCCCTTCCCAGCTCTATTCAGGCGATGTAGGGGGATAATGTTCAGATCCTTGATCGGGTATTGTCCTTTTTGCATCGTTTGAAAATCTTTGAGAAACTCTAAAAATTATATAGTCAATTATTGCGGAGTTATTTTACAGCTCTGTAATATTATGTTTAGTTTTCTTTTTAAATTTTATTCTTGGTAATTCATTGCAGGACCTTTTTACCGCCGTGTAATATTTGGTTTTTATTGTTGTATTTTACATAGTTTATAATTGTTAACTCGTTGCAGGGCCATTTCACAGCCTTGTAACATATTATATTGTTTATTTTTGTTTGTTAACTAGTTATAGTCTTGTTATTGATCTTAAAAATTGTATGTTGTCTTTTTTGTTTTGTGTCATTATCATGAATTAAGGTGGAAAATTTTTTTTTAAGGTGAGAATGACCGCAATGGTTTTTCGCCTTAAAATCCTAACAAAAAATAAATAAAATAATTTCTCCCCTACCCTTATTTTTCCAAACAGAATAGCAGATCCAATAATTATTATTCAACCAATATGACATGTTGAGAAGAAAATGTTCTGTATATAAATATACATACATGTCTAATAATTATTAAAAATCCTTTATACTTTTAAATATAAAAGAAAAAGTTAAATTTTCAGTAAGGTTCTTTTTTTGTGATTTCCCTATTTTCCCTGAAAAAATACTTTTTTTTTTACTTGTAATGTTTACTGATTTGGATAAGTTAATCTTCACATTTCAGCAAAATTTGAACAAAATAATTATAACCATTTCATGGAGATTGTTTCGTTCTTTCACTGATAACTGCCAAATAAATGTTTTTCGGGAGATGGCGATCAACACATTTTGTTTGGGTCCTTGTAGGTTACATTTTAGTACAATGTGATAAAAATCATTATGAGAAAATTGTTGTTTTGGTCTTACGGTAGCAGTTCGTAATGTTTGATCTGCCTACCTATATAATAATTTGCTTCTGAATAAGAGCAAAAACTCGGTCATTACTTTTTTGACTAATCGTGGTTATAAAGGTAGATCCGAGCTCTTGGATATCCATATTCATGGTGGTTTTAAATGGACCCATCAAATTCAAGAAACAAGTAAAAATATTACCATAATTGTTTTCCTAATAAGAAACAAAAACTGTCGTGTGAGAGGTATCAAACTTTGCAATATTTCAGAGCATAATATTATACGGCCTCTATCAGTGGAGCAACAGTAGCAGGATCGGTAATCTGCTTAAGGTCCAAATAAAATAAAAAAGTTGTTAGATTGCTGGATAGAGTTACAGGGTTAGTTGGGACCCTATTTTTATTAAATTAAAAATTATGATGATAACAATTTATTTCCCTATTATTATCAAAATGAATATAATAAAGATAAGTAATTGTTCTTAGCAACACAGTTATAAAATTAGAAACATTCAACTTAGCAGTATTTCCTATTGTAAAAGTCCCTAAACAACTATATTTTAGGATCACAGATTTTTAACAACCTGTTATTAAAACTTTTTTTAAATGCCTATTCAGACCTTTAAGGTTAAACTGCATAATTGGTTTAATGTGGATCCTACGTACAGTGTGAGTGAATTCAAAAGTAGCAACACCAAGATCATCATTTAATGTTAATTCTGTATTTTTTTATCTAATTAATTCTTTTATGTATGGTTTCTAGTTCTTTAATTACTAGTGAGTAACGCTTTAAATATGTGCATGTAATGTTTTATATATGAACTTGCTGATGGCCCCAGTTTCACCGGGGATAGTTGAGATAGGTTTATAAAGAAATAATTTTTTTAGCACAACCCTAATCGTGGTGCTATGGAAATAAATTATGCCCAAATACAGCAACACGCTAATTTTGATCATTATCGACCCATAAATAACAAAGATATGATACTTGTTTTAGAGGTAACACCCTTGGAGTGGAACCTTTTCAAAAGCCTTTCTTCGTACGCATCTACAGATCTACCCCAAACCATGTTACAAAATTCATAGCTCTAGGCTTTTTGGATCCAGAGATTCCTCAATCAGTCAGTGGGTTTTGACTTTTAAATATATATAGAGAGTTTAGTGTTGATATAAACTATCTACATTAGACAAAGGTTGTTATCTGATAGTATTCAGAATTGTTGTGCATTGATATATTTTAATTTATCGATTTTTAAATTGCTTCTGTTATTGTAACTAACTTGGAATATGAAATGATAGTGCATTATTTATTTAGAATAAATATGTGTATTTGAATTGTTTCTGTTTAGGATTTAGTTTAAGCATATTGTAACAAAATGTTCCTAATTATATTTATTGACTATGTCCATTGCCTGTAAAACAGGCTTAATGACAATAAAGAAATAGATTGATTGAATAATTATTAAATGATTTGTTCTTTGTTTATGGTTTGTTTTTGTTTTACAGAAATATTACTGCATTTGAAATAACCAAGACTTACGCTGTTTTTAAACAAGTTAGTCTAAACAGTTATCACTTTGGAATTGCCTCATCCAATAAGAAAGGATTGTCCATCATGAATGCTGAGATATATGTACCTGCTCAGAGTGAAAGTAAGTTGTTTTGAATAAATAAAATTTTCTGAGGAATGTAATATTACGAGTCAGTACTTTGTAGAAAATAATTTATCCGTTAATTGTAAAAAACAAGTTAATGTATTTTAGACTAAAAAACTTAAATAAGAAATCTGGGCCATCTGTTTTGTTTGATGACAGTCATATTGAGGAGGCCCAATCAGCAAAGTTATTAGGTCTTGTTATTAACTTGAGATAACCAGATTAACAACATTTGTAACAAATTATGTTCAGGAATGTTTATACTAAGAAACTTAAAAAAATTATGGAAGACTTAGCACTTTATACCTTCAGTTAAAACGTGCAATTGTTATTCAAAAAAATTTTTAAAAGCTCTAACACTTTGCCAGAGGGTTAAAATAATGGAATCATGCAAAGGTGCTTTCAAGGTGTTGGAATACTCACAATTACTTATCTTTCAAACAATTTGTTATCTTAAATTTAAATATATATCTCATACATTAAATAAAGATTTACATAATTATAACACCAGTGACATATGGCTTAGGAAAAACAGTTTTGTCAAGTTTAAAAATTTACCCTCACAAGCAGAAGTTTGGGTAATTAACAAACTCCCACTACACCTTTAAGCCTAGACAACTCTTGGTGTCAGTATCCTGTTACTTGGTAAAGAAATTCCGCAGCAACATGGGGTGTATGGTCACCTTTTTTTCTTGGAGTGGCTGAAACTGCAATAGTGGGATTCTCTCGCTTTATTCATATGCTTGACTTTTAAATTTGCAAATTGTGTTTTTCTATTGTTGTTCTGGTAATATAATTGATTCTGGTAATTGTTGATTTTATTCCTCGTTTATAATGTTATTTAATTGTTAATTTGTTTTTAATGTTGAATTGTTATCACATTTTTTAGAATTGTAACATGTATTGGACACTTCCTCTACAATTATAAATAATTGTTCACAGCATCAAGGAAAATAAAGCTAACTTTTTTTGTTGTGATATATTTTTTAGTTTATTATCCTTTACATTTTATATATTTGATTAAATAATCTCATACTGGCTATTCATGTAATAAATTTAACGGGTTCATAGGTCCCTATCATAATCATGTTAAATTGTACTTAATGACCCATTTTCTCAAAATCTAACCTGGCAACTTGACATTTTGGAAACTTGTGAATAGTTAGTGCCATTTTTGATAAAATTTGAATTTTGGTCATATCATAGCTACCTCGCTAAATTTGATCAAAATTAGTCAGCTCATTCATGTGCCATGAATCAAGTACTTTGGGTAATAGCCAATAGAAGAGAAATAGTAGCGCACGGTTGTCAATTAAGCAGCTCCCTGCACGAGGCTAATCCCCGAGCGTGGCTACCGAGATCTTGCATCTTGCAATGCTAATACTGTAGAGTTGCATAAATAAATAGTTTCATTATGTTTGCTTAGTTTTATGTTTGCATGTGGTGGGTAAAAAAAAAAAAATGGTTTAGTTTTTTGCGGATATGTCCATTTTGATGTCTTTTCTCTCCAAAAAGAGGTTTTTAACATGACGTCTGTCTGTCATCTGTGTACTGTTTTACAACCAAAATGTGTGGAGCAATTGGAATCAAATTCGCTATGTAGATGTGAAGATTTTTTTCATCATTTTTTTTGAGAAATCAAAATTTTGGGGGAACTGCTTTAACTCTCCCACCATTCACTGTAACACCCTGGAATGTTTTACCTTTTTCACAACAATCCTATGAATACAAACAAAAATTTATTAAAATACCATTTTCTAAACAAACTATTATGTATAATATATCACTGTTATCAGAAAAAAACTAAAGATTATAAATATAACATTGAAAAAATACCTGTTGTGTAGTATGAAGCAGTAACTCTCCAAAGTAAAAAAAAAGTTTCAAAAAATGCTTTCAGTCTGAAGAAGTAGATGAAGTTTTCCTTTTCCTCCTAGTTTTCAGAGGCCTTCAGTAATGTTTTAGAAGTGAAAAGCATTTCGTGTGAACTCCACAATTGCATATAGCGCACCAAAAATGACTTTTACCCTTTTTTTTGTGTGCCCACAAACCATGCACAAATGTTCACTCTTTCCTGGAAGATGAGCGATTTGGTGTCCCACATCTCCAGCAAGTCCTGCAGTTGCTCTAGGAGAGACTGTATCTTTCATTGCTGCAATATATCTACCAGGAAATCACTTCTTTTCCTGGGTTTATCTGTATTTTTGCTGTAAAGGATTACAATGGAAAATTTCCCGTTGTATGGGATTATATTTTGGTCAAAAAAGAAAAAAATCTAAATTCAGTCCTAATGCAAGGTTTTACTAAGTTGTAACCAACTTTGCTGTTAAGGGCGAGTCGGTAAAACTGAACTATGGGCAGGTCTAAAGTCAACTTATGTGTACAGTATGCTCAAGGTAGGAATGTGTCTGGGGTGGAAAGGAAAAGAGGGGCCTCCAAACTTTGTTTGTTGTGTTTGCTTTCAGCGGTACAACCCCAATAAAAAAATATAGACCTCAAATGCTTCTGTGTAAAAGCGTACCCTACTTTTTTTAAATTTTTTTTTATCAGCGTAAATAAGAATAAAACATTTACAAAAGTCCATAAGGTGCATATTAAAGAGATGGACACATTTTTGTTAATGAACAGAACGTGTAACAATTAGTTGTTTTATTTAAAAATATATATGTTAATCTTTATTTAAAAACTTTTAATAGTAAAACATTTACTAAATAAACAAAAAATTTAATACAGTAGAACCCATCTTAACTGGTCTAGTCGGGACTGACACTCGGGCCGTTTGCCCGTTTGGCCGGTTAATCCAAGGTTCCCGCGAAAAATTGGTTTTCGTTCAAACAAAGCTTATTTAATCAGGTAGCGCTAAGAATTGTGCAATTAAGATGTTATTGCAACTCATTTTATTGTACATAAATGTATCGGATATATTATGTTATGTATATTATACATCAAACATGAAAAAATTAAACACTACAAACTGTTTTAAACATTGTAAAAACTTACATAATACAAACACACATCACTGTTTAAAAAAATCGGTAATTTTGTTTGTTTTTAGTTTTTAAAAGGTTTTCGAAAGCCTTAAATTCACTAGCACCTGATTCATTTGGTGACATTTTTTCACCACATATGTGAACGAAACGGATCCCATGACGCTTTTTACAACGATCAAGCCATCCCTGGCTAGCAGAGAATGCTGGTGCATTCTCTAGCAGAGAATGCTGATGCATTCTCGATTTTTCCAAACAAAATTACCAGTGCTTTTTCAATCAAAATTGGACCACTAATGGGGCTTCCTCTCCGGCATCCTTGGACAAACCACATCCAAAGAGCTTCGTCGATGATGTCACAAACTGGTTTTTTGTTAGTGCACCGAATTGCAAGAACTTTTTCTGACTCAATTTTTGAACAAAAATCTTCAATCGATTGTCTATTTCGTCGCCAATCATTGATGGTACTTTTTCCTATGTTAAACTCGTCACAAAGCTTTTTTACAGATTCCCCTCTGTCGAGTCTTTTTAACACATTTAACCACGTCTCAAACGAAACCAACACACACTACCGTTTTTGTAACTCGCTCATTTTTGTTTATATACGTAGATCATAACCAGTCAAAGACAAGAAGAAAACTGAAAAGAAATGTTATATTTTCCATAATGTATATACTAATTGATTATAGAAAAAAAGCAGCCCATCAAACGTTTTTGTCGGTGTATGCCTGCTATACTGACGAGTGCCAATGCCGCAGTGTTTTTATGCCGCCAACAATGGGAACTGCTATCGACAAAGTTGTTTGACTCGCCACCGCTTTGGTGTTTCAATTACAAATTATTTTCGGATATCTCATCGAACCAGTACACTAAGAAATAGGCTGGTTAATCCGAGGACAGGTTGATCCGAGGCCTGTTAACAGAGATTCTACTCTATTTGTTATTTAAAAACAATCTCATTCATTCAAGGTCTAAGGTTGACTATTTGTTACAGAGTGTTCAGAAAATATCGTGCCAAACTTTGTATTGGTTACATTGGTCAAAATAAAGAAAAAAGTTCCTGTAAACATATGTCCGGGAAACGCTTTGTTTTCCATCTTTCGCCCACTGAGTTTTTTTGAAAAATAATTGTAAGTTATAAAAATTTTAACATTTTGAGTCGAAATTTGAGGCTATAAAAATTGTGTATGCTTTTTTTACCAGTACACCAAAAACTAAAACTTTCATATCAATTTTTAAAATGGCTGTCATTAAAAATGTTTAATGTTAAATTTCACAAAAATTGTTTGTTTTAAGAGAAATCTACAAAAGAGAAATAATTCCTCTTTTAACACCAAATTACTTTATTTATTTTTTTTTTTTACTATGTCAATTGATAACCTGAGTTATGGACAGAAAACTCAAAACATAATTCTTGATAATTTTATTATCTACAACATCCAAATTTATCCTAAACTTTAAATATTAAATTATGTTAATTTATGAAAAACAAAATCTTTATTTTAATATAAAAAAGGCGAATGGACAATTTAATTTATGTTAAATAAGTTGAATGTGAGTAACATAATATGGTTTATGTAAACACTACCTAAAGTTTGGCACCACATTTTCTGACACTGTGTATAGCTATAAAGTGAAAATATTTAGACTGTATTCATGTTCAGCTTCTTTCTTCATAAATTGCATTAACGTTGTAAATAATTTCACGACTTTGTCTCTTTAACACTTTACGATTACTCATCATCACACTTAGTTCAACATCTATTAGCCGACCAAGTTAACATTTTATGCTAGAAATGTGAAACTCGGATTGTTTCACATTTTATGTGAAAGACGGATTAACAGATATTTTGCGTATGCCTTAAAGTTATCACGTGAATGAATTCTTGGAATCAACGAACAAAGGCATCAGGAAGGCGGGAAGTATTTCCTGGGATCCCCTCATTCTGTTTATCTTTCCCACAAAAATATAGTAAATATTACGTACCATTCTTAGATATTCAAGTAGTCTAACCAGTACGCCCAGTATGCATTCGAATACTTCTACTAGAATGTGCCTAATCTAATTGTAAAAAAAATAATCTATCAACAAAATAATATGTTCAATTTTCTTGCAGGAAGTTATCATTTAGCTGAAAAATATAAATTTTCCTCATTTTGAACATATTTGTCATTACTTTTATTATGTAAAAACGTTTTATAGATTATCATTATATAAACTTACTTTTGTACACAACTTTATAGTTTGTTAGTTTTTATAACTTTATATAAATAAATATTGTGTGCAAGTACGCAAAATCATAAAATAGGTGAGATGCAGTCTGTCACAAAGTTGTAACTTTATGAATTAAATGTAGCTAAACAGTCATTTGTGTACCTAGCCCCTTACACCAGACACACTCCTTGTCTGAGGCTACTGTACTCGTTAGAACAGTAAATTCATGTGTTAGTCGATTTTGAATAAAAAATTCATATTTGATGAATTATGAAAATATGAAATAATAATGTTAGAGGATGTGTAATTGTAGTACAAGATGTACGCAATACAGATCTATTACGATTATTTCATATAAACAAACACACGCTACAAAAAAGTTGAATAAAAAAATTTAAAAATTTAAAAATTGTTCAAAATCAAAAATAATTGATATTTTTATAATAAATAACTAAATATAAGAATAAAAATTCTTGAAGATTTTTTGGAAAAAAGTAATATTTAAAAAGCTAGCAGAAAATGACCAATTCAAAAATTGAATAAATTTTAAATAAGAGAAAGTTTTGAAAATGTATTGTATAGATTTTGTTAAAAGGATAAAGTTTAAGAGAAAAATAAAGAGAAAATTAAAATATTGAAAGAACTATAAAAGTTATAGTTTTCACACCTTTGTGTGAAAACCAAAAAAGATAAATTATTGAAATTAATAAAATCTGATTAGAATCACTTAATAAAAAGAATATGTAAATCCCAGGGTGATCAGTAAACAACAAGCCTATAAATGAAAAAGTAAGCAATCAAGTCTGAAATTTCGTTAAGATGGGAAAGTCAGACATTATTTCCTTTGCGGATAGCGGACTTAAGCCTAGTTCCCACGGCCTGCCGTCCGTAAGGCCTCGTCTGCCATCTACCAGATAACAGGTCATGGGAACAGCTTGCCCGTGTACGCCTGACGTACAGACAGGCCATCCGGGGGCTGCCTGAACAGGTCCCGTACGAAATGGGAAAAGAGGCGGCACTACAAAGGCCTGTGGTCGGAGTTGAGGCAGGTGTGTCTGTTCCGAGGCACCGTTCCCACGACCTGATAGACGCCAGACTAGGCAAGTTAATTTTGTTTGCTCAGACAAGCTGAGACCGTCACTATGTTAGCAATGGAGTGGACGAACGAGGTTGTTATTGAGTCAGAATCATCAATGTCGGAATGCTGGTCGTCCTTGCCAGGCCACTACAGGCCGCACCGCCTACACAGGTCACGGGCCGTCGGAACGGTCCTGTCTGATGATACACAGGCGATAGGCTATCCGTGTACCGACATCGAGCCGCCTGTCGTCTGTGAAAACACTGGCCGTGGGAACGCGGCTTTATACACGCGAGGCAACAAAATAGTGAAGTTTGAAAACATTTAATCAAAAGGTGTAAAAAGTGGAAATTGGAAATTACGACAATTGTTGCATAACAAATTGTGTAAGAACGAGTGGGCCAACAGACATCAACCAAAGTTGTTGGGAAAGCCAAAGTGGAGGACTACAAAGTGACGGCTAAAGAAAATTGGAAAAATTAGAAGAAAAATATATAGAAGAGTTTGAAGGTAAAACAATATAGAATTTTACAATAGCAAGTCTAGAGCAGCGTGGATCCAAACTGCAGAAATCTGACGTAGAAGAGGGAGGAGCTATCATACCAACAGACATCTAGATTAACAATAATTTTTTAATAATAATGAAACAATTTAATAAAAGATAAAGAGACTAGAAAAATGTAATTAATTAAAAAATAAATAATCAAAGCACTAGCAGTCAATAATACCTCAATAATAGCACTATTAAATGAAAAATAAGGAATTATCATATTATTCCAGAAGGGAGAAAAATTGGTAGTAAAATATGATAGTTTCTGGTTATGCAGCCAATTACTCTCCGGATGAAACTCTGAACAAATTTTGGTATAGCAAGTGTAAGGGGTGACTATTGACTGATGGACTCTCGAGAAAATTGTAGGAAGTCAAGGTTACGATGTGACTATGCCGACAGAGTCATAAATTTAAAAAATCAAATTTAAAAGAAAGTGCAAAATTAATGAAAATTAAAAAATAGATTTAAGGAAGTGAAGTGTGGACGTAGTGCTGGGCATGTGTGTTAAAGTCAAAAGTTGGGATAATTTACTACCAGCCATTCAATGCTGACGATCAGCTTAAACCACAAGCAATTAACCGAAACATGGATTATCTGTAAAGCGAAGTACAACCAACAGACATCAGGATCGGATCATCAAAGCAGAGTTTAAGGTTTGAAAAACCAACTTAAAATTTTTCTTAAAGGCAAAATTAGCCAAAAATTAAATTCAATAGAGCTTATTTACTGATTTTCCTGGGATAACAAAATTTAATAGTAATAAATTTAAATGGTTTAGCATAAGAAATTTAATATTTTAAATGATAAATAGTGTGTGTGGATTTTGTTTTTGTTTTGGTAATTAAAAGTAATTAATTCTCTTAAATAGAAATTGGTCTGGACTACTAATTATATTGTCATTTTAGTGATTAGTGTCTGGATAACACAGAATTGGTTTTTGTTTAAAATTAAAAGTTTATTATAATATATGAAAATAGTTAAAATCATAAATAAATTATTAGCCAATCTGCTCATAATATAGAGAAATTGTTAAAATAAGTATTTTTTAGATATTAATCAGAAAATGTTTTTGTTTTAAATATATTAAAGAATTAGTTTTGTTGTAACCAAAGATATTTGATTTTGCTTTTATATTTAATAAATTTAAATTAATGAAGATAATAACATTTTAAAATTATTTTATTGTGTCATTCTAATTTGCACACCTAAATATATGTTTACAGATTATACATAAAAGGTAAGATATATTGGGCTTAAATAGGTATTCTTAAGAACACACTACTAGAGATAAATAAAAAGTCTAAATTACTCGTGTTCTCCCTGAGACAAAGGGATTAAAATAAATACAATTACTGGAAGAATTACAAAAATGGGGGGGGGGGTACCAGCAGTTGAGGTGACTCAAACTGTTGAAGGAGTTAAACAATCCAAGCCAGATAATTAGAGAAGCCTAAACTTCCAGTGGATTGTTTAATTAATTTCTTTTCTCCCGGAAACAGATTCTGGAAGAAAAAATTTCAGAATTTGAGACTAGTGAGTATGTTAAAATCAATAGGGGACGCTTACAGTCTAGCTCATAAAAAATAGTTGAGTTTTTTCGTTGTAGGATATATGAATTAAGTAGGGCAATGTTTATAAAAATTCTTAAATTTCTTTTTCCACTGCTTAGTTGTAGCCCTTGAACAAGAAACATGATACTCACTTTTATCACTCATATCCACTCCACCCATGTACTGGTTATAATTGTGAATAACAATAGGTGTTTTACCTTCCAGCCCCTTTTTACTTTTTACTAGCTTATATTTACAGTAGAACCCCTCTTAACCGGTCTAGTCGGGACTGACACCCGGGCCGGTTGCCCGTTTGACCGGTTAATCCGAGGTTCCCGTGAAAAATCGGTTTTCATTCAAAGAAAGCTTATTTAATTAGGTAGCACTAAAAATTATGCAATTAAGATGTTATTGCAACTCATTTTATTGTACATAAATGTATTGGATATATTATGTTATGTATATTATACATTAAACATGAAAAAATTAAACACTACAAACTGTTTTAAACATTGTAAAAACTTACATAATACAAACACACATCACTGTTTAAAAAAATCGGTAATTTTGTTTGTTTTTTAGTTTTTAAAAGGTTTTCGAAAGCCTTAAATTCACTAGCACCTGATTCATTTGGTGACATTTTTCACCACATATGTGAACGAAACGAATCCCATGACGCTTTTTCCAACGATCAAGCCATCCCTGGCTAGCAGAGAATGCTGGTGCATTCTCTAGCAGAGAATGCTGATGCATTCTCGATTTTTCCAAACAAAATTACCAGTGCTATTATTATACATCAAACATGAAAAAATTAAACACTACAAAGCTTTTTTACAGATTCCCCTCTGTCAAGTCTTTTGACACATTTAACCGCGTCTCAAACGAAACCAACACACGCTTCCAAGAAAACTGAAAAGAAATGTTATATTTTCCATAATGTAGGCTATACTAAATTGATTCGTGGAAAAAAAGCGGCCCATCAAACGTTTTTGTCTGTGTATGTCTGCTATACCGACGGGTGCCTATGCCGCCGACAATGGGATACCGCTATCGAAAAAGTCGTTTGACTCGCCGTAGCTTTGGTGCCGCCGACAATGCGATACCAATATCGACAAAGTCATTTGACTTTCCGCTGCTTTGGTGCCGCGGTGTTTTTACGTCGCTTACAATGGGATACCGCTATCGACAAATTCGTTTGACTCGCCGCCGCTTTGGTGTTTCAATTACAATTTATTTTCGGAAACTCTCATCCAACCAGTACACTGCGATATAGGCCGGTTAATCCGAGGACGGTTAACAGAGGTTCTACTGTAGTGTGATATGCTGCTGTTAGCTAGAACACAGGTTTTTTTTTTTTTTTTTTTTTTTTTTTTTTTTTTTTTTTTTTTTTTTTTTTTTTTTTTTTTTGTGTGTGTGAAATGCTACAATAGAAGCACATTTTTTCTAAAGTAAATACTTTCCCTTTGACCCAGTTTTGTTTGCAGTGCAGTTTTTGAAAGGAATTTTGAGTTTTTATTTACTGTATCTGTTATGTAAGTATCCTTTCTTCAGTAAATGGATTAGGGCTGCCATCTTTCAAATCATCACTACCACTATATATCTCTACAGTAAAACATAGCTAGTTTCACTGTCGCAAGATTGAAACTTTTTAATCCCAAAGCATGCATGTATTTCTTGGGCATGTACTGTATATATATGCACACCTATTTTTCATTCCTATTAGGGATTCATCTATGCACACGTTCTTATTTGGTGTATAGTGTTGCTTGAAAGCGGAATTCAAGTGATCTAGAAGGAATCTCACCTTCACCCATGGGTCACATACCCTGGTTCGCTTCTTCGAAGAATCAGAGCTGATGTTAGTTTCAATATTGAATTTATAATAATATACCTGTTAGAAGTCATTGTTTTGAAAAAGAAACTTATATGTTGAGAAGGTATTAATTTGGGCATTTAATGTCACAATTAAATTATCCCATTTTTTAATTCTGGAAAATCGTCCAATTCCTCCTGAATTCCTTTTTTCAGCTAATTTCTTTTGTGTAAAAGCATTTGTGTCAAGACAGCATTTGAAAAAAATTAATTTAAATAATCAACTGGAGAAGAGTTTATTGGAGGACAATTTTTTATTCCAGGATTCCTAACTTTGAATACAACTTTTTTTTTCAGGTTCAGGGGGATAAACCCTGATCCAATTACATTCTAAAAATAATGTAGGTCAAGCATATCATTTACAACAGATAAATATTATAATTCGTCAACTAATTCATTCCTACCTTCATCTTCAACTTTCAAGTTCGTCAAAACTAGGGTTGTATTGCTCCCCACTGCCAGATGAGAAAAATAAT